>LR738715.1:22455302-22465660 GCA_902687465.1 Secale cereale | reverse complement strand
ACAACACACGTATTCCTTTCTTCTGCTTATATACAAATGAAAAGTGCCTAGTAATCTATATCTATATCTATACTTGTATGTATCTATCTATATCTATATCTATATATGTATCTGTATCTATCTATATCTATGTCTATGTCTATATCTATATATCTCTATATTTTTCTCTATATATATATATATATATATATATATATATATATATATATATATATATATATATATATACACAACATTGTCTATATATCTATATCTATATCCATATCACTATCTCCATCTCTATCTCTATCTCCACTAAATTAAAAAGAATGTCATGTTTCATCTTTCACTCTTTTCCCGTTACTCATTAGTCCAACCTTCCCCTTATGATAATCAATCACCTTAATTTACTTACCTCATGAACCAATTTTACTTTAATTTACTTATCAAACTTCCCACCAAATTACAAGTTAAATCATCGGTAGGATCAGATAAATATTTGTTTACACAATCACATTAATATGGGTAGGTGAATTACAAGCTAATTAGATTATTTATATCACATGTGGGATTCACGCTGCACGGTGTGGCAATATGTGAATGATTTTCTTATGGAGGGGCTGCAGGAGTGATAGAAATGTGAACCCTAGTTCATTATTTGTTTCATATGGAATTAAAAAGGACCTTAGATCTTATTGTTATGGTTTGGTTTACCTTAATGAATATTTGGTATTTATAGATGCTTCCTAGAGTTCCTATCATAAAAACATATAATTCCGAGTATAGATAGTATGTTAACATATGTCTCTCCCACTGCAAGAAATATGTCAACTTATGACCTTCTATCAGCGACCCTGGAAGAAATGGTCGTAAATCTAAGACCATCTGAGACCAATTGGTCATAAGCTGTTCGGAGGGCTCAAACCCTAAACTATAACGACCATTTTAGTCAGAAAGGTCATAATTTTCTTACACGAAATGGTCGTAAAGCAGACAGCACTGGTCCGCTGCCTTATTTCTAGCTGATCACGACCAATATAGATGGTCACAACCTTGTAAATTGTGGTGGATTGTTATGACTAGGCGCCACCTCATCAGTTTTGCCTATGTGTCAATTCTTGCCCTAGGTTGTGAAGCAACCTATATTACTGTTATTCCCAAATTCCCTAAACATTTTCATAAATTCTTTGGATCATATCTTCGTCAAAAGTGTCAAAAACCTTCCTCGCCTAGTTCAAATATAATTCAACAATATTCATTTTCCTATTCTGTTCAGAACAGCACTTTGTGAAGGAAGTGATATTTATATATTCTTGATTGCCCTCAAAAATTTTGGGAACTCTTTCCTATCCAAATCATTGCCTCATGACAAAATTCAGCTCCATTTTCCTAGTAAATGTTCCTCGGCAAATTTCCAAAGTTTTTGTTCAGCTAGAAGCTTTGTGAAGGAAGTACTATCTATGCATATCCTAATGAGTTGAATTTTTGCCACATCTTCTATATGCCCATATTATAGCTCTCCCCAAAATTTTAGCTCCATCTAACAATCCATCACAGCTCACCATTCAATCTTTGTTTCTAGTAATATTTTCTGTTTGTGAAGCAACTATATTTTACATTGCTGAAAATTTACAAGGACATGATCCTGCCCATAGAACCTCCCTCCACCAAATTTTAGCTCATTTAATATAATGATTTTCCCTCAATATGTTTCCCAATTGTCTATTCAGTGGAGAGCATTGTGAAGTAAGTACCATTTTTATATATCCAAATGGCATGAAATTTATACAGTGCCTTCATATGCCCAAATTATCACCCTCCTCCAAATTGCAGCTCTATCAAATCATCTATATGAGCCCAGCTTCAATTTTTTTCTGTCCAAATAGAGACATTGCAAAGAAAGTGCAATCTAGACACCTCCTATTGTCCTCAAACTTTATGTGCCATCTTACATATCCAAATCATTGCCACATGCCAATATTCACCTCCATTAGCCTACTAATTCTTCCTCAGAAAGTTTCCAAATTTTCTATCTAGAGAGAAGCTTTGTTAAGGAAGTACAAGCTAGGGTTATCCAAATGGTATAAAAAAAATTTACAGTGTTTTCCTATGCCCAAATGACCATACTCCACCAAATTTTAGCTGAATCCATTTATTCGTTTGAGCCCAGCTTCAACATCCATATTTCTGCCCGATGTTGTACTTTGCAAAGCAAGTGCCATCTAAGCTCCTCCATTTGAGTTGAAAATTTTCCAAGACAGTCTCCCTAGTAGCTGATCATCCTCAGCCAAAACTCAGGCCCATTGGCGATGTGCATTTCCACCACCGCTAATCAAACAATTGGCTGCTAATTCATGTTTGAGCATAGTTCGGTTTCCTAGTGAGATTCTTGTGTTGTAATTTTCTTCCTAACACCTACCTGGGGAGTGCCCAACCCACTACACACGCCTAGGCTACCCAGAACGCATGGCATGCCATGGTCACACGGTGACCACGCGGCGGGCATGCGAGTTTACGCGCTTTGGAGTTGGGGTCCTGGGCCACCGTCCAAACCTCGGTGTATCGCCACCAAACCATGTGTTTTTGCTTAAATAGATACATATGTAACTAGAAATGATATTTGGAAAAAATAAAGGGCAAACTATAAGGCAACTGCAGTTCAAATTTGACTCGTTTCTTACTGAATCGTCGGAAATTTGTCTTTTTCACGAGAGGTGGGTAAAAGCTTTGGACACCCAACCTTTTTTTCAATTGTGCATTAAATATGGCCTAGTATTTTATAAGAATGATTTCTTACAATTTTGCAACAAAAATATGGTAGGTCCTTCACAACAAAACTCATTTTAGTCACTCAAAAAAATGGAAAATGATTTTTTTCATCCAAAGAATATTAAAATGTATTCCAAGATGCATCCTTTTGCACAATATTAGATCATTTGAACAAACTATTCCATGAATGTGGTCATAACATTGGTCATTTGCCTTGAAAGCCATCAATCTTCACACATGATAGCTCATTTATGAGAACACTTTTTTAAAATAATTGTCATATTATAAGTTTATTATTTTCCTGGTGACTTGGTCACATATAATGACACAATGCAAAGGCTTTCCAATTTTTTGATTTTTTTGAATTTTTTATGCCCGTTTCAAAATGCGGACCAAACGGCGAGCTTGACCGTTCCTAGCTAGTTGTTGAATCTTGGAAAACTTTTGGTGTTTATCTGTTTAAATATATACTTATATACTGATATGTCCAAAACGTATCTATAATTTCTGCTTGCTCCATGCCTCTTTTGGGTGATATTGCTATGTTATTTATACACTTCCATACACTTTTGATCATATTTGGACTAACCTATTAACTCAGTGCACCCCAGTGCCAGTTTCTGTTTTCGGCTGTTTTTGTATTTCAGGTTTTCACATTACGAGAACTGCCAAAAAAATCCAGAAAAACTATATAAAAAATCAGCGTTCCGGAAGCTTCCATGCGGCCAAAGTAGGGCCGGAGGGGACCCACAGGGGCTCCAGGCGGCCTGCCCATGCGGCCCCCCACCCCTGGCCGCGCCGGTGGGGGCGCCTGGGCACCCCTGACCCCCTCTGATGCCCCCCTTTGGCATATATTTACACCGTGTCGCGGAAACCCTGATTCCAGACCCCTTTTCTCCAAACGCGATTCCGATCTCCGCCGCCATCGCCATCAAGCTTCGGGGGACCAGAATTCCTGTGCCGGCACCCTGCCGGGACGGGGAAGTGCCCCCGATTCATCTCCATCGACGTTGCTTCCTCCCTCCATGATGCGGGAGTAGTTCCTCCTCGGGGCTGAGGTTCTTACCAGTAGCTATGTGGTCAATTCTCTCTCCCATGATGTGATCTTCGTTGTGATCATAGGCTATGTTAATCTAGGGTGATCCCATGATATTTCCCCTTCCTCTATGTATTGGATTGATGTACTCACTTGTCTTTATCTCGTATAATCCCCGAGACCAAGGTGACAGCGGTCTATTGGACATGGATTAGAACAATATTTTCATGAGTGATTTCCTCTCTTGTGTGTTGATTGAAGATTGAGAGTCTCTTGGTGCATGTCTTTGACTATCCTTTAGATATGTTGTGGTGATTGTGGGACTCTCTTTGGATGGCCGCGGTGACATTGGGAAATCCTTAGATTGAGAACTACGAACTTTGAGGTGTGCTTTTGTAGCCCTACATAATTCTCGTCCTCTCTTGACCACGAAGGAATGACCTCCGAGTGCGTCCCCTTTGCATGTTTTATGGGAAATATCATGTGATTCGATTATGTTAATGTTGTTGGGAGTTGCCACTAGTGAAAGTATGAAGCCTAGGCCTTGTTTCCACCATTGCAATACCATTTGTGCTC
This sequence comes from Secale cereale, assembly GCA_902687465.1. NCBI lineage: Eukaryota > Viridiplantae > Streptophyta > Magnoliopsida > Poales > Poaceae > Secale > Secale cereale. The sequence continues at coordinate 22,461,300 of LR738715.1, read as the reverse complement.
ACGTTTACCACTTGTTTGCTTGCTGCACTTTTTATTACAGATTTATATTACTTTGCTTTGCCACTCCTATCATCCATATTTTACCATCTCTTCGCCGAACTAGTGCACCTATACAACTCCTAGTTGTATTAGGTGTGTTGGGGACACAAGAGACTTCTTGTATCTTAGTTGCAGGGTTGCTTGAGAGAGACCATCTTCAACCTCTACTTCCCTGAGTTCGATAAACCTTAGGTCATCCACTTGAGGGAAATTGCCGTTGTCCTACAAACCTCTGCGCTTGGAGGCCCAACATAGTCTACAAGAGTAGAAGCGTGTGTAGACATCAAGCTATTTCTGGCGCCGCTGCCGGGGAGGTGAGCGCTTGAAGGTATATATTTAGATCTTGCAATTAATTCTTTTTGTTTCTTGTTTTTATTTCACTAGTTATGTTTATGGGAAACCTTGCTGTTGGATCGTTGCTTGCGGGAAGACGCCCCACACCTGTGGTGGTTGCTCCTCCCCTCACTGAAATTGTGCCCTATAAAATACCAGCTGGTATTATCGATTATGTTTTGGCTAATCGTTACGCAGGAGACAGACATCCCGGTGAACACTTGCTATATCTGTCACAATTATGTTCATTATTTAAGCTTGCAGGTGTATCAATGGAGTTTGTCATGAGGAAATTGTTCGCCGTATCACTTATAGATAAAGCTTCAGATTGGTATAAGCTTCTCGATAACTCCCACTTGCTTGATTGGCAAGAGCTTGTGTCTCTCTTTTATACTAAGTTTTATCCTCTTCATGAACTCCATAAGAATAGGAATTATGTTTATAATTTCTATCCTCATGACGGAGAGAGCATAGCTCAAGCTTGGGGGAGACTGAAAATGTTAATGCTAAAAAGTCCTAACCATGGGCTCCCCAAAGATATGATTATTACTAATTTCTATGCGAGGCTCTCTCGACAGGATAAAGATTTGCTCGATGCTTCCTCTATGGGTTCTTTCACAAACGAAAAGACTGATGCTAAATGGGAACTCCTTGAAAGAATTCAATGCAACACTGAAGATTGGGAGATCGACAAAGGTAAAGAGTCAGGTATAATTTATGAGTATGATTGCATTAAGTCCTTTGTTGAAACTACAAGTTTTAATAAGTTTAGTGCTAAGTTTGGACTTGATTCTCAACTCCTTGTTGATTTCCTCAAATCTTTTGCTTCACATCTTAATATGCCTAAGGAGGATTGGATCAAGTATCATAAACCTTTTAAAGAGACTTGCAAAGAAAATGAAATTGTTCATGATTATTGCAACATGCATGATCCAATTCCTAAAAATGAAGTTTTATATAAGCATGTTAATTTTTGTGGAGTGGATAGACCTTGTGAAAGGCCTATGATTGAAGAAGAGAAGTATTGTAAGCAACATAAGCATGAAAGAACAATCACTTGGGTCAGAGATTTAAATGAAATTGCTAGAGAATTGTGTGACCTTTATCCTTTTACTTGTGAACTTTGCCGTATAGAGGGTCACTTTAATTTTCAATGCATGAACTTTCAAAACATAACTGTTAACCGGTTGTGTGATAACATGATCACCTCTGATCTTTATGATGAGCTTATGTTATTTTTGATGTGTGAAGAGTTAACAGAGAAGACTTCTTGGCTAGATGTTAATGCCATAGGAATAAAAAACACTTTGCAAAATTGCCATCTCTATTGTGTTGTTAATTGCCATGAAAATGATTACATAAGTAAGATTAGAAAGGAGGGGACCTTACCAAAGTATAAAAATGTCTCTTATATTTCTGCTAATAAAAAGGAGAGTTTCTCCCAAGTTTCCCCTATTGTTTCTAATGATAAACCAGGATATGTGGAGAAGCTTCATCTCCAACCACTCCCTCCTAAGGTTAAGAAGAAGAAAAAGAAGAGGAGGAGGAAGAGGAGCAAGAAATAAGAAGAATGGGTATCAACCTGGCCTGAGCATATTCCTCCCATCAACTTTTATCCTAACGGTTGTAAGTTTAAAGAAGAAGGTGAAGTTTATTGCCTTAATTATCATCTTGATGATACGTCCGTAGGTACTATTGAAGATGATTTTGATTATGATATGCATGTTACTTATTGTGATTGGGAAAATGATGATAATGCTACTTATGATCTTGAAAATCTTTTTGGTACCAACTCTGAAAGTGATGATATGGGAAGCTCTAAGCTTGGGGATGATAGGATTGCAAATCCTTCACCCACTAGTGATGTGATAATTGATAATTCTTTTGCTAGTAAGAATAAAGACAACATGATTACAAATATAGTTGCTAGCAATGATAATGCTCTTCTCTACTATGATGATGTTGTAACTCCAATCTATAGTGTTCAAGTTGTTTATGATAGTCCTACTCCCACTATTACCAATGAGAAAGATTATGCTTATGTGGAGAGTAAGAGTACCTTTTTGCATGTGGATCATGGTAACAATGCTTTATGTGATGCTTATATTGTTGAGTTTATTCGTGATCCCACTAAAAATTATTATGAGAAGGGAACATATGCTTATAGATATTTCAATAATATCAAGTTCCCTCTCTTTATGTTGAAGGTTTTGAAGCTGCACTTGTTTTGTCTTCCTATGCTTATTGCTTTGTGCTTCAATGAATTATTCTATTGCAATATTCCTATGCATAGGAAGCATGTTAGGCTTAAATGTATTTGGTATTTGCTTCTTGATGCTCTCTTTTGTTCTTCAACTCTTATTCCTACGAGAGCATCATTAAAGTCTTATGCCTAGCTTAAAGGCATAAAAGAAAGCGCTTTTGGGAGGCAGCCCACATGAATAAAATTTTATTTTGCTTTTGTTGTGTCTTGATGTTGTTACTACAGTAGCATCATCATTGTATCTTTACTTTTCAACTTTGTGCCAAGTGTAGCCTCTGATTGCAAGAAAGTTCAAAAGTTGTGACGTGCTGTCCAGGAAACAGATTCTGTCCTTGGATAGAAAACTTCGTATAAAATCACCAGATCATCTTTTTGGTCTGAATTTTTTCGACAGCGTGCTCTATACAATTGTCTTTCGTGCATCTGTTCTGAGTTTTTTGATTAGAGTGGCAGAAGTGCCCCGAAAAAATCATTTACTACCTGTTGTTCTGTTTTTCACAAATTCTGTCATGTTTTGCCTTTCCTTCATTTTGCAAACCTTGAGCCTGCTTTTTCTTTGCAAAAACCTTTTGGCAATCTTGAGAAACAGTAGACCTTCAAGAATATCCTTATTTCCAGCAAGGAACAATTATTTTATTATGGGTACTAACCTCGCTAATCAAATGATGATGAGTTATGTATGAAGGGAATTTTCAAGTGTGCGAGGGAAGATGATAAAAAGATCCAGGAGTGTCAAACGCTCAAGCTTGGGGATGCCCCCATGCACCCCCAAGAAATATTCAAGGAGACTCAAGCGTCTAAGCTTGGGGATGCCCCCGTGCATCCCCTTCTCCATCAACATTATCAGTTCGTCTTTCGTTCCACTATATTTTAATCACTTCATGTGTTATGTGCTATGCTTGGAGCGTCTTGCTTTTAGTTTCCTTTTTAGTTTTCTTTAGCTTTTCATAACGAGTCGGAACTCAGCTTTCTTTATGTGGGAGAGAAACACGCTCCACTTCTACCTAGAACATAACATAGAATTTTCATGTCTATCTTTGCTGTGTGTGTTCTTTGTCTTTCAATAGCTACTATCATGCTTAGCTCTTAGTTTTCATGCTTATCTTTTTAAAGAGCTTTTGTTTAGTTGGTTGCTTGAACTCTCTTTAGTTATCATGCTTATCTTATTAAGAGAGTTTGCTTCCATTGCATTGGTTGATATGTCTATGATAAAGATGCTACGTGCATAATGGCGCTTAGTAGTTCATGTTTTCTTATGGTTAGCCTCAAATAGCTGGGGGTTTCCCAATGTGTTATTGGAGTACAAACATGATTTGTTTGCCTATGATGTGGTATGGTTTAGTAATATCTTCCTTCGATAATTTACTTTGATTGACTTGGCATATGCTCACGCATATTTAGGACTGTAAAGAAAGTCTGTCAAGCCTTGATGATCTTTTGTTTCTGAGTAGCGATATAACTTCCATGCCTGATTCAATGTTGCTTTGTCGCTCTGCATGATTATGACCGTCATTGCTCTCTTAGTTGGTCGCTCCCAGTCTTTTGCTAACCTCCACCTGTACTAAGCGGACTGACTGCTTGTGCATCCAAATTCTTTTAAAACCAGTTATGCCATATGAGTCCACCATACCTTCCTACATGGTATTTACCTGCCATTCCTAACGGAGACTTTCATGTACCATCTCGAAATTATTCAAAAAAAAATGCATTCCTATTTTGTGCCTCTGTTGTAAGTTCATGAGGAAGTAGTAGTTAATTCATGATCTTTTTAAGTTGGACAAGCTTCACCCCGGGATTGCATGTATATTGTGCAAACCCATAATACGAGAAGGAACTGGCATTGAGTGCGCCCGGCTCAAAAAGATAATATAACAAACAAACCCTCCTTCACGCTTTGTTCATGAGAAATCAGAAAACTTTGTCAGTGATAGACAAAGGAGATGAAGAGGATGTGATCGTCCTCATTCAGGAGCCGTTCCTCGAATCTTGTCCATCTCAAGAAGTGATTGAGTTGTCTGCTAGCATTCGTTGAGGAAACATGCATGATCCAAAAAATAAATTATTACCTCTGTTTTAAAACAAAGAGCTCTGGTACATGTTTTGTCTTTGTTTCCGACTACGGGTTTTCAACCTTGCCAACAAAAGCCACGGTTCGAGAGTCTCCACCTTCTTTTAAAAGCACCAACTACTGAGAGCATGATTGTCATTCTGAGTGTAATGTGCATTGTCCCAAAGTAGCATTGTATTTTGCACGATTGTGATATCGTTTATTTTGCAATCATTGTATCTAGTCATCACTTAAACCTTGGAGGTGCCCCTGCATTTATGTTTTGCTTCACTAAAGAGGGCAAGCTAGATATCACTTTATCACATTTGCACATCATGTTCATTACAAATCTATTTGATGTTTCAATATCATATTGTAAAACTTTCAGTTCTTTGTGATTTTCTCATGAGGCAACTTAATTACTATAGATTCATTGTCTCAGTAAGCTTTTGTCATATGACTATGAAAAAGTCCTATATGGTTAATAGCATGTCACCACAGAAATTATTCTTGTTATCATTTACCTACTCGAGGAAGAGCAGGAATTAAGCTTGGGGATGTTGATATGTCCAAAACGTATCTATAATTTCTGCTTGCTCCATGCCTCTTTTGGGTGATATTGCTATGTTATTTATACACTTCCATACACTTTTGATCGTATTTGGACTAACCTATTAACTCAGTGCAAGCCAGTGCCAGTTTCTGTTTTCGGCTGTTTTTGTATTTCAGGTTTTCACATTACGAGAACTGCCAGAAAAAATCCAGAAAAATTATATAAAAAATCAGCATTCCGGAAGCTTCCATGCGGTCAAAGTAGGGACGGAGGGGACCCACAGGGGCTCCAGGCGGCCTGCCCACGCCCCCCCTGGCCGCACCGGGGGGGCGCCTGCTGAAAGTGCAACTAATCCCTGGGTGGTTTTGGCAATTAATAACAACATATATATCATTGAACTAATAGTTACTTGAGAATCATTTCAGAGAAGTTCAGTGATATGGGTATGGCAATGACTGAAGAAGTGGACCCCTCAAAATGCTAAGGCAAGCATTGGCAAAAGCTCAAGACTCCATTTTTGGTTTAGTGATCCAAGATCACATTGAGTCCATAGGAAAAGCCAATACTATTAAAAGGGGATGAGGTTGTGTTGATGATCTGGTTGCTCAAGTGCTTAGTGATACATCTCCTAAACTATCAGCAACTCTCACTGCCAAATACACTCATAAGTAATCTCGGTCCCACCGATTTTCCAAACTCAGTCACACCGAGATGAACCACCTCAGCCATAAGCCAAACCCTAGAAAAATCGGATATTCCGATT
>LR738715.1:22399464-22451519 GCA_902687465.1 Secale cereale | reverse complement strand
CCCCCCCCAACGAATTCAGTCGACGGACAGCACCGTGCATGAAAATTGAGTTTCAATCAATTGTTTTCATAAAAAAACAATTGTAGGCTTGTGGCCACCGACTATTACCACTGAAAGCAACGCATGGTTAAGGCTACTCATAATGGGGAGTATCATATACTCCATCCGGTTCTTTTTAGTTTGCATATAAATTTTGTCCAAAGTATAAGTATCTCTATTTTGATTAAGCATATAGAAAAAAGTAATAACTTTCACAACGCCAAATAAATATTGTTAGATTTGTTATGAAATGTAGTTTCATAGTGTATATATTTGGTATTGTAAATATTAACATTTTTTAATGTACATTTGATCAAACTTTGCAATGTTTGACTTGGCAAAAATGTAATACGCAAAGTAAAAAGGACCGGAGGAGTACTAGTATTATGATACTAGTGTATGATACTACCTTTATAGTGCATACCATCATGGAGTAATATCTTAGATTATCTTATTTATTGTAATGCATTACACAAAATAGCATAGCATTTAATATTATACGGTATCTACATATGTTACTCTAACCCTCTCTCTATTCTTTAATTCTTTGCACATCATCGTATTTGGTATTCCCAAGTGCATGATACTATCTGAAATATCACCTCTATAGCCAGCCTAAAACTGGTTGTAGTGGGGAGTATCTTATACTAATATCATGCATATAATAATAGTGTATGATACTACATTCGTAGTGTATAGTATTATATGTTGGTATCATAAGGACTTCATTTATTGTGATACATGAAATATAGTAGCACATCATTTAATATTATACGGTATCATGATTTGATACTCAACATTCTATTTCATCATTTAATTATATGTTACCTCATAAAAATTACCTAGTTGATATGCATGATACTACCTATGATACTCCCGTTACGGGTCGCCTAACAAGTTTGTAAAATGCACCACCACCCAAGCAGTTTGTGTGAGACAAAGAGCACTTGATGTGTGCTTGCGTTAGTGCACACATATTTACATACCACCATGGCTAAATGCCGGCTGCTGCTCCTCTTCTTGGTGTTTCTCTTGCCAGCGGCGCACGCTAAGTCATGCCACCCTGACGACCTCCGTGCGTTGCAGGGCTTTGCCGGGAACCTCAGTGGTGGGGGCGCCCTTCTCCGTGCCGCATGGACCGGTGCCTCGTGTTGCAGCTGGGAAGGTGTGGGCTGCAATGGCGGCAGAGGTCGTGTCACAGTGCAACGGCTTCCAGGGTATGGCCTCCGAGGGCCCATCCCAGGAGTCTCCCTGGTGAGCCTTGTGCGGCTGGAGGAGATCTTCCTCGGCTCCAACTCTTTCACGGGCTCCCTCCCTACCTCGCTCTTCAGTCTCGTTGGCTTGCGGAAGCTCTCCTTCGAATCCAATGAGCTCACTGGACAGCTGAGCTCGCACCTCCACGAGCTCAAGAACCTCACCTTGCTGGACTTGTCCGTGAACTGCTTCTCCGGCCGCCTCCCTGACGTCTTTAGTGACCTCGCGTCACTGGACCATTTGTTTGTGCATTCCAATCGATTCTCCGGATCGATTCCATCGTCTCTGTCTTCACTGTCATCTCCCCATGAGAACAACCTCCGGAACAATTCCTTGTCTGGTCCGATTGCCCATGTCAACTTCTCCGGCATGCCACTCCTTACTTCGGTTGACTTTTCCGCCAACGACTTGAGTGGGTCTCTTCCGATTAGCCTCGCGGATTGTACCAAGCTCAAGTCGCTCAGCCTTGCCAACAACCAATTAGTTGGCACCATTCCGCCGTGGATTGGTGAGCTTGACCACCTATGCTACTTGGATCTCTCAAATAACTCATTGGCCGGCGATGTACCAAAGGTTTTGACACGTCTCAAAGGCCTCGCCACCGCTAATGGTTCACTGGGTATGGCTCCCACTGTCATGTCATTGTATGTGAAGCCTAATAGAAGAACACTCCAACAAGAACAACCAAATGTCATAACTGGGACCAACAACTCTGTCAGATCTGGGGGTGGCAACACTGTATCTGGGAACGACAACACTGTCGTATCTGGGAACGACAACACTGTATCTGGGAGTGACAACACTGTCAAATCTGGTAACAAAAATGTCCTAACTGGTAGCAACCATGTCGTATCAGGGACCAACAATGTTGTATCTGACAACGACCATGTTGTAAAAGGGAGTAACAATGTTGTATCTGGGGGAACAACATGGTAACTGGCAACAACAATGTCGTATCTGGGAGTGACCACGTCGTATATGGGAACAACAGAGTTGTAACTGGAGGTTAACGATCTGTTAGTGGGTTGATTATGTCTTCTCTAACAGAGCTCACATGTCCTTGTCCAAGTTCAGTGTGGCTCGCAATCCACAATCACTTGTTGGCTCACATATCGCAGTTTGTTACTTCATGTATATACCATCCGTTTCCTACTTAAAATAAAGTTTCCCTTATAATAATGTACCTAAGATTTCTACAAGACTTTGTACATAAATGCTGGCCTGAACAGCAATGGGCGGCTTGCAGCTGATGTAGACCAAGCGTGTTTTTCTTATGTACAAATCTGCACCGTGGATTTCTAGATGTGGTGATTATTTCATCTCTTCCATTTTCTGTGATGTGGAATGCTTTCTTATATATATGCTGATTGGGCTATGGATCATATGGTGAATTATAAGTGCTTAATGTCAGCTGGCTGTACAGTTCTCTAGTGTAAGTGTCAATGTTTCATGCATCAATGTTGAATGTTTGGATGAAGGAATGGAGCAAAAGAGCAGAGATCAATGTTGTTGGCATCAAGTCGTTTATGCAGTGCTAGACTTTTGCTCAGAGTAAATGCACTGTCTGCTCCTTCATTGTGTCCACATCAACTATATATTGTGCAACCGGTGTAGAATACTCCCTCTGTATACTAATATAAGAGCGTTTCTAAACGCTCTTATATTAGCTTACAGAGGGAGTACCATTCTATACACTTTATGCAGGCTGACAGGGGTTCAGTTCGGCCTTTCACGCGGTAATTGCGGTAATGCTATCTAGTCTAGGCTCATCTCCTCCCAATGATTTTGTTTTTGTTTTTGCGCACCCAAGCATCTTGCATGCCAAAATATTTCAACTTTTTGTATGAATTTACTGTTCATGGTCGAGAGTAATGAGCCCGGTCTCCGATTCACCCCGTCCTTTTGCTGCTTTTTTGTCTGCTATAACACTTGCAGTAAGCTATGCACTACTACACGACTCACCAGTACCACACGCTCTATTAGACGTGGTAACGTGCGTTCTCAAAGTTAAAATCTTTTTGTGTGCGCAAATATATGCCATGAAAGTCCTCTACATTAGTTTGGCCAGGAAAAGTTGACAAACAAGAATGGATTAGGGCAAACCACTGGAAAAAAATAGCGCCCTAAAACAGACTATCGCATGTTGAGGATTTACTCGCTGTATAAATCTGTATGCAATGTCTCGATAGTAGCGTATTTTAAGATCAACATGATTTTGCTATAGCACGCTATTTTCTCACGGAGGCAAACCTGTGCACGACAATGGACCGGACCAGTGAAGCTGAGGGGCGGGAGCTGCCCCCTTGAGTTCATGGTCCGTGCCACCCACCAATTTCAGTCGACACACAGCACCATGCATGACAATCAAGTTTGAATTGGCAGGCACACTGACTACTGTGTCCACTGACTTGTACTACTTCAACGCATGGTTACACACCTTCATGTACTAGTATCTTTACTCCTAAAGAAGGAGCTGGTACATCGCTCGTTTCGATCCCCCACCTCACCTCTCGATTGATGGGCCTCCTAGACGCACGCCCCACTGATTTTAGGGAAACGTTTGGGAACGGCGCGCCGGCTGAACGCTCGGCCGGTCACGTGTCCACGCACAAGTCACGCGGTCAAAGGGCCCGCATGCAGACGTCCCTCCTATTCTTCTCCTTCCTTCTTGTCTCTTCTTTCTCCCTCGCTCCTTCTCTACTTCTTTCTCAGCCCCCGTCATGGTCTACCATCCCCGTCCCAGGGCACCGCGGCCACGGGAATCAGCCGATCCGGTCGCCCTCGGCCAGATCTGCTCGGATCTGTGCCATCGGAGCTCTGCCTGCCTCGCCGGACCCGGCCACGCTAGAGCTGCAACCGACCATGCCATAGTTGTAACCGTTGAAGCTTTTTCCATACCCGCTTGTAGCTCTCACCAACGCTCGTTGCAGCTTTCGCCGTCGCCCCGTAGCTCTCACCAACGCTCGATTTTTGAAAGTTTCATGGCGGAAGCTTTTTTCCACACCTATTGAAGCTTTTTTCCACAACGGATGAAGCTTTTCTGCCATCGTTGAAGCTTTTTCCCATTCCGATCGAAACATTTTTTTACATCGGTCGAAGCTTTTCTCGACGCCGGTTGAAGCATTTTTCCATGTCTGAAGCTTTTTCTTCTAAGCCGGTTGTAGCTTTTTTCATGTTTGAAGCTTGTTCCGATGCCATTTGAAGCTTTTTCTTCAAGCGGTTGAAGCATCCCCTGGTGCTGTTTGCAACACCACCATCGGGGTGCGCCGTTGTAGCAGGGGGGTTGGGTGCTCGTGGGCCGCAGCACCGGGACTAGACGGTTCCAGCATCCCCGGAAGCGGCCAGGTCGCACGGCTTCGGGAGCTTGAGGACCATGCCATGGCGTGCCCTAGGAGCCATGGCGGGTCTGCGATGCCGGGGAGTCTGAGTGTGTGGCGGCGCTGTGATCTCCGGTGAGGGAAATACGACGAGGGTTGCCGGTGCTCGCCGCAACTTTTCCTCTCTGACGCACGGCCGCTGCTCCCTTTTTTCTGATTGACGATGCGGAGAAGAAGGAAGCCGTGAGGAAGAAGGAGGGGATGACGCGGGGGAGAGGAGGCGCTGAATCGTGCGGCCTGGGGCGCACGCATCGTGGGGCATCGAGGGGCTGCGGTGCGACCGGCCCAAATTTGGGCCGGCGCACCGGCGCCTAGCAGTGGCCCTGATTTTATGCTCTTTCTGTGTTTTCCAGTAGCAAACCCTACCAATTTTCCCTCAGTCCATGTTGGTATTTTCTAAAACCAAAATCCACGGGCAGTCCATATCACGTCACTATCCCCTCGTACGAAACTTTTCTTTCAAAACAAAACTTTCCTTGCACTCTATATCGCGTCACGATCCCCTCCTACGGAACTTTCCTACGAAAAACATTACTTTCCATCAATTGGGTGACAACTTCCCAAATTGATGAACACAAATCGATGAAAACAATTGTATAGCGGCGAGTTTTTTTTTAGAAAAGAGGTTAAAACCTTGGCATCTGCACCAATCGATGCATACAACCATCTTTATTAATTATCTCTACTCCTAATGAAGCAGTTGGTAGTATTGCGTTCACGGTTTTTTTTTCGTCCCATCACTTTCGTCCGGGTTTTTTTGACTGAGTTTTTTCATCCCCTCTTCCATCCCACTGGTTTTTCTCTTCACTATTTCCTTGTAACCAAACACTTTCCTACCGTACAAAATATCACATATATAATTTTCTGAACTTAGCCAAATCAACCAATCTATCTCATCAATGCAATTTGCTTTACAAAATTAATAATGAATTTTAAGGAAACAAATAACGAACTATAAGGAAAAAAAAATCCAATTGACTAATCTTCTTTCTTCTACTCGTGACGAATCTCTACTCTACTCCTCGGCCCACAGATTCTTCTCACCCTCGCGACATGAAAAAACCAGCGACATAATAGAAAACAGAAAGAACAGATCCACATAAACATCACCACACGTGGGTCTCTCTCTCCCTACATAAACCCTAGCCACCGCATGTATAGACGAAGGAGAGGAGGGAGAGGAGGATGCGCATCGTCTCCTCTCCCCATGCATGCCGACATCCTATCTCCACTCCCGTACCGCGACACACCTGGCTTATGTCCACCCCGGAGGACATGCCGGCACGCGCCCGACATGGGGGAGAGGAGGATGCATGCCGCCGTGCCCGTTGTCGACCTCTTTGCACACGTACCAACGTCGTGCTTTCCACGCTCCCGCCGGCGGCCTTCCTCCACCCCGTGCTTCGATGGTCCCGTGCCCCCGTCACCCCGTGGAGGACGTTGTGGTCGTTGTCCACTAGAGTTCATCGGCAGCGTTCACCAGTTCGTTTTGGTAGTGGGACTGCAGCGATGACTTATATTTTCCTTCAATATATATCTATATCTATATCTATACCTACTATTAAAGGGAGGTTATATTCTTGGTTTTGTCCCGCTTCGTTTTGTCCCGCTTCAATTAATTTCACGTATGCTATTTGGTTTCGTTACTTGACACCTGTTTTGGCCCAACGGAGGAAGCCCATCCGGCGGCGCATTCTGGCCCACGTCTAGAGAAAAATAAAATTACCGATGGGAGGGTTCGATCTCATAACCTCCAACCGGCCACACACTGTTTGTCCAACTGACCCAACTAGGGATATGAGTGGATATTTTTCTCCCGTTGCAACGCAGGGGCCTTTTTGCTAGTTGCATCTAATACGTATTGACCTTGCTAGTTGGGGCTCAGATGAGGTTTTGCATTTGCACAGGACGAGTCAAGGGAGTGACGAGAAAGATTTGATGAGGTTGTGTTGTGTACTTGCATCTAATTCTTCACAATGTATCTACAGGTTCGAAGAATGAGAGGAAAATGCAAAAGCGAGAGGCATAATGTTGTTAGGTTGCACTGCTGCGTTCTTTTATCATGGGAGCAGTTGATGTACGGCTCTGAACCTGAATGTCCCAAGGTATTATTGACCAGCAGCATGAATGGGCTGATCACAGATGTTTGCCTTAATATTCATTTTGTGTACCATTACCTGGTAGTTGAACATGAGATTGAGTTACTTGACATGGTAAGACAAGATGAAGAATTGAATGATTTCCTTCACTTAATCATACATTGGGGTATGCTACACAGGTAGTTCTAGGTGAGTTGGCTAACTCGATATCAATGTAATTAGGCCAATGGCCCGAGTTACCCGGTTCACAGAATTATGAATTTGTCTTCTTTCAAAATACAAAGTAGGCTGCATTAGAAACCTTGATAATATTTCTAATGTATTCACATGGGAAGATTATTTTATAATTGTACATGAAAACTCATTATTTTATAAGAATTTTTACACAGAAAACTGATTATACCTAAACAGAGATATTAGCTTGCTTTCAAGGAATTCCGCGGAAGATTTGGTGCCGATGTCTTGGGACAAATGCATGGGTGTTCACCAGGCTAATTAGGAGACTTTTGTGCCACTCGGTCCGTTGCATTCACCTTAATGGATGTAATAATCACTTAATCGGGAACATTCTTCAATATGGATGAACTGAAGGCAAGTTACGGATGCAAATTATTCAGCATGTTTGATTGCTCATAAATTTTGAAGATTTGCCTTTTTCCATCGAACAAGTTCTTAAATTAGGGAGTGAATTGCAGAAAACATAGACATTGAAGCACGGTCTTGCAGAAATCACAACTCTCTAGTTTTGTGCCCAAAAACACTAATTCTCAGGCTAATTTTTTTGCAGAAACCACTAGTCGCCGGCTTTGGTCGTTTTATTGACAATTATGACATGTGGGGCCCGCTTTAGCTGACGTGGCGTAACGATTCGCAGGTCACGCCGTTAGACATACTATTATACACCGACACCCTTCTTCAAAAATCTAAAAAGCAATCGAGCCCTGCCCTCTTCGTCTCTCCTCTCCGGATGTGCCATGGGTACCGGAGGTACGGCTTCCCTACCGGTGCAGCAGCTGCAGCGGCCGCCGGAGCAGCAGCCGGCGCCGGAGGGCCAGCCGCGGGAGCCGAACACGGGGGCGACGGGCGGGAGAAGCGGCGCCGCCGGCCTCGACGGGCGTGAGCAGCAGCCAGCGCCTGAGGGTCTGCCGCGGGAGCCGGACACGGGCGCGATGGGCGGGAGAAGCGGCGCCGCCGGTCTCGGAGCAGCACCCGCGGAGCTCTGTGGTGTAGTTCATGTCGTCATCTTTGATTGCAGGTGAAGCGAGCTTCACGTCAGACTCGGAGTGGCTGGAGCCGCGATCGTCGGAGTCGGCGTTCGACCACGTGGAGGGCTTCGCGTTTGTGCGCAGTGATGACCTGGTCAACGGCTGGCCGTCGGTGCCCATCCCCGCCAGCGCGCACTTCGACCCGTCCCTGCTCCAAGGCGGAGAGTCCGGCCCGCTGCTCTACTGCTGGAGGTGGCCTCGTACCAGCATCATCAGCAGAAGCCCGACGAAGTGGCGGTAAAGTAGGACGTCGTGGTTGGCGACTCCGGCCGCCGGCACTGGCCGCGAGCACGCGCCGCTGCCACCTCCGTGGATGACAGACTAGGAGGCAGGCGACGGGGTGAGGGTCTGATTGCTTTTTTAATTCTTGAAAAGAGGGTGTCTTTGTGAATTATAGGGACTCTTTTGTGAATATGTATAAACCCCCCATCTAACACCGTTAAATGTCAACCGTTACGCCATGTCAGCTTTTGCGGGTCCCACATGTCATAATGGTCATCAAAACGACCAAAGCCGGCGACTAGTGGTTTCTGCAAAAAATTAGCCTGAGAATTAGTGTTTTTGGGCACAAAACTAGAGACTTGTGATTTCTGCAAGACCGTGCTTCAATGTCGATGTTTTCTGCAATTCACTCTAAATTAAGAGTTTGAATCCTGTCAAGAAATAATGATTGTGTTGTTTTATTTTAGACAGTGTATTGCTTCTCTATCTGGTGAGTTGGGAGGTCCTTCGTTCAGAAGACCAACCAGGTGCTTTCGAAGACAACTGATTAGAAGCTAGACACTGATCCTTTTTATTTTGTTAGTTTACTTTGTTGTGATCCCAACATTTTATTATTGTTTCAAAACGAGTACTAATCTTGGTTTAGAAAACTTGTATGAAGCTGCGACCATAATTTAAGGTGATATTATGCTCAATCAACCATTATTTGGCTCTGAGAACGTAATTGCAGGGTGTAAGTTCTTCTATTCTTGCAACAGTTAGTCCTAAAGGACTAAAGGTACTCCTTAACTAATTACTATGTTTATTATTTCTTTTACTCTTTCTTTGGCATTAATTCTTTTACTGATGCTCCGACTTGTGAGTCCTCCTACTCACTCTGCGAAAATGCAGAAGCGTAGTAAACTTCTCTGCTGAAATACAGAAGCACAACCTACTCATGCAGTTCGAATAGCTCAGGGAAATCAACCATTTCAGTGTTATTGTTTATATCTATTACATTGACCCTTTGATATTTTGATGGCCTTCTGTTATATACGCAACCTACCGTGACATTCTAGGCACCATTTCAATTCGTTCATTGGTATAACTTCAGTTTGTTATGCACAACTTATAGGCTGGACTGATATTTTGACAATATCTTCACAACATCAAGGCAAGAAGTGGCTTTAACTTCTTTAGCATCAGAACGAGGTATCTTTAGTATCTTCTGCTAATAGTAGGTGGATCCGGCTTGGACTGTAGCTTGGCCGCCAGCTGCACGCTCTTCTAGGCGGTGGCCAGACCGAGATTCTTCGCCTCGGGAGCCGCCTTTAGCCAGGAGCTACGTCGGGTCGTCGTCGTTGAGGATGGACGTCGGCGGAAGCGTCGATCTACGTGATACCTGCGATGTTGGCTGTGGGGCGACGCCATGGCGGGGTGGTGGGAGGCCGTTGGGAGAGGCTGGGGGGAGGCGGCACCGGAGCAATGGCTTGGTTGGGAGAAGTGACTTGTGCGAGTGGCTGATGTGCGGTGAGGGGGAGTGTTTTCTTTTTCTGAAAATACGATGAGGGGAGGGGGGCGGGGGTGGCTGCTTTTTTATTTTATTTTTCTCAAACAGATAGGAGTGGCTATCTGTACGGTGAGAGAAGTTCTAAAATACTCCCAACAAGTGATCCAGACGTACCACATGTCATATGTTAGCTATAGGAAGTTAAGTTGATGAAAGTGATCTAGACCTGAGCATATGTACATAAGATCCATCGGGACTAGAGGAAATGTGTTGCGCGCAATTCTTCTCCCAAGGATTATCACCTTTTCCCCTTTAGCTGGTTGTTAGTTATGACGATGTCGAGTCGGTGGCAGAGCAAGACTCGACACGCCGGCCGGCCTCAGTTGGCCACCTTGTTTTGGATTTTTTTAGCCACTGTTGGCTATGGGGCGAGGCCATGGCGGGACGACGCAAGGCCGTTGGGATAGGACACGGCGGTTCTTGATAGCCCACAAGTGTAGGGGATCAGTTGTAGCCTTTTTTGATAAGTAAGAGTGTCGAATCCAACGAGGAGCTAAAGGTAGAACAAATATTCCCTCAAGTTCTATCGACCATCGATACGACTCTACGCATGCTTGACGTTTACTTTACCTAGAATAAGTATAAAACTAGAAGTACTTTGTAGGTGTTGTGGGATTGGTTTGCAAGAATATAAAGAGCACGTAAATATAAAGTAGGGGTTGTTTAGGTAAAGAAGCAATAATGTTAGTATAGCGAGTGTGGATAAGTGGTGGTAGGAGTTGCGAAATTGTTCTAAGAAATTGACTATGTTACTAGACCGATAGCAAGTTTTATGTGAGAGAGGCCACCGCTAGCATGTCATCCCTTCCTTGGAATTCTATGCATTTATGATTGGAACTATTAGCAAGCATCCGCAACTACTAACGTTCATTAAGGTAAAACCCAACCATAGCATTAAGATATATTGGTCCCCCTTCAACCCCGTATGCATCAATTTCTACGTTAGGTTGAAGCTTCTGTCACTCTTGCCCTCCAATAGGTAGTCCTATCAACATACAACTAACCCAATGATGTGATCCACGCGCGCGCTCATATGATGGGCACCAAAGGACAACAATATAACCACAAGCAATTTAAACCAATCATAGCAATTCACCAATCACCGATTGGACAACGAAAATCTACTCAGACATCATAGAATGGCAACACAATATTGGATAATAATATGAAGTATAAAGCACCATGTTCATGTAGAGGGTACAGCGGGTTGCGGGAGAGTGGACCGTTATAGATAGGTGGGGGAAGGTGATGAAGATGTTGGTGAAGATGACCGAGATGTTGGTGTAGATCACTGTCACACGATGATGACCCCGGTGGAACTCCGGTGCCACCGGATGCGAGAGGGAGAGAGCCCCCCTCCTCCGTCTTCTTCCTTGACCTTCTCCCTAGATGGGAGAAGGGTTTCCCCTCTGGTCCATGGCCTCCATGGTGGCGGAGGGGCGAGAGCCCCTCCGAGATTGGATCTGTCTCTCTGTCTCTCTCTGTTTCTGCGTTCCAGATTCTGGCCTTTCACCGTTTCTTATATTCCCGGAGATCTGTAACTCCGATTGGGCTGAATGTTTGACACAATTTTTATCCGGATATTAGTTTTCTTGCGGCGAAAGAAGGGCACCAACCGTCTTACGGGGTGGCCACGAGGGTCAGGGGCACGCCCACCCCTCGGGCATCGTCTCGCGTTGATTCTTCTTCCAAAAATTTATAAATATTCCAAAAAATATATCAGTCCGTTTTTATCCCGTTTGGAGTCTGTTTGATATGGATATTATGCGAAAGAAAAAAGATGCAACAAATAGGAATTGACACTTGCCACTGGATAAATATGTTAGTCCCAAAAATAGTATAAAAAGTTACCAAACGTATATGAAAGTTGTATAATATTGGCATGGAACAATAAAAAATTATAGATATGACGGAGACATATCAGCATCCCCAAGCTTAATTCCTGCTCGTCCTCGAGTAGGTAAATGATTAAAAAGATAATTTGTATGTGAAATGCTACCTAGCATAATCTTGATCATGTAATCTAATCATGGCATGAATATTAAGACACACGAGTGATTCAAAGCAATAGTCTATCATTTGACATAAAAGAATTTAATACTCGAGCATCCCAACAAACAATCAAGTCTTTCAAAATATCAATGCTAAAGAACATTATCCCTATAAAATCATATAGTCTTTTATGCTCCCTTTTCTTAACACAAGGTACCCCTCATGCCCATCCCGGTGTCAGCCAAGCAATTGATTTCATGCTTTACTTTTTCGGACCTTTTCAACTCTTCACGCAATACATGAGCGTGAGCCATTGACATAGCACTATGGGTGGAATAGAAGGTGGTGATAGACAAAAGCAGGGAGAAAATCTTACATCGACTAGGAAAATTAACGGACTATGGAGATGTCCATCAATTGATATCAATGTGAGTGAGTAGGGATTGCCATGTAACAGATGCACTAGAACTATAAGTGTATGAAAGCTCAAAAGAAAACTAGTGGATGTGCATCAACTTGGTTGCTCATGAAGACCTAGGGCATTCGAGGAAGCCCGTCGTTGGAATATACAAGCCAAGTTCTATAACGAAAATTTCCCACTAGTATATGGAAGTGACAACATAGGAGACTCTCGATCATGAAGAACATGGTGCTATGATGAAGCACAAGTGTGGAAAAAAGATAGTAACATTGTCCCTTCTCTCTTTTTCTCTCATTTTCCCCTTTTTTTGGGTTCTTTGGCCTCTCTTTTTTGGTGGGCTTCTTTGGCATTTTTTATTTTATTTGGGCTTCATTGGCCTCTTTTATTTTTTACAACCTCACACGGGACAATGTTCTAATAATGATGATCATCACACTTTTATTTACTTACAACTTGATATTAGAACGAAATATGACTATATGAATGCCTCCGGCGGTGTACTGGGATGTGCATTGATCTAGCATAGCAATGATATCAAAAAACGGACAGGCCATGAAAACATCATGCTAGCTGTCTTACGATCATTCAAGGCAATATGACAATGATGGTGCTTGTCATAATAAACAGAACGGTAGAGTTACAGGGCTATATATCTCGGAATGGCTATGAAAATGTCATAATAGGTAGGTATGGTGGCTGTTTTGAAGAAGGATATAAGGTGGTTTGATGCACCGACGAAAGTTGCGCGGTACTAGAGTGGCTAGCAAGGTGGAAGAGTGAGAGTGCGTATAATCCATGGACTCAACATTAGTCATAAAGAACTCACATACTTATTGCGAAAAATCTATTAGCCCTCGAAGCAACATGTGTGAAGATTCATGAGTTTCAAGGCAAATGATCAATGTTATGGCCACATTCATGGAATAGTTTGTTCCAATGATCTAATATTGTGCAAAAGGATGCATCTTGGATTGACAAATAATGTTTCCTAAGGAAGTTTTCATTTTCTTTGGACGAAAACTTCATTTTCCATTTTTTTTGGGTGCCCAAAATGAGTTTTCTTGTGAAGGACCTACCATATTTTTGTTGCAAAATTGTACCAAATCATTTATATAAAATACTAGGCCATATTTAATGCACAATTGACAAAATGGTTGGGTGTCCAAAGCTTTTATCCACCTTTCATGAAAAAGACAAATTTCGGCCGATTCAGTAGGAAACGGGTCAAATTTGAACTGCATCTGCCTTATAGTTTGCTCTTTATTTTTTCAAAATATCATTTCTAGTTGCATAAGTATCTATTTAAGCAGAAATGCATGGTTTGGTGGCGATACGTTGAGGTTTGGATGATGGCCCAGGGCCCCAACTTTAAAGCGCGTAAACTCGCATGCCCGTCGCGTGGTCACCGTGGCGTTGCCATGCGTTCTGGGCGGCCTAGGCATGTCTAGTGGGTTGGGCGCTCCCTAGGTAGGTGCTAGGAAGAAAATTACAACAGAAGAATCTCACGAGGAGACCGTACTGTGCTCAAACATGAATTAGCAGCCAAGTGTTTGATTAGCGGTCCGGGAAATGCACATGGCCAATGGGCCTGAGTTTTGGCTGAGGATGATCATCTACTAGGGAGACTGTCTTGGCAAATTTTCAGCTCAAATGGAGGAGCTTAGATGGCACTTGCTTTGCAAAGTACCACACCGGGCAGACATATGAATGTTGAAGCTGGGCTCAAACGAATAAATGGATTCAGCTGAAATTTGGTGGAGTATGGTCATTTGGGCATAGGAAAACAATGTAATTTTTTTTATACCGTTTGGATAATCCTAGCTTGTACTTCCTTCACAAAGCTTCTCTCTAGATAGAAACTTTAGAATTTTTTTGAGGAAGATTTAATAGGCAAATGGAGCTGAATATTGGCATGTGTTAATGATTTGGATATGTAAGATGGCACATAAAGTTTGAGGACAATAGGAGGTGTCTATATAGCACTTGTTTTGCAATGTGCCAATCTAGACATAAAATAGAAATTGAAGCTGGGCTCACATAGATAATTTGATAGAGATGCAATCTAGAGAAGGGTGATAATTTGGGCATACGAAGGCACTGTATAAATTTCATGCCATTTGAATATATAAAAATGGTACTTACTTCATAATGCTCTCCACTGAATAGTCAATTGGGAAAAATATTGAGGGAAAATCGTTATATTAAATGGGCTAAAATTTGGTGGAGGGAGGTTCTATGGGCAGGGTCATGTCCTCGTAAATTTTCAGCAATTATAAAGCAATGTAAAATATAGTTGCTTCACAAACTGAAAATATTACTAGAAACAAAGATTGGATGGTGAGCTCTCATGGATTGTTAGATGGAGCTAGAATTTTGTGGAGAGCTATGATATCGGCATATAGAAGATGTGGCAGAAATTGAACTCATTAGGATATGCATAGCTAGTACTTCCTTCACAAAGCTTCTAGCTGAACAAAAGCTTTGAAAATTTGCCGAGGAACATTTACTAGCCAAATGGATCTGAATTTTGTCATGAGGCAATGATTTGGATATGAAAGAGTTCCCAAAATTTTGGAGGGCAATCAAGAATATATAAATATCAATTCCTTCACAAAGTGTTGTTCTGAACAGAATAGGAAAAGGAATATTGTTGAATTATATTGGAACTAGGCGAGGAAGGTTTTTGACACTTTTGACGAAGATATGATCCAAAGAATTTATGAAAATGTTTTGGGAATTTTGGGAATAAAAGAAATATAGGTTGCTTCACAACCTAGGGAAAAAAATTGACACATAGGCAAAACTGATGAGGTGGCGCCTAGTCATAGCAATCCACCACAATTTACCAGGTTATGACCATCTATATTGGTTGTGATCAGCTAGAAATAAGGCAGCGGACCAGTGTTGTCTGCTTTACGACCATTTCGTGTAAGGAAATTACGACCTTTCTGTCCAAAATGGCCGTTATAGTTTAGGGTTTGGAGCCCTCTGAACAGCTTACAACCAATTGGTCTCAAATGGTCTTAGATTTACGACCATTTTTTCCAGGGTCACCGACAGAAGGTCATAAGTTGACACATTTCTTATAGTGCGAGAGGCCTATGTTAACATACTATCCGTACTTGGAATTATATGTTTTTATGATTGGAACTCTAGGAAGCATCTATAAATACCAAATATTCATTAAGGTAAATCCAACCATAACATTAAGATCTAAGGTCATCTTTAATTCAATATGAAACAAATCATGAACTAGGGTTTACGTTTCTATCACTCCTGCAGCCCCACCGTAAGAAAATCATTCACATATTGCAACACCCTACATCGTGAATCCCACAGGTGATATAAATAATTTAATTAGCTTGTGATTCACCTGCCCATATCGGTGTGATTGTGTAAATAAATATTTATCTGATCCTACCGATGATTTAACTTGTAATTTGGTGGGAAGTTTGATAAGTAAATTAAATTAAAATTGGTTCAGGAGGTAAGTAAATTAAGGTGATTGATTATCATAAGGGGAAGGTTGGACGAACGAGTAATGAGAAAAAGGTCAAAGATAAAACCTTACATTCTTTTTAATTTAGTAGAGACAGAGATGGAGATAGTGATGTAGATATAGATATAGATATAGATATAGATATAGATATATAGATAATGTTGTAGATACACATATAGATATATAGATATTGTTATAGATATAGACAAATATAGAGATAGATATAAATATAGATATAGATAGATACAGATACATATACATATATAGATATAGATATAGATATATACAGGTATAGATATAGATATAGCTTACTAGGCACTTTTCATTTGTATATAAGCAGAAGAAAGGAATACGTGTGTTGTCTTCTGGGCTGGTTCTGGTTCGTCGCCCTTGCCCTCCTCTCTTCCCCTCCCTCCTTCCTCTATCCCCTCTCCATCTAGCTGCCGTCGCCAGCCACCGCCGTGCCGTGCCCAACATCAAGTCCGGTGCTTGCCCCACAAGCAGGTACCACGTTCTTCTCGTCCTCGTCCTCCTCATCTCTACTCCTACAGACATTGCAGTCTCTCTTGCTCCATGATGCATCCATCAGCCATGGTTTAGGTCTGGCATCGATCTCTCTCATGGTTACCCAGATCTGAAACCCAGCATGCAGGTGCGATCCGTACAATATTTACCATGCTAAGCTTACTCGCCACTTACCTGTTACTCATATATTAAGCACGACCCCTACTCTTTTGTGGAAATTAAAATGCCACATCTAGTTTGGAGTAGCTATTTAGACTGCTTCATTCCACCAATTTGTGTATGTAGCAATCTACATATTTGCTTCATCCTAGCACACATGCATGGTTTCATAGATTTTTACACTGTGTGCTCAACGTGTATCAGTTCACGTACACCTACCACATACTACCTTGGAAGTACAAGAATTTATCTTATGTACTTGTTTTTCTTCACTTAAATGAATCTGAGTTCCTTCATGCATGACTCAAAATATCTAGTAGGAGTATCTCATTCTCACATGCGGACTATTCTCCAATTTATCTTCTCCAGGGAGGAAGACAACAACGACACTCTAGCAAGGCATTACACCTCCTGATTAACTAAATGGAGGGTTGTGCCTGCATCGAGCAGTTCTGGCGAACCGACGAGCTCCTCGTCAAGTACCAGTACATCTCGGACTTCTTCATAGCCATCGCCTACTTCTCCATCCCACTCGAGCTGATCTACTTCGCCAAGAAGTCATCATCCTTCCCCTACAGATGGGTGCTCCTCCAGTTCAGCGCCTTCATAGTCCTCTGCGGGGCCACCCACCTCATAAACCTCTGGACCTTCACCATGCACACCAAGACCGTCGACATTGTCATGACGGTAACCAAGGTCATCACGGCCGTCGTGTCCTGCGCGACGGCCCTCACGCTCATCCATATCATACCTGATTTGTTGGGTGTCAAGACAAGGGAGTTCCTCAAGAAGAAGGCTGATGAGCTCGACAGGGAGATGGGCCTCATAAGAACGCAGGAGGAGACGGGGAGGCATGTCAGGATGATCATCCAAGAGATTAGGAGCACTCTTGATAGGCACACCATCCTCAAGACTACTCTGGTTGAGCTCGGGAGAACGCTGGGTCTAGAGGAATGTGCTTTCTGGATGCCGTGGAGTAGCGGTTCGAGCCTTGAGCTAACTCATACCATGCGCCACTAGATCCCCGTGGGCTCTTCTGTGGAGATTAATCTCCCTGTTGTCAACCAAGTCTTCAGTACCAACCGGGCGATCATAGTGCCACATACTTCTCCTTTGGCGAGGATCCACCCTGTCCAAGGGCGGCATGTCCCACCCGAGGTTGCTGCTGTGAGAGTCCCGCTGCTGCATCTTTCAAACTTTCATCCCGAGCTTTTGGCGAAAAGCTACGCAATTATGGTTTTGATGCTCCCATCTGATAGTGCGAGGAAATGGCTTGCTCATGAACTCGAGCTCATCGAGGTCGTCGCCAATCAGGTTGCTACTACTTTCCCCTGATTTTTTTAAGAACACCATTTGTATTGTTCATTTTTTTAAAACCTCTCCAAAGCAGACTAATCAATACTATAAAGTTTATTCACAGCTGCACGATGAATAATTGATATGTGAGAACTGCAAATAACGAGAAATGGCTAGCTACACACCAGGGTAGTGCATGAAACCATATGCAAGTCTAGAACACTTTGTACATCTTCAATCGAGTCCAATGTAGGATAGCATGCTCCCTCTGACAACCATGTTGGTTGGTTAGGAATATGGTGTCATTTCATAATTTGCTTAGAGGATATATCATATATGTTCAACTTCTAACACAGGTTAAGTCAAGCATAAGTTATTTCCTTAGCTTGGGTGATGTAAGCTTTAATTTATTTATAATTACATACATTAGCACCGTGTTCTAGGTACACAATAGTAAGAAGAGGAAAGAGATACAACAGTACAATATTAGGAAAGATGTGTAGCTAATAATTTTTTCTGATGAACAGATATCAACCTTCTCTGTACTTAGTGTTTCTTGTTTGTTTTTCAGTCGAAAAGCCATGTTAAAGAGTTCTAATAGTGTGATCCTCCGAATAACTACCACCGGCACTTTGTTTTCTTCTAAATAACCTGGGTGTTAAGCCTTCTCTATCTAAAAAGAATGTACAGTCCTACTATTATGTATGCAGAAAATTATGTCCTGCATTGGCATTTACAAAAACTAGTTACCTATATATAATATGTTGATACACATGGTGTACTAGCATTCTACATGGGTTAAGAAAAACTAGCATTCTACAACTTCTTTAACTTCTTTAATGAGATCATATATGGTACTCTTTTCAGGTAGCTGTTGCCCTCTCTCATGCGGCAATTTTGGAAGAATCAATGCGAGCACATGATCTACTAACAGAGAAAAATGTCGCCCTAGATTTAGCTGTGCGAGAGGCTGAAATGGCAATACATGATTGCAATGTCAACAGGGTGGGGGTTGAACTCGCACGGCCTGAGGACGCAGAGAACCTTGCTACCATCAACTCATCTGCTTCTGCAGCCAAGGTGCACAACGCCAAGCCATGATCGAAGCGTCTGCCCCAACTTCGACCAACACCGATGTGTCACTTCTATGGTTCTACCCACCAGGAAGTACACCTTGATCCGAATCATACTCTCTAGTTGCCTTTGCTTGCACCCTATAGGTGCCCCAAAGGCCCAAGATGTTTCCTTTGGTGCTGCTGCGACAGCACTATCTATCTGAACCTATGTAGTTTAAGTTTGGTCCTACTGTGGCAATCTATCTGGATTTGTGCTAAGTTATTCTATTTATCTAGAAATGTGCGCTTACCTTGTGGTGCATCTCGGTGCCGATGACGAACACAATGCTATCCTTGATCTCTTGGTATGTTCGGGGCCTACTTTGCCCCCATGAATTTCAGGTGGGTGGGCCCCTTCACCCCCTTCCCTAATAGTGATTGTCCACGTTGCTAATTACGTAAAACAGGTTACTTTCTTTATCTAGATGTAGCATAGTGAAACTAAAAAATAAAAATAAAAACTTTCTCTCAAAACTACCCAATATTTTATATCCAAGTATCCTTCACATTTTACTTTGCCTAGACACAGTTTTGTTTGCAGCTGGACTCATTGTCTAGCTAATATAGGTCAATAATTTTGCGTATGTGTCCAGCGAAAATCTATGCAATTATGGTTTTGATGCTCACATCTGTTAGTGCAAGCAAATGGCTTGCTCATGAACTCGAGCTCATCGAGGTCATCGCCGATCAGGTTGCTACTACACTTTGCCCTGATTTTGTAGAGCACCATTTTGGCTTGAGTTTATTTTTTAGAAGACCTCTCCAAATTAGAAAAACCAATAATTTAAATTTTGTTCACAGCTACATGATGGATAATTGATATGTGAAAACTGCAAACAAAAAGAAATAGCTAGCTATACAGTCCTGCAGTGCATGAAACCATATGCAAGTCTAGAGCACTTCTGTGCATCTTCAATGGAGTTGACATAAATCAACCTTATCTGTAGTTTT
Source organism: Secale cereale (assembly GCA_902687465.1). Lineage (NCBI taxonomy): Eukaryota > Viridiplantae > Streptophyta > Magnoliopsida > Poales > Poaceae > Secale > Secale cereale. Next base: position 22,431,756 of record LR738715.1, on the reverse strand, counting down.
TCCTTTTCTGTTTTTCAGTTGAAAAGCCATTATAAAGAGTTGTAACAGAGTGTGATCCTCTGCTATACCGGCACTCTGTTGTATTTTAAATGAGCATGGGCGTTAAGCCTTCTCAATTCTAGAAAAATGTACAATCCTTGAAAAAACTATTATGTATGATGAAAATAATGTCCTGCATTGAAATTCACAAAAAATAGTTACCTATATTGATATACATGGTGTACTAGCATTCTACATTGGTTAGAAAAAAACTAACATTGAACAACTACTCTAATGAGATCATATATGGAACTCTCTTGAGGCAGCTGTTGCCATATCTGATGTGGCAATTCTTGAAGAATCAATGCGAGCACGTGATCTACTAACGGAGCAAAATATGTCGCCCTAGATTTTGTTGAAATATGAGATGAGCCTAGAGTCCATATGACAATTTCAGATTTGATCTCTAAGGGCCCATGTAGGTGGCATGACAAGGTGGTGGGAAGTTTAGTCCCACCCCGAAAGTGGAAGGAGAGTTGGAGTGGTTTATAAGGGATTCTCTTCCTCATGCTATTGGAGCTTGAGAAGAGATGAGGTCCTCGCGCACTCCTCCTCCTCCTCCTTCGCTCACCGCGCCGCGGGATTGAGCCGAGACGAGCTCACTCCTATGCGCTTCTTTTTGCCGGTCAGGAACGGAGAGTCTTTGACAGGTAGGGCCACGATCTGAGACACCGACTTGGACGTGGGTTTGGCCCACGTCTCTCCACGCGCGGCCGCACATATATATGTGGGTCGCTGCCAACCCTAACCGCCGCCTAAACAGAACGCATCTGCCTCCACGCCCGCCGTCGTTCCTCTTTTGCTGCTGCCGCCAGTGACTCCATCCCGTCCGCCGCGTACACGGTCGACGGGAGAGCAGGTCTCCGAAACCCCGCCTCTCTGGATCCTGTACGGGAGAGGGGCGAATAGGTTTTTGGGAAGCGACTACGCGACTGCTTGCCGTTCGTCTACTTCCTCTACGTCCGCGTCGCCATCGTCATCACCATGGCCACCTACGCCGAACGTGCCGCCGTCGAGAAGATCGAAGCCGACAAGAAGGCAGCCGAGGACGCTTTTGCCGTCACCGCCGCCGCGGCCTCTGCATGGCCTACTGGAGGATATAACTCGTTTATCCCGCTCCTACTGTTTTCTGTTTTAGACATGCTAGCGTTATACGTAGATCTGTCTACAATTAGCGTAGTATGTGTTTGCATGATTGAATATCAGTATGCGATTACTTGTGTCAATGCCATGCTAGTAGTTACTTCTTGGATTAAATTAATCGGAAAATTGCCTATTTACACATCAGATATGGCAACAGCTGCCTCAAGAGAGTTCCATATATGATCTCATTAGAGCAGTTGACCCAAACTTCACACTTATGGGCATAAAACGTTCTTATCTCAGAAATAGAGCATACAAAACTGTTTCTTACAACTTATAAGTACCGAAAATTATTTGGCCTCTTCTTATTCTTAATAAGTAATCTCTGGCGAGAACATGCCATCTCTAATCTGCTTAACCACCATTTCTTGCTCCTCTTTCCTATTTGGAAATTTCAAATGATGAGACGCCTTAAGGGCATCACAAGAACTACACTGCACATCTTCCCTCAGAACTATCTTCTGCAAGTTGGGATATCGCTCCAACATTGATCTTATAAACGTAGACTGGTGTTCTAGTGATTTAAATCCAGCTAATTCTAGCTCTTTTAGAAGCTTGTTCTCGGAGCTGATGTCCAAGTGCATTTCCCACCGAGGAGTGCTTCTATTAAGGTAGGAAGCGGGTCCGGCCTCACCCACATCGCATACATGTTCCCATACCTGCATTTGTTAAACCGATTCATTACATATGTCATTGGAATCAAGTTCTAAACAACCTCCCACTAAAATTTGTGAAAAACTAAAGCTCCAAATATGGACAAGAGAAATACGGACAAAGACATCACCTCAATATGCAACATTTCGATAGATATGGTGCTGTTACAAGAAAGGCCATTGTCCATAAAATGTCAAATTCAACAAATATACCACGTATGCACAACTTCCTTAGCTTGCTGAATGCGGGGCGGAGTTCCTCCATTTCAGGTTGCAGCCAAAGCTGGTCAGAACTGTTGAATAAACCCTGTCTGCAGAGATAGCTAGTGTCGTTTTTCTTCAGTTTCGTCAGTTTCGTCAGTAGTTTCAGGTTGTTTCTGTCAAACGAGATTAGCTCGAGTTTGTTAGCGTCAGGAGCGAGTCTGGCGCCCCTCTGATCGCTCGTGGGATGGCACGAGCACCACGATCGGTGGTGGCGCATAGTTAGGGGCCATGAACCCGTTTCCTTTGTTGTACCTGAATAAATTCAGTCAAGAGAAAGCAGAAAAGTCGCAAGTTCTGCGCGGCACAAAACTCTCCTGTTCTTCTTCCTCCCTCCCGTTGAGTCAGATAAGAGTGAGAGAGAAGCGAGATTTGCCAACAATTGGCATCAGAGCCCTGTTCCGATCTTGGGAATGGCGGGTCCAGACGATTTCCGTGGTAGCAAGTCGCCGCCAACTCCGCGGGCACGGGTCTCCGACGGCAACGAGCTTGCCGTGCCCGAGAGGTCCATGGCGCGGATGGCTCGTGATACCGGCGGCGCAGCGTGGCCGCAGCTGACGAGGACCAACTACACCGACTGGGCTGTCCTCATGCAGGTCATGATGGAGGGACGACACCTCTGGGACGCCGTCCAGACGGGCACAGCCGAGCGCAGCGAGGATTGCCTGGCGCTCGAGGCAATTCTTCGGGGGGTGCCACCGGAGATGGGGCCGCCGCTCGCCGCCAATGCGACGGCGAAGGAGGCCTGGGAGTCCCTGGAGACGATGAGGCTTGGGGTGGCGCGTGTGCGCGAGGCGAAGCTTGCGACCCTCACCCATAGTTTCGAATTTCGATAGCAATAAAATTTCGATGACCCTCGAAACCTATGAAATTTCGGAAATTTCGTAAATTTCGAAATCTGTTTCGAACAAATCAACGAAATTTTTAAATAATTTGAAAAAAATAAAATTTAAGCAAAGGAATATATCCTTTTCGTTGCCAACCATGTACGTAAGAACACATGTATTCCAGTGGTACAGTTCTAACTTTAGTTTTAGTCGACCCAAGTTCGACTTACTGCATTGTCAATTTTTTTTATTTTTTAGGCAAAAATTTGAATAAGGCCAAGAAAAAGAGGTAGTGTGATTCGAACCCGAGACATACGACCTAAGAACTTAACAAGTTGCCACTGGGCTATAGAAACTTTGATGACTACAGAAGGGATTCCCTCATTTTATACACATACATTGAAAAATAACAAAATATTTCAAACGAAATGCAAATATTTCGGTCACCCTCGAAATAAATGAAATTTCGTTGAAATTCAAAACTATGCCCTCACCAAGCAGTACAACGACATCAAGTTCGCCGACGGCGAGTGGGTAGACGAATTTGCCATGCGTCTCACAACAATGGTGACTCAGATGGCGCAGCTCGGTGAGACAATTCCTGAAATAAGAGTTGTTAGAAAATTTCTTTCAGTAGTATCCAAGCAGTTCTCACAGATTGCTTTGTCGATCGAGACTCTAGTTGATCTCGACACACTTCCCGTCGAGGAGCTGACTGGGAGACTGAAGGCAGCGGAGGAACGCCATGAGCTGCACCAGGCCAACGACAACATGGGGCGCCTGCTTCTCACTGAAGAGGAATGGCACGCCCGCCTCAAGAGCGGCGATTCACACGCTGGCGGCTCGGGCTCCGGCTCGTCTCGAGGCCGGCGCGGCAGAGATCGCGGGCGCCGCGGCGGCGGCGGTGGACGCGGCCAGAAAGGGGGTGGTGGCAAAGGAAACGCCGGTAGCTCCGGCGCCGGCAACGACGACGATCGCAACAAGTGTCGCTACTGCGGCATCAGCGGCCACTGGACCCGTGACTGCAGGAAGAAGAAGCACGGCGAAGAGGCGAAGGCCCTTCTCGCCCAAGGGCACGGCGGGGACGACGTTGATCCCACGCACCTCCTCATGGCGCAGGTGTGTGAGCTGTCCGTGGTTCCGGGCGATCGCGTCGTGCACGTCGAGCTGGTCGAGAGCGCGTGGAGGCTCATCTGGGCCTGGCCACGGACGCACACTCCGGCGTCTGGTACCTGGACACAGGGGCCAACAACCACATGTCCGGCGAGGAGGCCTCGTTCCGCGAGCTCGACCGTCGCATCTCCGGCACCGTCAAGTTCGGGGATGGATCGGTCGTCGACATCCAAGGGCGTGGCTGTGTGCTCTTCACCGACCACGCCAGCGGTCACCGCATCCTGAGGGGGGTCTACTTCATCCCACGTCTCAAAAGCAACATCATCAGCATCGGGCATCTGACCAGATCGGTTGCCGGTCGGAGATAGAGCACGGCGTCTTCACCCTCTACGACCAGCAGCGTCGGATCGTAGCAAAGGTGCAGCGCGCCGGCAACTGGCTGCACCCGTACGCGCTCCAGCTCGCGCGTCTTGTCTGTCTGGCCACACGGTGCGCGACGGACGAGGCGTGGAGGTGGCATGCCAGATACGACCACCTCAACTTCCAGGCTCTCCGCAAGCTCGCCCAGCAAGGTCTGGTGCGCGGGCTGCCCTCCATCGACCACGTCGACCAGGTGTGTGACGGGTGCCTCGCCGGCAAGCAGAGGCGTGGCTCGTTTCCTGCAGAGGCGAACTACAGAGCGGAGCAGATCCTGGAGCTGGTGCACGGCGATCTGTGCGGGCCGGTCACGCCCGCTACGGCTGGCGGAAGGCGCTACTTCCTCCTCCTCGTCGACAACATGTCCAGGTACATGTGGCTGTCAGTACTTCGTTCCAAGGACGAGGCCGCCGGGGCGATCGCGCGGTTTCAGGCGCGTGTGGAGACAGAGACATGGCGCAAGTTGCGCGCTCTGCGGACAGACCGTGGCGGCGAATTCACCTCCGTCGACTATAGCGACTACTGTGCAGACCGTGGGGTGCAGCGACAGCTCACGGCGCCGTACTCGCCTCAGCAAAACGGCCTTGTGGAGCGCCGCAACCAAACGGTGGTGGCCATGGCCAGGAGCATGATGAAGGCCACATCCATGCATGAAGAGTTCGAGTTCTGGGGGAAGGCAGTCACCACTGCCGTCTTCATCCTGAACAGATCGGCGACGCGCTGCGTGGTCGGCATGACCCCGTACGAGGCGTGGCACGGTGATCGACCTCCGGTGCACTTCATGCGCACCTTTGGGTGCGTTGTTCATGTCAAGACGGTGAAACCGCACCAGAGCAAGCTCGAGGACCGCTCCACTCCGATGGTCTTCGTCGGGTACGAGGAGAGCGGCAAGGCGTACCGCGCCTACAACCCGGCGACCAAGCGTGTTCAGATCACGCGGGACGCTGTCTTCGACGAGTCAGCACGATGGAACTGGGAGGACACCTCTCATGGCGCTCCGGCAACAGTGGGTAAGTCGTTCACTGTACCTTATCTATCTTACAAGGTGCAGATGGCTCAGAGTGACGGAGAAGAAGCAGAACCTCAGACGCCGCCGGCTCCGCGGAAACTTGTAGCGACAAGATCACACTCTGAAGTGAACACGCCCGCACCTGTCAGCAGCCCGGACACGACCATGTCTGTCAGCAGCCCGGAATCGGCGACTGAGGCACCACAAACCCCTGCTGCAGCCGCCACTCCAAGGGGGTTGGAGTTCGTGACGCCGCCCTTCGGGAGCCCAGTGCTGGACGTCGACGACGACGCGCGCGTAGCTCATCGTTTTTGCCGCGAGTCTGACGTTCTCGGGCTCCACTATGGCGCTGTCCAGCCAGACGCAAAACTGCTGATCGCCTCTGCTGAAGAACCAAACACTTTCAGAGAGGCGGAGCTCGATCCAAGCTGGCGCAAGGCGATGATCGAGGAGGGAAACTCGATTGAGGAAAATAACACATGGGAGCTCACTGATCTGCCTGCTGGACACCAAGCCATTGGGGTAAAATGGGTGTTCCGCGTGAAGAAGGATTCGGCCGGAGAAATTGTCAAGTACAAAGCTCGTCTCGTCGCCAAGGGTTTTGTGCAGAAGCCAGGAATCGACTTCGACGAGGTTTTTGCTCCAGTGGCTCGCCTGGAGTCAGTGCGTGTGCCGCTAGCACTCGCAGCGCACGAGGGATGGCCGATCCATCATATGGACGTCAAATCGGCTTTCCTGAATGGCAAGCTAAAGGAGGAGGTATACGTCGAGCAGCCGCTGGGTTTCGTCGTCATCGATCAGAAGCGCAAAGTACTGAAGCTGAACAAAACACTGTATGGTCTCCACCAGGCGCCTCGCGCCTGGAACACCAAGCTTGACGCCACACTTGTCGACATGGGCTTCCGTCGCTGCAACTCCGAGCACGCCGTCTACGCACGCGGGTCAGGCCGCGAGCTCCTTCTTCTGGGGGTGTACGTGGATGACCTGGTGATCACCGGGGCCGACGCCACGTAGATCGACAGTTTCAAGACGGCGATAAAGGGAAAGTTTAGGATGAGCAATCTCGGGTCTCCTACTACCTGGGCATTGAAGTGCGCCAGGATGCTGATGGTGTGACCATTGCGCAGAGCGCGTACGCCGACAAGATCATCGAGAAGGCGGGGCTGGCGGGGTGCAATGCACGTCAGACACCCATGGAAGCGCGTCTGAAGCTAAGCAAGACAAGCACGGCGGCTCCGACGGACGCTACGGAGTACAGGAGCATGGTGGGGACGCTGCGCTACCTCACCCACTCCCGGCCAGACACCACCTTCGCGGTGAGCAACGTGAGCCGGTTCATGGAAGCGCCCACGGTCGAGCACCTGACTGCTGTTGAGCACATCGTCAGGTATGTGGCTGGCACCCGTGATCTGGGGTGTCATTTTGCTCGTCGGCGAGCCAACGGAGCCAGGCTCATCGGGTACAGCGACAGCGACATGGCCGGCGACATCGACGATCGCAAGAGCACATCCGGGGGGATCTTCTTCCTTGGTGATAGCCCTATCAGCTGGTTGTCGCAGAAACAGAAAGTGGTGGCTCTTTCATCTTGTGAGACTGAGTTTATTGCAGCTACAACGGCCGCCTACCAAGGCGTGTGGGTGGCGCGTCTGCTTGTAGAGATCACAGGTCAGGAGCTTCAGGTGCCACTGCTTCTGGTGGACAACAAATCTGCCATAGCTCTCTGCAAGAATCCGGTTCTTCATGACAGAAGCAAGCACATTGATGTGCGTTACCACTTCATCAGAGAATGTGTGGAAGAAGGGAAAATGACTGTTGATTTCATCATAACTGAAGATCAGTTGGCTGACATTCTGACAAAGTCCTTGGGGCGCATCATTTTCACCCAGCTGCGTGAGAAGATTGGGATGAAGAAAATAAGGTAGGCAGACTAGGATTTAGGGGGTGATTGTTGAATAAACCCTGTCTGCAGAGATAGCTAGTGTCGTTTTTCTTCAGTTTCGTCAGTTTCGTCAGTAGTTTCAGGTTGTTTCTGTCAAACGAGATTAGCTCGAGTTTGTTAGCGTCAGGAGCGAGTCTGGCGCCCCTCTGATCGCTCGTGGGATGGCACGAGCACCACGATTGGTGGTGGCGCATAGTTAGGGGCCATGAGCCCGTTTCCTTTGCTGTACCTGAATAAATTCAGTCAAGAGAAAGCAGAAAAGTGGCAAGTTCTGCGCGGCACAAAACTCTCCTGTTCTTCTTCCTCCCTCCCGTTGAGTGAGATCAGAGTGAGAGAGAAGCGAGATTTGCCAACAAGAACATTAATTAATTATAAAAAAACAAATAAAACAAGAATTGATAGTTTGCAAGCACATAGAGAACAAACATAGCTGTAAATTCTTTGATAATCTCATTTCTGTGCTTGCAAACTATCAATTCTTATTTTGTTTGTTTATTTAATGTTGTGATCAGCTTTGGTTGCAACCTGAAATGGAGGAACTCCGCACCGCATTAAGCAAGCTAAGGAAGCTGTACATACGTGGTATATTTGTTGAATTTGACATTTTATGGACGACAGCCTTTCTTGTGGCAGCACCATCTATTGAAATGTTGCATATTGAGGTGATGTCTCTATCCGTATTTCTTTTCCTGCCCACATTTGGAGCTTTAGTTTTTCACAAATTTTAGGGGAAAAATGTTTAAAACTTGGTTTCAGTGACATATCTAACGAATTGGTCACACACATACAGGTATGGGAACATACATGCGATGTGGGCGAGGCCAGGCCCGATACCTACCATGACAGAAGGAATCCTCAATGGGAAATGCACTTGGACAACAACTCCAAGAACATGCTTCTGAAAGAGCTAGAATTCGCTGGATTTAAATCGCTAGAACAACAGTTTACATTTATAAAATCCATGTTGGAGCGATCTCCCAACTTGCAGAAGATAGTTCTGAGAGATGAGGAGTAGTGCGATGGCTGCGACGCCCTTAAGCTACCTCGTCCTTTGAGATTTCCAAGGAAGGAAGATGAGCAAGAAATGGTGGTTAAGCGGATTAGAGATGACATGTTCTCGCCAGAGATTTTTTTTTTTTACGAGTATGAAGGGAGCTGACATATCTCAATCCAAATGAGTTTTTATACTTATAATTGCCAGGGATTGGGATGTTTGATCTAGGCACATGACCTGTCTTACAATCAGCACTATGAACAATCTGCAAATAACACACTCTTCACTGGAAATAACTAACAAAGCAAGAAGATGATATCTTTTGGTTACCCGCGTGCGGTGAAGTGATTACTTTATGCAGCTCATCCATGAATTTCATCGTGACCATGCATTCAAAGAGTCTGTATTCGTAATTCTCGGGCCTGCTGTCTCTGTTCCCAGCAAACTTGTCTTCTTTCTGACTCAAGTTGTCATCTTTTTGAGTCGCACGTCTTCTTTCTGAAATTAAAGGCCTTCTTTACAGCAGCAAAATATCTGGGAGATAATTTCATGAACGATAAGCAGATGTGCTTATTCGCCTTTACAACACCAGGATAACTGGGAGATAATTCCATGAGCAATACACAGATCTGGTGACAAATCAAACTAAAAAACAGAAGTTTACATATGGATGGGGATGTCTGAATTCTGCCCAGGGCGTGAGTTTGTGGAGTGAGGAACCCGCGGATATCCCTCCTGCTGTGGCTCCTGGTTGTTCATCTTGTCCGCCTTGATTTTTGCCACGTCTCCTCCTTTGGAGCAGAAGCCTCGAGGATAGATTTGCTCTTTGTTATATACAAATTTACAAACAGATTTTGTGTGGCCCTTTATTTTCTCATATCTAGGTTTTCCTAGTTTCTTTCCAATTTTATAATTATATTATATTATGGCTAACCTAAATCACTAAACTTAGCACAGCGGGGCCGTTCATGCGAGCGAGGTGGATTGGTTTCTCTTGATATTTGTCCGAGGCGATGAACGAGAAGGTGGTGCGGAACCAGTACGAGCTCTTGGATCTTGGAGCATGTACATGGTGCCGCCCTTCTTCCCCTGGGATAATTTTAACTCGGCAATGCTTCCCTTATTTCAGGACGCATGGTTATCCTGTGGTGCTTATTAGTCATCATCCAAGTTATGCATGCACAAATCAACCCAATTACTATTGTGCAAGGAGTAACCATTACTCCTGTTTCTTATCATCTTGGTTCTATGTTTGTTGATGGTCTTAGCCATTTATCTTGGTTCTATAGTGAAGAAGTAACCCCTCACTATACCACTACATGGTTCATCAAGTGTGTGCTTTGTGCCAATTTCCTTTTTTTTTTGCCTTCGTAATTTCCTTCATTTTTAATGGCGTCCAGTGATGAGGAAAAGAAATACATTATTTTTCTATGGTCTGTAGCAATGCCGGGGTATTCTTTTATTTCGTATAAACGTGAAAAAATTCGACAAACCCTGGGCGGCTGTCCGCGACAATAGGACGGGACCAGTAGAGCTGAGGAGCAGGAGTTCCCAGCTTGAGTCACCCACGAATTTCAGACGACATACCTGAGAATCAAGCTTCTATCAATTGTGGGCACGGAATAGTACTTGCAACGCATGCCCCCCACCAATTCAGTCGACGGACAGCACCCTGCATGAAAATTGAGTTTCAATCAATTGTGTATTTCATAAAATAAAATAAATAAACAATTGTGGGCTTGTGGCCACCGACTATTACCACTGAACCAATTGCAGCGCATAGTTACCAGTCTATAAAATGCACCGCCACCCAAGCAGTTTTGTGCCAAGAGAAGAGCACTTGCTGAGTGCTTGCGTTGGTGCACACATATTTACATACCACCATGGCTAAATGCCGGCTGCTGCTCCTCTTCCTGGCGTTTCTCTTGCCGGTGGCGCACGCTACGGCGTGCCACCCCGACGACCTCCGTGCGCTACCGAGCTTTGCTGGGAACCTTAGCGGCGGGGGCGCTCTTCTCCGTGCCGCATGGTCTGGTGCCTCGTGCTGCGGCTGGGAAGGTGTGGGCTGCGAGGGCGGCAGCAGCCGTGTCACAGTGCTACGGCTTCCAGGGTATGGCCTCGCGGGGCCCATCCCAGGAATCTCACTGGTGGGCCTTGCGCAGCTGGAGGAGCTCTTCCTCGGCTCCAACTCTTTGACGGGTTCCCTCCCTACCTCCCTCTTCGGCCTCGTTGGGCTGCAGAAGCTCTCCTTCGAATCCAATGAGCTCACTGGGCAGTTGAGCTTGCACCTCCAAGAGCTCAAGAACCTCACCTTGCTGGACTTGTCCGTCAACTGCTTCTCCAGCCGCCTCCCTGACGTGTTTGATGACCTCACGTCGCTGGACCATTTGTCCGTGCACTCCAATGGATTCTCTGGATCGTTGCCGCCGTCTGTGTCATCATTGTCATCTCTCCGTGAGCTCAACCTCCGGAACAACTCCTTGTCTGGTCTGATTGCTCGTGTCAACTTCTCTGGCATGCCACTTCTTGCTTCGATTGACTTTGCCGCCAACTACTTGAGTGGGTCTCTCCCGATTAGCATCGCGGATTGTACCGAACTCAAGTCACTCAGCCTTGCCAACAACCAATTAGTTGGCACAATCCCATCATGGATTCGTGAGCTCGACCACCTTCGTTACTTGGATCTCTCAAATAATTCATTGGTTGGTGACGTACCCAAGGGTTTGACACTGCTCAAGGGCCTCACCACCGCTGATCGTTCGCAGGTTATGGCTTTCACTAACATGCCATTGTATGTGAAGCGTAATAGGAGAACACTCCAACAACAACCAAATGTCATAACTGGGACCAACAACCATGTCAGATCTGGGGATGGCAACACTGTATCCGGGAACGACAACACTGTCATATCTGGGAACGACAACACTGTATCTGGGAGCGACAACACTGTTAGATCTGGTGACAAAAATGTCCTAACTGGTAGCAACCATGTTGTATCTGGGATCAGCAATGTTGTATCTGACAATGACCATGTCGTAAACGGGAATAACAATGTTGTATCCGGGGGGAACAATATGGTAACAGGCAACAATAATGTCGTATCTGGAAGTGACCACGTTGTATATGGGAACAACAAAGTCGTAACTGGAGGTTAATGATATGCCAGTGGATTGACTCCGTCCTCCCAGGCATAGCTCACATGTCTTTATCCAAGTTCAGTGTGGCTCACTATCACTTTTTGGGGCCAATTGTAGTTTGTAACTACATGGATATAGCATCTGTTTCCTATTTAAAATAAAGTTTCCCTTATTATAATAATGTTCCTTAGATTTCTGCAAAACTTTGTACATAAATGCTGACCTGAACAGCAATGGGCGGATGACAGCTGATGTAGACCAAGCGTGTTTGCTCATGTACAAATTTGCAACGTGGATTTCTAGATGTGGTGATTATTTCATCTCTTCCATTCTCTGTGATGTGTGATGCTTTCTTATATATATGCTGATTGGGCTATGGATCATATGGTGAATTATAACCGCTTAATGTCAGCTGGCTGTACAGTTCTCTAGTGTAAGTGTGAATGTTTCATGCATCAATGCCGAATGTTTGGATGAAGGAATGGAGCAAAAGAGCAGAGATCAATGTTGTTGGCATCAACTCGCTTATGCAGTGCTAGACTTTTGCTCAGAGTGAATGCACTGTCTGCTCCCTCATTGTGTTGACATCAGCTATATATTATGCAACCGGTGTAGAATACCATTCTATACACCTTTATGCAGGCTGACAGGGGTTCAATTCAGCCTCTCACGCGGTAATTGCGGTAATGCTATCTAGTCTAGGCTCATCTCCTCCCAATTAATTTTTTTTTTGCGCACCCGAGCATCTTGCATGCCAAAATATTTCATTTTTTATGAATTTACTGTTCATGGGCGAGAGTAATTAGCCCGGGCTCCGATTCACCCTGTCCCTTTGCTGCTTTATTGTCTGCTATAATACGTGCAGTAGGCTATGCACGTACTACACGACTCACCAGTACTACACGCTCTATTAGACGAGGTAACGCGTGTTCTCGAAGCTAATACTCTTTTTGCATGCGCAAAAATATGCCATGGAAGTCCTTTACATTAGTCTGCCCAAGAAAAGTTGACAAACAATAATGGATTAGGGCAAACCACTGGAAAAAATAGGGCCCTAAATGGACTATCACATGTTGAGGATTAACTCGTTAAATAAACCTGTATGCAATGTCTCGATAGTAGCGTGTTTTAAGATCAACATGATTTTGCTATAGCAGGCTATTTTTTCACTGAGGCAAACATGACCACGACAACTGGACCGGACCAGTGAAGCTGAGGGGCGGGAGCTGCCCTCTTGAGTTCATGGTCCGTGCCACCCACCAATTTCAGTCGACACACAGCACCATGCATGACAATAAAGTTTGAATTGGCAGGCACACTGACTACTGTGGCCACTGGAGTGAATTGTGAAAAACCGCCACATTTCAAGTTCATATCTAGATTTGCTACCATATTTTTGGGGCGCCCCAAAAATCTACCAGTTTACTTGCTAATTTTCTCGATAAACACTGATGACCTATTTAGGGCGATTTAATCCGATTCCTGACAGCCTGGGCCCGCTGTCAGGTCCACGTGACACCATCGAGCGAGCTTGCGGCGGTCTCCCTAGTGGTTGTGGTTAGGGTTAAGAGGTAGGTGGACTGCTGACTTAGTGGGCCGGCTGGAAAACTAGGTGGCTAACGGATGGGCCCTCCGTCAAAACTAACAGTCAACAAAAATAGTTGACAATTTTATGCCATGTCAGTGTTTACAGCGAGTCCCGGCTTTCAGAAATTAGATTAAATCATCCTAAATCGGTGATCAGTGTTTATTGAAAAAATTAGCAAGGAAACTGGTAGATTTTTGGGACGCCCAAGGAATGTGGTATCAAATCCGGATATGAACTTGAAATGTGGTGGTTTTTTACGATTCACTCTGGCCACTGACTAGTACTTGCAACGCATGGTTACACACCTTCATGTACTAGTATATCTTTACTCCTAAAGAAGGAGCTGGTACATCGCTCGTTTCTCACCTCTCGATTGATGGGCCTCCTATACGCACGCCCCACTGATTTTATGCTCTTTCTGTATTTTCCAGTAGCAAAGCCTACCAATTTTCCCTCAGTCCATGTTGGTATTTTCGAAAACCAAAATCCACCGGCAGTCCATACCACGTCACTATCCCCTCGTACGAAACTTGTCTTTCAAAACAAAACTTTCCTTGCAGTCTATATCGCGTCACGATCCCCTCATACGAAACATTCCTTTCAAAACAAAACTTTCCTACAAAAAACATTACTTTCCATCAGTTGGATGACACCTTCCCAAATTGATGGACACAAATCGATGAAAACAATTGTACAGCGGCGAGCTTTTTTCCCAGAAAAGGGGGTTAAAACCTCGGCATCTGCACCAATCGATGCATACAACCATCTTTATTAATTATCTCTACTCTTAATTAAGCAATTGGTAGTATAGCGTCCACGTTTTTTTTTCGCCCCATCACTTTCGTCCGGGTTTTTTTGACTGATTTTTTTTCATCCCCTCTTCCACCCCACCGTTTTTTCATCACTATTTTCTTGTAAACAAACACTTACCTACCGTACAAAATATCACATATCTAATTTTCTGAACTTAGCCAAATCAACCAATCTATCTCATCAATGCAATTTGCTTTAGAAAACTAATAATGGATTTTAAGGAAACAAATAACGGACTATAAGGAAAAAAATCCAATTGACTAATCTTCTTTCTTCTACTCGTGGAGAATCTCTACTCTACTCCTCGGCCCACGGATTCTTCTCACCCTCGCGACATGAAAGACCAGCGACATGATAGAAAACAGAAAGAACAGATCCAGATAAATAGAACCACATGTAGGTCTCTCTCTTCCTCCATAAACCCTAGCCGCCGCATGTATAGACAAAGGAGAGGAGGGAGAGGGGCATGCCGACATCCTATCTCCACTCCCGTATCGCGACACACCTAGCTTATGTTCGGCACGCGCGCGACATGGGGGAGAGGAGGATGCACGCCGCCGTGCCCGTTGTCGGCCTCTTTGCACACATACCAACGTTGTGCTTTCGACGCTCCCGCCGGCGGCCTTCCTCCACCCCGTGCTTCGACGGTCCCGGGCCCCCATCAACCCCGTGGAGGACGTTGTGGTCCTTGTCGACTAGTGTTCATCGCAGCGTTCACCAGTTCGTTTTGGTAGTGGGACTGCAGAGATGACTTATATTTTCCTTCAATTGCATCTAATACGTATTGACCCTGCTAGTTGGGGCTCTGATGAGGTTGTGCATTTGTACAGGACGAGTCAAAGGAGTGACGAGAAAGATGTGATGAGGTTGTGTTGTGCATTTGCATCTAATTCTTCACAATGTATCTACATGTTCGAAGAATGAGAGGAAATGCAAAAGCGAGAGGCATAATGTTGTTAGATTGCACTGCTGCGTTCTTTTATCATGAGAGCAGTTGATGTACCTCTCCGAACCTGAATGTCCCAAGGTATTATTGACCAGCAGCATGAATGTCCAAACCAGCTTTGGACGGAACAGCCGGAACGGGTCTGGTGTACTGTAAAATGGAGGAAAACGGCCTTAAGTTCGATCACGTATGGTCGAAACGGGGTCCTGTTATCAGGAAGGGTCTGGCGTATCGCAGAACGGAGAAAACAGACTGGTGTTCGAGCTCCTCCGGTCAAAACGGGGTGCTGTTGATCGGGAGAGGTGTGGCGTACCGCAAAACGGAGGAAACAGACTTGTGTTGGAGCGCCTACGGTTGAAACGGGGTCCTGTTTAGGGGTGTGGCATACCGAAAACGGGACTCCACGGGCTACTGTTCATCCACAGTCTACTGTCTCGCTCCAGCCTCCACGGGCTACTGCTCATCCACCACGTCTTCCTCTCTACCTCTGATGTCTACTACGCACCCTTCTTCTTGTAAACGTTGTTGGGCCTCCAAGTGCAGAGGTTTGTAGGACAGTAGCAAATTCCCCTCAAGTGGATGACCTAAGGTTTATCAATCCGTGGGAGGCGTAGGATGAAGATGGTCTCTCTCAAGCAACCCTACAACCAAATAACAAAGAGTCTCTTGTGTCCCCAACACACCCAATACAATGGTAAATTGTATAGGTGCACTAGTTCGGCCAAGAGATGGTCATACAAGTACAATATGGATGGTAGATATAGGTTTTTGTAATAAGAAAATATAAAAACAGCAAGGTAGCAAGTGGTAAACGTGAGCATAAACGGTATTGCAATGATAGTAGAGAAGGCCTAGGGTTCATACTTTCACTAGTGCAAGTTCTCTTAACAAGGATAACATAATTGGATCATATTACTAGCCCTCAACATGCAACAAAGAGTCACTCCAAAGTCACTAATAGCGGAGAACAAACGAAGAGATTATGGTACGGTACGAAACCACCTCAAAGTTTTTCTTTCTGATCGATCTATTCAAGAGTCCGTAGTAACGTTCAATCTATCATAGAGTTCGTACTAGAATAACACCTTAAGACACAAATCAACCAAAACCCTAATGTCACCTAGATACTCCATTGTCACCTCAAGTATTCGTGGGCATGATTATACGATATGCATCACACAATCTCAGAATCATCTATTCAACCAACACATAGAACTTCAAAGAGTGCCCCAAAGTTTCTACCGGAGAGTCAAGACGAAAACGTGTGCCAACCCCTATGCATAGGTTCCCAAGGTCACGGAACCCGCAAGTTGATCACCAAAACATACATCAAGTGGATCACATGATATCCCATTGTCACCACAGATAAACACGTGCAAGACATACATCAAGTGTTCTCAAATCCTTAAAGACTCAATCCGATAAGATAACTTCAAAGGGAAAACTCAATCCATTACAAGAGAGTAGAGGGGGAGAAGCATTATAAGATCCAACTAGAATAGCAAAGCTCGCGATACATCAAGATCGTGCCATCTCAAGAACACGAGAGAGAGATCAAACACATAGCTACTGGTACATACCCTCAGCCCCGAGGGTGGACTACCCCTTCCTCGTGATGGAGAGCGCCGGGATGATGAAGATAGCCACCGGAGAGGGATCCCCCCCCCTCCGGTAGGGTGCCAGAACAGGTGTAGAGGCTTTCGGCGGCGAACTGCCGATCAAGGTTAATTTTCGAAGGTTTCAGTATTTATAGGATTTTTTGGAGTCGGGGCCAAGTAAAGGGGAGCTATGGGCCGTCTTCGAGATAGGGGGGCGCACCCCCCTTCCCAAGGCGCACCCACCCTCGAGGGCAGCCTGTGGCTCTCCTGGCCCACCTCTTTTGCTTCAGGGGCTTCTTTTGGTCCAGAAAAATTCATAAAAAATTGGCTCGTCAATTGGACTCCGTTTGATATTCCTTTTCTGTAAAACCCTAAAACAGGAGAAAAACAGAAACTGGCACTGGGCTCTGGGTTAATAGGTTAGTCCCAAAAATCATATAAAAGTGTATAATAAAGACCATAAGACATCCTAGAAGGATAATATAATAGCATGGAACAATAAAAAATTATAGATACGTTGGAGACGTATCAACCTCCACCTGCTGTTGTTCAACCAGCCCTCCACCGACTACTGTTCAACTAGCTCTCCATGGTGTCCTATTCATCCACCCCTAACAGGCTCGGTTGTGGCGGCCTCCTCTCGGGGTCCTGTTCATTCAGCGGCAACCGCCTACTACCACGGGGTCCTGTTCATCCAACCCCCACCGGGAACTGTTCATCGAACCCCAACCACGTACGTCTTCACTCATTCAACCAACCCCACATTCACTGTTCATCAAGAGGCAGTAGGTTTGATCGGCTTGAGTAAGCAGTAGCAGCGATCGATCAGGTTCAGTTAGCAGCGAAGGAGTTGGTCGGGTTCAGTTAGCAGCGAAGGGATCGATCGCCCGGGTTCAGTAACATAGCAAGTACAATCGCTCGGGTTCATTAAGCGAACGTCTCGCTCGGGTTTAGTTAGAACCCAACGCCTCGCACATACACGAGACGTGTACGAGAGAAACTCGCAAAGCTCCGTGCATGCTCTGCCCCGACCACCGACCATAACCGGAAATCCCCGAAATTTTCCTCGCCCTCGATTCTACCATGATTTTTTCGTCATGGACGGCCCAAAGAATGTCATGCAAGTGCGTCCCCGGCCCGCCCAGGACGAAAACCCATTTTCTGTCCTGATTTTTTGTCATAGAAGTAGGAGACCACCACATCTATGATGATACATGTTTTTGTCACAGTTATCGCCATAGAAGTTTCATAAGCATGACAGAAAAAAATAGTTTGGGCCAAAATGTCACGGATGTTTCTTTTTTTGTAGTGTAATTCTCCGTAAATTTTCAGGACTTTTGGAGTTGTGTAGAATAGGTCTCTCAGATTTGCTCCTTTCAGGTCCAAAATTCCAACTGTCGGCATTCTCCCTCTTCATGTAAATCTTGTAAAATAAGAGAGAAAGGGCATAAGTATTGTACCATAATGTGAAATAATAGTCAATAAATAAATATTAACATAAAAGCATGATGCAAAATTGACGTATCAATATCCAAGACGATGATCATGTGTATAGGCATCACGTCCAAGATTAGTAGACCGACTCCTGCCTGCATCTACTACTATTACTCCACACGTCAACCAATATCCAGCATCCATATAGTGTGTTAAGTTCATGAAGAAACGGAGTAATGCTTTAAGATCGATGATATGATGTAGACAAGATCTATTCATGTAGGAATATACCTGATCTTTTTATTCTTAATAGCAACGATACATGCGTGTCATGTCTCTTTCTGTCACTGGGATTGAGCACCGCAAGATTGAACCCATTACAAAGCACTTCTTCCCATTGCAAGATAAATCAAACAAGTTGGCCAAACAGAATCAAAATATCTGAGAAGAAATATGAGGCTATAATAATCATGTATGTATATGAATAGATCTGATTATAAACTCACAATTCATCGAATCCCAACAAACCAGAAAAGAATTACATCGAATAGATCTCCAAAGAGAACATTGTATTGAAGATCAAAAACAAAGAAGAAGCCATCTAGCTATTTCCTACAGACCCATAGGTCTGAGGTAAACTACTCATGCATCATCGGAGGAGCACCGATGAGGATGATGAACCCCTCTGTGACTGTGTTCCCCTCTGGTAGATTGCCGGAAAAGGGCTCTAGATTGGATCTTGTGGCTCTGGAACTTGCGGTGGCTGAAACAATTTTTTGTCGACTCCTCTAAGGTTTCTGGAATATTATGGTAATTATAGAGTCGGAGGTCGGTGGAGAAGCTTCCCGTGGGCTCCACTACCCACCAGGGCGCGCCCTAGTGTCTAGTTGGCCCCACGGGCCTCCCCTCGTGCGTGTCCTTGACTCCCTGGGTGTCTTCTGGGCAGAAAATAATCTCCAAAAGTTTCGTGGCATTTGGACTCCATTTGATATTGATTTTCGGCGAAGTAAAAAACAAGCAAAAAGCAGCAACTAGCACTAGGCACTATGTCAAATAGGTTAGTCCCCAAAAATGATATAAATGTGCTCGAGAATGATTATAAAACATCCAAGAATGATAATATAACAGCATGGAACAATAAGAAAATGTAGATATGTTGGAGTCATATCAGTGATGATGTGGATCGGTGTTGCCACACACCTAGCTAGTGATCAAAAGTGGATAAATATTACTTCTTTACATGGATAGATCTATTTAGGGAGGTAGATAGGTCACTTCATTAAATGGGTAGATCTACCTAGCTAGTTGGGGAAGGAGATGAATCTATCTAGTGGAGGGGTGGAAAAGTGAGGAAAAGTGATGGGGTTGCATTAATGGAGTTGGTGTAGTTAGCTAGGGGCATTAAAGATAGGGAAAGAGAGGCAGAAGAAAGAGAGTAATGGGGGGAGAAGCAAGTGAGGAAGAAGCAAAGTGAGGGAGAGAGGAGTGGGGAAAGTGAAAGGAGAGAGTAGGGGGAGAGGGATGGAAAAGGTGGCTGCTGCGCCTTAGCAGCAACGCGGGTAAGAAAACGACGCTACTGATAAATAGTTAGAAGTAGCGGGGTCCTGCAGGCCGCGCTGCTACTAAGTGGGGGCCGTCATGTGGCACAGCATAGTACAACCTTAGTTGCAACTGTGTTCCAACAAAACGCACTACTGCTAACTTTTTAACAGTAGCGCGGTTCCATAGGGACGTGCTACTTGTATACATAGCCTGTTGGCTACGGTGTGGATCACATAGCCGTAGCGCCCTTCTGCAGGACCACACTAATTCTAAATAGATAACAATAGCACCGTTGTGTTCCCCGCACTACTGTAAAGTTGTAGTAGCGCGTTGCACTAAGCCGTGCTACTGATAAGCCTACACATATAAGGTTTTCCCTAGTATTGACACTTCATCACAATTTTCAGATTCATGATTTTTTAAGCAAAACTTCATAGAGTAATCAAGTGCACTCAACTCACTAGCAATTGGCTCATCATAATTGGATCTTTTGAATAGATTAGCAAGTGGATGAGGATCCATAGTTATCTTAAATTTTTGTTGTTTTCTTTTCTGTTTTTGAGTGTGACATGAAAGCAATAAAAGCAAGCAAACGAGCAAACAAAAATATTTTCTTTTTTTTATTGTTTTAGAAGTGGGGGAGATGAAAAGGAGAGGCAAATGGCAAATGAAAGTAAATGCAAGGAGATGAAAGTTTATGCGATGGTTCTTGATAGGTTTTGTTGATGTATCCCCGGTAACGGGGCTAGAAATCGGCAAGTTAACGGGAGACTACCTTGACGTGAATCCTCCCCGGCAACGGCGCCAGATATTCTTCCTGCTACTTGTGATCTGCATTGAGATTTCCTCGAAGAGGAGAGAATGAGGCAATACAATAGAGATAAGTATTTCCCTCAGTTAAGAACC
Source organism: Secale cereale (assembly GCA_902687465.1). Lineage (NCBI taxonomy): Eukaryota > Viridiplantae > Streptophyta > Magnoliopsida > Poales > Poaceae > Secale > Secale cereale. The sequence goes on along the minus strand of LR738715.1, from coordinate 22,411,397 downwards.
AAGGTTATCAATCCAGTAGGATAACCATGCAAGATCTTGTGAACAACACCTACAAACAAACACGAACAAGGGGGTTGTCAATCCCCTTGACGGTTAATTCCAAGGATCAAGTCTGATAATGGTACATAGATAAACAAAGACACAAAAATAAAAGAACGGTAAATAAATTGCAGCAAGGTGTTATTGGATTTTATATATGATAAAGATAAACTTGGGGGCCATAGTTTTCTCTAGAGGCTTCTCTCTCGAACAAAAAGCGTACGGTGGGTGAACAAATTACCGTTGGGCAATTGATAGAACAGCGCATAGTTATGACGATATCCGAGGCAATGATTATGTATATAGGCATCACGTCTGAGATAAGTAGGCCGACTCCTTCCTACATCTACTACTGTTACTTCACAGATCGACTGCTATCCAACATGTATCTAGAGTATTAAGTTCATAAAGAATGGAGTAACGCCTTAAGCAAGATGACATGATGTAGAAAAAGTAAATCCAATCAAAATGAATAAACCCCATTGTTTTCCCCATAATGGCAATAATACAAATATGTGTCTCGTCCCCTACTTTTTCACTGGGATATAGAGCACCGCAAGATTGAACCCATTATAAAGCACGTCTCCCATTGCAAGATAAATCCATCTACGAGGCCAAACTAAGCGTTAGATCAGAGAGAAATACAGAGCTATAATAATCGTGCATATAAGAATTCAGATAAGACTCAAATAATATTCATGGATAATCTGATCATAAACCCACGATTCATCGAATCCCAACAAACACACCGCAAAATAAGATCACATCGAATATATCTCCAAGAACATCGAGGAGAACATTGTATTGAAGATCAAAGAGAGAGCAGAAGCAATCTAGCTACTAGCTATGGACCCATAGGTCAGTGGTAAACTACTCACACATCTTCGAAAGGGCACTAAGGTTGATGTAGAATCCCTCCGTGATCGACCCCCCCTTCGACAGAGTGCCGAAAAAGGCCTCCAGATGGGATCTCCTAAGAATAGAAACTTGCGGCGGCGGAAAAAGTATTTCGGGTGTATATGGAATATTTGGGGATTTATAGAGGCAGAGTTAGCTCAAGATGTGCCACGAGGGGTGAAGGAAATATGCCCTAGAGTCAATAATAAAGTTGTTATTTATATTTCCTTATATGTCATGATAATTTTTTTTATTCATGCTAGAATTGTATTGACTGGAAACTTGATACATGTGTGAATACATAGATAAAACAGAGTATCCCTAGTATGCCTCTACTAGACTAGCTCATTAATCAAAGATGGTTATGTTTCCTAACCATAGACATGTGTTGTCATTTGATCAACGAGATCACATCATTATGAGAATGATGTGATGGACAAGACCCATCCGTTAGCTTAGAATTATATCATTTAGTTTTACTGCTATTGCTTTCTTCATGACTTATACATGTTCCTCTGACTATGAGATTATGCAACTCCCGAATACCGGAGGAACACCTTGTGTGCTATCAAACGACACAACATAACTGGGTGATTATAAAGATGCTCTACAGGTGTTTCCGAAAGTGTTTGTGGTGTTGGCATAGATCAAGATTAGGATTTGTCACTCCGAGTGTCGGAGAGGTATCTCTAGGCCCTTTCGATAATACACATCATAATAAGCATTGCAAGCAAATGACTAATGAGTTTGTTACGAGATGATGTATTACGGAACGAGTAAAGAGACTTTCCGGTAAAGAGACTGCACTAGGTATGATGATACCGGCGATCGAATCTTGGGCAAGTAACATATCGATGACAAAGGGAAGAACGTATGTTGTTGTGCGGTTTGACCGATAAAGATCTTCGTAGAATGTGTAGGAACCAATATGAGCATCTAGGTTCCGCTATTGGTTATTGACAGGAGACAAGTCTCGGTCATGTCTACATAGTTCTCGAACCCGCAGGGTCCGCACGCTTAACGTTTGATGATGATCGATATTATGAGTTTATGTGTTTTGATGTACCGAAGGTTGTTTGGAGTCCGAGATGAGATCGCGGATATGACGAGGAGTCTCAAAATAGTCGAGACATAAAGATTGATATATTGGACGACTATATTCGTACACCGGAAGTGTTCCGGAGAAGTTTCGGATAAAAGCGAAGTGCCGGAGGGTTACCGGAACCCCCCCGGGGGAACTAATGGGCCACACGGGCCTTAGTGGAGAGAGAGAGGGGCGGCTAGGGCAGGCTGCGCGCCCCCTTCCCCTTGGGTCCGAATTGCTCTAGGAAGGGGGGGGGCTTTCCTTCTCCCTCTCCCTCTCCTTCCTTCCCCCTCTCCCTCTCCTTCCTTCCCCCTCTCTCCCTCTTGGTGGACTCCAACAAGGAATAGGATTCCTATTCCTAGTAGGACTCCACCTCATGGGGCGCGCCTATAGGGCCGGCCGGCCTCACCCTTGCTCCTTTATATACGGGGGCAGGGGGTGATACGTCTCCAACGTATCTATAATTTTTGATTGTTCCATGCTATTGTATTATCCTTCTAGGATGTTTCATGGGCTTTATTATACACTTTTATATTATTTTTGGGACTAACCTATTAACTCATAGCCCAGTGCCAGAATCTGTTTTTCTCCTGTTTTTGGGTTTTACAGAAAAGGAATTTCAAGCAGAGCCCAATTGACCTGAAAATCAACGGAGGCTGTTTTTGGACCTAAAGAATCCCAGGAAGTGCCGGAGGGGGACGAGAGGACCCACGGGCTGCCCACGAGGGTGGGGGGCGCGTGCCCCACCCCCCCTCGTGGACAGCTCGTAGCCCCCCTTTGCTTGGCCCCGACTCCAACACCTCCTATATATATTGAAACCTCCAGAAAGAAACCTAGATTGGGAGTTCCGCCGCCGAAAGCCCCTGGTGTCACCGGAAACCAATCTAGACCCTGTTCCGGCACCCTGCCGGAGGGGGGAACCCTCTCCGATGGCTATCTTCATCATCCCGGCGCTCTCCATGACGAGGAGGGAGTAGTTCACCCTCGGGGCTGAGGGTATGTATCAGTAGCTATGTGTTTGATCTCTCTCTATCGTGTTCTTGAGATGGCACGATCTTGATGTATCGCGAGCTTTGCTATTCTAGTTGGATCTTATGATGCTTCTCGCCCTCTACTCTCTTGTAATGGATTGAGTTTTCCCTTTGAAGTTATCTTATCGGATTGAGTCTTTAAGGATTTGAGAACACTTGATGTATGTCTTGCACGTGCTTATCTGTGGTGACAATGGGATATCATGTGATCTAGTTGATGTATGTTTTGGTGATCAACTTGCGGGTTCCGTGACCTTGGGGATCTATGCATAGGGGTTGGCACACCACTAGTAGAAAAAAGGTCAATTGTAGAGCTCATTAGTCCCCGTTTGCAACTGAACCGGCACTAATGGGACCATTAGTGCCGGTTCCAGAGGCTAGGCCAGCGGCGATCATTAGTACCTGTCAAGACCGGATTTTCGGGATATAAACTTCCCAAAAGCGGGCCTTGTGCTCACCAGCCCCAGGATTTACTGTTAGCTGATGAGGCACCAACTGGTTATAGAATCTCCAAGCAAAATACAAGATATGCAGTGCAAGACCATTATGGCCTGTGAGTACAACACAAGGTTTCTAGTGGCTGATGGCGGAAGTGATTTGCGGTTCATCGGTGACTATGGGACTCCATTTCCCACAGGAACAGCTGGCCAGGTCCACTCCTATCTTCGCGAGGCTGCTAACTCCATTTTGCAGGTTCCGGGGCTGTCATCGCATTGTTCCTTCCCACGCAAGGAATCTGGCCAAGAAAATAGCCAGGGACAAGCCAGTGAGTACTTTGAATGTACTCGCAAATATTTTAAACATGTGTGAGATATAAACATGTTCGAGAATAATGTTTTTTTATAGAAAGACTGTAAGGGAACCCCCTACAGTATAATTGGTGCAACAAACCCAAATTGCAAGTACCGTGCCTTGAACCTGGGTGGGTGGGAAGGCATCAGCCCCTTCCCACCACTAGGCTATGCCTTAGTCTGCGTTCGAGAATAATGTTGATAACGATGATAATACTGATATGCCGGTCCATAATGCAAGCAGGTCATTTGTATAAAAAGGCATATACAATCAGAGAGTGATAATAAAGGAAATAGCAAACATGCCACAATCGGGCGTGTGAGCGACACCACATAAAGGGGCTTAACAGGAAAAAAAATAAAGAACAAGCATGCCACAGTCGGGCGTCTGAGCGACACCACAGAAAGGGCTTATAAAGGAAATAACAAGAATGCCACAGTCGGACGTCTGAGCGACATCACAAAAAGGGCTTATAAGGAAAATAAATAACAAGCATGCCACAGTCGGGCGTCTGAGCGACACCACAGAAAGGGCTTACAAAGGAAATAACAAAAATGCCACAGTCGGACGTCTGAGCGACATCACAGAAAGGGCTTAAAAGGAAAATAAATAACAAGCATGCCACAGTCGGGCGTCTGAGCGACACCACATAACGGGCTTATAAAGGAAATAACAAGAATGCCACAGTCGGACGTCTGAGCGACATCACAGAAAGGGCTTAAAAGGAATAAACATAAATCATGGTAAATATCCATGTGGTAGAATCGTCCCAGGGGAATTCATTCATTCAAATAACATAAATGGTTAGTCCACAAAGATAATTGTAAATACCACATATCACAAATCATGGTCAAGGTTCCGGTTAAGTAGTTTCTCCTCCAAAGACCGACTCTAAGACCGACACTCGACCCATCCCAGACTGTAGTCCTTAAACATGGACACGGCTATTCGAATAGGTTTAGTATCTCTGGAGAGGGTGTACTCTTTACCCACGAGTAACGGTTTTCCTTAGTCCATCGGACTAATACCGTCTACGGCCTTTCAGTCGAAAACCCGCCTGACTTGCACACACCAGCTTAGCTTTACCTGTGCCTGGAATCACCCATGACACCTGTCGAAACAAACTTTGAGTGGGGAGGCTACAACCTCGCGTAGCATGGGATCAAATTTCTATTGCGTGCTCTAAGGGGTGCCCCCCCTCTCGGTCCCAACCGGAAACACCCATGCCCCCGGACCAGGTGGCATGCCTACCGGATGCAGCCGATATCTTCTACCATGGCCTCTCTGTACGGTGTGTGCTAGGACAGGGGTTGAAACATACTGAACCGTACCCTACCTACGGCAGGGACAAGTGGTAGCACATAACAAGTATGGGGGTTACTGGAACAAGACTCGATCTACGGTCGACCCAGGAGGTTTCAGCATTACTCATATGCTTAGTCAAAACCGATATATTTTGCGACAACAGTCGGAAACACTATCCGTCATGCCTTACCAAGCCGTACCGGATTCTACCATCCCGACGGGGAGCTAGTGACAAGGTCGCGTCTACACAAGACCGCGACTTTCACGGCTTCCTTCCGTTAGGCATGCAAGGCATACGAATCATTCTTAGCAAGTGTGTACCTCATGCAATCATGTGTACGATCATATCACCACATATGAAATAAAATGAAAGCCTTCATATTGATGCAATTTTTGTCAACAACAGCTGCATGCCATAAACCAGGGTTCAAAAGTGCTTGCCTTCAAGTAGAGGGGAGGAGAAATGCATTCCAACACTTTTTTTTGGAAGTTTTCTCCCTCTTCCAAATCCTAAATGAAATAATATGCAATCAATACATAGACTCAAAACAGCCCAAAAAAGTTGTCTGTAAATTTTTCATATAAATATGAAAATAAACTAGACAATATTTGGGAAACCACAGAAAAAGAATCAAGTCATTTGGATTAATATTTAAAAAGATATTGCCAGTCAAAGTTTAGTCAAATCTGTTTTTAGAATAAAAACAGAAATAGGAAAACGTTTCGATCGGAATACGCTTGCGAAGTAGGGGAGACGTACTCGGGGGTTTGCGCTCTCACTTATGCACGCGTGGGCTGGCACTGTCTCGTTGACAGAGGGCCCAGGGGGCCCACTGGTCAGGTTTGACCAGTCGCCCCCGCCTTCTTCTTCCTCTGGCCGAACAGAGGTGCGGCTCCGGCGATCAACGCCGGCGAACAGCGGCTCCTTGTGGGCATCCGAGGGCGGGGATGGATTCATTAGACTGGGACGGTCCTCGCGGCGGTCGAGGGGGCGACGGAGGTGGAGGAAAATTCCGGCGACGAGCTTCATGGCGGACGGCGGCCTCGGGTGGAATTGGGGCTTCGCCCTACGGTGGTTCCCGAGCTATTTTGAGACAATGGGCGGCTCCGTAGGGTTATGGTTGGTCGCATGGTGTCGCTGGCTGGACTGAAGGGGCTTGGGTTGCGACGTATTGGACTGGAGGGCGGCGGCGGCTGTACTCGCCAGAGTTGGAGAAGAAAACTTCCCCTGGATGATTGGCTGCTACGGGTTTGCTCTGCGTAGTGGCTGGTGACTGTCTGAGGATGCGGAGAGGCTCGGGGCGTCCTTAAATAGGTGAGCAATGGCGGTTCCACGGCGGCTGAGGATAAGATCGCCGGCGACCGCCATTCTGTAGCTCAGGGCGACGTGGCGGCGACGTGCGCTAGGGGACGAGCTTGCGGATGGTCTGGAGCTGCTCCAGGGGGCAGGTGGCGAGCGCTGGGGGCTTGGGCGGCGTTGCGCATGGCAGGAGCTGCTGTGGCTGCCCGCTAGCTGCCGCGACCGCCCTGACGGCGGCACTGAGGGGTTCCAGTGTCGTCTCTGCGGTGGGGGAGAGGGCAGGCATGCAGACGGTGCAAGTGCAGCGGCCAGAACGGGCGGGGGTGTCGGCCGAGGGACGCGGCGGCTCGGTGCGCGCGCGTGCAAAACGTGCGCTCTGGGCGCGCCCAGAGCACGCACGTGAACTGCTCGACCAAATGCCAGAGCATGCAATAGGGCTTGGACAAGGCTGGGAATTAGCAAGGCTAGGTTAGAGGCTTAAGGGAGATTAGTGGACACGCCAGCATGCATGGAGGGGCAAGGTCACAGTGTAAAGTAAAGATCATGCCAAAACTGGCCGTGCACCTCAGGTGTTTGAGAAAATGCTAGAGGTCACTAGGCAATACTTGGGGTGGCCAAATTCTCCAGATCAGAGCCTCTTTAGGTGAATGAGATGATGGCAAAGCTAGTTGGGCAAAACCAGAAACTTGCTAGTGCAAGTTTTGCAAATCTTCAGTTCTGGACAAGAAATGAAGGGCATTGTTTCATGGATCAAATTTCTTCCAATGGTTCCATTCTCCTGGACTTAATGGTTTTGCAAGAAAGGTTATAAGCAGGAGGAAGCTCAGGGGCACTGGAGCAAAATAAACTAGTGTTGCAGTGCAAAGTACCAAACTGGACCAGAATGGAAATGAGGTTGTTTCACTCAAATTTTCCAAAGGACTACCCTGGGTTTTTGCAAAAAGTTGAATAGTATACTCCTATGAACAACCCATAATTTTGGTGAAAGCTCTAAAGAAATATTTAATGGGGTTGTAGTGCAAAACTGCCTACTGGACCAGATTGAAAATCATGGTGTGGAGCTCAAATTATTTAATGAAATAAAAATATCCTTGCATGAAAGTGATCCAACATCACATGACATCTCCAAATTTTGGTTGGAATACTAGATGAACCTATCACAGGGTTGTAGTTCAATTGGGGCCTAAAAATTAAGAGAAAACCATTTTTAGATGAGAGAATATTTAGGGAGACAATTTCATAATTAGAACATACTGATATCAAAAAAGTTTTAAAAGAGGGGAGAGTCTAACATAAAGGTTGGCAAGTTTTCACTAGTGGTAGAAACTCTAACTCAACAGGGACAGAAAGGTCCTGAAATCAAAGAAACATCCAGTAAAACTTCAAAATTTTAACTACCTGGCAAAATTTTAATTATTAAAACATGGTTAAATTTTTGGGGTGTTACAACACTACCCGCCATAAGAAAAATCTCATCCTCGAGATTTGTTAAGGGTAGCTTATGAAAAGAATTCTACTGCCACAAAAAGATACTACCAAAAATTAACCGTTCTGCAAATAAATGCCACTACAGTGCATGGGCAATAAGTGGCGTAACTGCAGTGTTAAACACTGGCGTGGCATGGAAAAATCTACGATCGTGGAGAATGAGATATTTCTACTCGCGACTATAGTAAATTTAGAAATGATATTTCTAACTTTTCAAAAACGCTGGTTGCACCCGAGAGCACAGTTTTCTCACTGGCTGACAGGTGGGCACTAGGCCCACAATCAGTCTCTTCTTCTACCTCTAGTTCTCTCTTTTCCTCTCTCCCGCGCGCTTTCCCGCGCTTTCTCCACCGACGACGGCTAGCTCGTAGGGCATCTAGGTCGTACTGCCGTAGTGCGCGGCTCGCTAGCGGCCGGTGCAGCGTGCACTCACCTCGCGGGCCAATGTGCTGTCGGCACTGCTCGCGGATTCGCCTCTGAACACCGACGATCGAGCGACTAGCGCCGCTGGTGGACTCCTCCCACCGTACACCGATCTCGAACTATAAAACGACCGAGGTGCTCCTTCTTCCTCCTGACACCTGGCCTCACTTCTTCTTCTTTCTCCCTTCTCCTCCATTTGTGTTTGCAGGAGCTCGGGTCGAGGCTCTAATGGCGGAGGCGATGCCGGACTGGTGCATGATCCTAGTGTGCGTGGGGTTGGCGGCATTGCTGGGGTTATCCGCGCTCTTGTGTGCGATGATCCTCGACGATCGTCGTGATGCGGCGGCTCGAGTGCTAGCTCTTCGCGGCGGCGGCGATCACGAGGATTAGGCGTGGGTGTCGGGTGCTAATGGCGGTTAGTGCGCAGTAGGCAACTAGTGCTTGAATAAATTCCCACGGTTTCTTCTCAAGAGATTGCGGTGCGCTAGAGTGGGGGTTAAATATATGATACAAGTGTATACGGACTGGCAACTCAGTGTACTGTGTGGAGGGGCCAGAGTTGTAAGTCTGCTGTTGTGGTGTTGCACGATGAAATAAAATGTCTACGTTATGCAGAGAGATATGTTGCAACAACTCAGGGAAAAGTTAATTAACACACGATACGACACACAGTTCTCATAAAAAGGGTACGGTTGTAACCTCATAGTAGTTACATCTAAAACATAAACGGTAAATGAACAGGGTCCTGGGAAAAGGTCTCTGGTGCTGGGGGACACTCTTCTTCTATCGGTGGGAGCGGGTTGACCAGCCGATGAATGTGCTTCTCCTGCCCGGGCCTCAGTGGTCTGCCGATGGCGATCCGAGTATTTAAATCGGCGAGGCTCTGGAGATAACTCATTATCCGCTGGGTCAGACGCTTTTGCGCGATGACATATTGCGTAAGGTTGGCTAGCACGGGGTCTCTCTCAATTCGCCCACCAGGAAAAGATGCTGCTTCTCCGGGTGTTGCGCGGCTTAGAAAGTAATAATACCCTCGTTCGCTGGCATAGGGCACCGCGAATCGAAGGCGAGCAAGCGCTTCACAAGTGGCAACCTCTATGGCCATCTTTGGAGTTGGCATGGATTTCCCCATAAAGGAAGCCTCTGTAGGGTCTTGGTTTGGGTTTGCGGGCGGGATGTGTACCACCGCCCAATATTTCGAGGTGGAAGGTGTGATCCTCGATTTGAGCAGCTCATACTGGGGTGGACGGGTGGCACTCATGGTACTGCAGGTAAAATCCCACAATATCTTCACGAAACTACCTGGGGATGCCTCTGGAATTCTCAGATAAATACTAGGGATCGGCATGGTGTAGGAAATGGCTGTGAGAGCAGAATACCAAGTGAGGGATGCTTGGTAAGGTCACGGTGTGACCTTTTATATAGTAACCGAGCTGGTTTAAAGAATCATAGTGAGGGGTAGCTATACTGTTGGATTCGCCTTAGGGGGTCGGGGTCAATGCTACAGATACTTACGTCTCGCAAAGTGACGTGTTTACTGTAGGGGTTGTCGGTGAGGTGCTCTGGAAGTCACACCTGAAAAATACTGACATAGCTGTGCATGGGTGCTATAAGGGTGCAAAAGTAATCTGTATATACATATCAGCATACAGGTTACATGACCACGGGGTGTGGACAAGACAAAGCTTGGTACTACTCGGGTGATTTAATCAACCTCGTTTGTATCCAAGCGGCCTTGCGTTGTGGACGCTGAAGCTTCTCTAAGAGCTTCAGTGTCCGCGTTGGCCGAAGGTGGCTGAGGGGCTGCAGGGTCAGAGCAGTGATGATGACCCTCGTGGGGATTATTGGCTATAGTCCCGTTGGGACGTGCGCCAAACAGGCGACGCATCACCTCTGGAGACACCAAGGCATTCTGATCAATGACCGAGGCAGGTCTCAAGGACTCGATTGGTTGCCTGCACAGCACGACTGGGTTGTCGGTGCCGGACTCATCTCCGCCTCGTGCCGGGGCTCGGCGAAGCAGTTCTCCAGGATCTGCGATCAGATCAAGAGTGATTTGATCAAACAGTTCCTCGAGCACACTAACATAGCGTACCAGATGCAATAATGCAGGATCTGTCTCGTGGTCTCCGCTCGCAACTCGAGGAGGCCTACCATACCCGTTGTGACTGGGGTAGTAGTAGAATGAGCGACAGTTAACTCTGGGCGACAGGTGCCGGAGTTGAACTATAGCTTCTCGGGCGGCTAGTTGGATAGCTTGCGGCTCAAAGGAAGTTGTCCTTCCGGTGAACCTGTAGGGGCGTTCTGGCGACAGACCCCTACCATAGATGTGCAAAGTGGCCCAGAATTGACGGCTTTCACCGTCCATGGAGTCTTGGTACACAACATATTCTGGGGGCTCTTCTAACGCAAAGGCACGACGGGTGAGGTTTGCGAGCACGGTCACAAAACCTCCGAGGTTGGTTGCTGTGGTTTCATTATGAACGATGGGTCCTAGCATTTTAGCTCAGTCTGGGGTAGTGGCTTTGTTGGGTTGGGGTTTAGCGCGTCCTATTTATAGGAAAGGACGGGGTCTTCCTTCGCACGCTTGCGAAGGGAACTGTTTAGGTGTCGGTCACTGGCGGTGATCGACAGGCTAGACTGATAGGTTGGGCACCGACTACCAAAGGTGTCGGCCCTCTGTGTGGGTATCTTACGCGAGAAGCTTGGCCGGGGTTAGGATATGGTCTGATGTGGTGGTTAACCTAGGTTTTTGACCTGGCTAAGATAGGATTAGCCAACGGTCAGCCTGGCTCTGATACCAAGTTTGTCAGGACCGGATTTTCGGGATATAAACTTCCCAAAAGCGGGCCTTGTGCTCACCAGCCCCAGGATTTACTGTTAGCTGATGAGGCACCAACTGGTTACAGAATCTCCAAGCAAAATACAAGATATGCAGTACAAGACCATTATGGCCTGTAAGTACAACACAAGGTTTCTAGTGGCTGATGGCGGAAGCGATTTGCGGTTCATCGGTGACTATGGGACTCCATTTCCCACAGGAACAGCTGACCAGGTCCACTCCTATCTTCGCGAGGCTGCTAACTCCATTTCACAGGTTCCGGGGCTGTCATCGCATTGTTCCTTCCCACGCAAGGAATCTGGCCAAGACAATAGCCAGGGACAAGCCAGTGAGTACTTTGAATGTACTCGCAAACATTTTAAACATGTGTGAGATATAAACATGTTCGAGAATAATGTTGATAACGATGATAATACTGATATGCCGGTCCATAATGCAAGCAGGTCATTTGTATAAAAAGGCATATGCAGTGAGAGAGTGATAATAAAGGAAATAGCAAACATGCCACAGTCGGGCGTCTGAGCGACACCACATAAAGGGGCTTAAAAGGAAATAAAATAAAGAACAAGCATGCCACAATCGGGCATCTGAGCGACACCACAGAAAGGGCTTATAAAGGAAATAACAAGAATGCCACACTCGGACGTCTGAGCGACATCACAGAAAGGGCTTATAAGGAAAATAAATAACAAGCATGCCACAGTCGGGCGTCTGAGCGACACCACAGAAAGG
>LR738715.1:22324794-22399381 GCA_902687465.1 Secale cereale | reverse complement strand
AAAGGTCTTATAAAGGAAATAACAAGAATGCCACAGTCGGACGTCTGAGCGACATCACAGAAAGGGCTTAAAAGGTAACTAAATAACAAGCATGCCATAGTCGGGCGTCTGAGCGACACCACAGAAAGGGCTTATAAAGGAAATAACAAGAATGCCACAGTCGAACGTCTGAGCGACATCACAGAAGGTCTTAAAAGGAATAAACATAAATCATGGTAAATATCCAGGTGGTAGAACCGTCCCAGGGGTATTCATTCATTCAAATAACATAAATGGTTAGTCCACAAAGATAATTGTAAATACCACATACCACAGATCACGGTCAAGGTTCCGGTTAAGTAGTTTCTCCTCCAAAGACCGACTCTAAGACCGACACTCGACCCATCCCAGACTGTAGTCCTTAAACATGGACACGGCTATTCGAATAGGTTTAGTATCTCTGGAGAGGGTGTACTCTTTACCCACGAGTAACGGTTTCCCTTAGTCCATCGGACTAATACCGGCTATGGCCTTTTAGTCGAAAACCCGCCTGACTTGCACACACCAGCTTAGCTTTACCTGTGCCTGGAATCACCCATGACACCTGTCAAAACAAACTTTGAGTGGGGAGGCTACAACCTCGCGTAGCATGGGATCAAATTTCTATTGCACGCTCTAAGGGTTGCCCCCCTCTCGGTCCCAACCGGAAACACCCATGCCCCCGGACCAGGTGGCATGCCTACCGGATGCAGCCGGTATCTTCCACCATGGCCTCTCTGTACGGTGTGTGCTAGGACAGGGGTTGACACGTACTGAACCGTACCCTACCTGCGGCAGGGACAAGTGGTAGCACATAACAAGTATGGGGGTTACTGGAACAAGACTCGATCTACGGTCGACTCAGGAGGTTTCAGCATTACTCATATGATTAGTCAAAACCGATATATTTTGGGACAACAGTCGGAAACACTATCCGTCATGCCTTACCAAGCCGTACCGGATTCTACCGTCCCGACGGGGAGCTAGTGACAAGCTCGCGTCTACACAAGACCGTGACTTTCACGGCTTCCTTCCGTTAGGCATGCAAGGCATACGGAGGGGATCACCGTCATGCATACGAATCATTCTTAGCAAGTGTGTACCTCATGCAATCATGGGTACGATCATATCACCACATATGAAATAAAATGAAAGCCTTCATATTGATGCAATTTTTGTCAACAACAGCTGCATGCCATAAACCAGGGTTCAAAAGTGCTTGCCTTCAAGTAGAGGGGAGGAGAAATGCATTCCAACACTTTTTTTTGGAAGTTTTCTCCCTCTTCCAAATCCTAAATGAAATAATATGCAATCAATACATAGACTCAAAACAGCCCAAAAAAGTTGTCTGGAAATTTTTCATATAAATATGAAAATAAACTAGACAGTATTTGGGAAACCACAGAAAAAGAATCAAGTCATTTGGATTAATATTTAAAAAAATATTGCCAGTCAAAGTTTAGTCAAATCTGTTTTTAGTATAAAAACAGAAATAGGAAAACGTTACGATCGGAATACGCTTGCGAAGTAGGGGAGACGTACTCGAGGGTTTGCGCTCTCACTTATGCACACGTGGGCTGGCGCTGTCTCGCTGACAGATGGCCCAGGGGGCCCACTGGTCAGGTTTGACCAGTCACCCCCGCCTTCTTCTTCCTCTGGCCGAACAGAGGTGCGGCTCCGGCGATCAACGCCGGCGAATGGCGGCTCCTTGAGGGCATCCAAGGGCGGGGATGGGTTCATTAGACTGGGACGGTCCTCGCGGTGGTCGAGGGGGCAACGGAGGTGGAGGAAAATGCCGGTGACGAGCTTCGCGGCGGACGGCGGCCTCGGGTGGAATTGGGGCTTCGCCCTACGGTGGTTCCCGAGCTATTTTGAGATGATGGGTGGCTCCGTAGGGTTATGGTTCGTCTCATGGTGTCGCTGGCCGGACGGAAGGGGCTTGGGTTGCGACGTATTGGACTGGAGGGCGGCGGTGGCTGTACTCGCCGGAGTTGGAGAAGAAAACTTCCCCTGGATGATTGGCTGCTACGGGTTTGCTCTGCGGGGTGGCTGGTGACTGTCTGAGGATGCGGAGAGGCTCGGGACGTCCTTAAATAGGTGAGCAATGGCGGTTCCGCGGCGGCTGAGGATAACATCGCCGGCGACTGCCATTCTGTAGCTCAGGGCGACGTGGCGGCGACGTGCGCTAGGGGACGAGCTTGCGGATGGTCTGGAGCTGCTCCAGGGGGCAGGTGGCGAGCGCTGGGGGCTTGGGCGGCGCTGCCCATGGCAGGAGCTGCTGTGGCTGCCCGCTAGCTGCCGCGGCCGACCTGACGGCGGCACTGAGGGGTTCCAGTGTCGTCTCTGCGGTGGGGGAGAGGGCAGGCATGCAGACGGTGCAAGTGCAGCGGCCAGAACGGGCGGGGGTGTCGGCAGAGGGACGCGGCGGCTCGGTGCGCCCGCGTGCAAAACGTGCGCTCTGGGCGCGCCCAGAGCACGCACGTGAATTGGTCGACCAAATGCCAGAGCATGCCACAGGGCTTAGACAAGGCTGGGAATTAGCAGGGCTAGGTTAGAGGCTTAAGGGAGATTAGTGGACACGCCAGCATGCATGGAGGGGCAAGGTCACAGTGTAAAGTAAAGATCATGCCAAAACTGGCCGTGCACCTCAGGTGTTTGACAAAATGCTAGAGGTCACTAGGCAATACTTGGGGTGGCCAAATTCTCCAGATCAGAGCCTCTTTAGGTGAATGAGATGATGGCAAAGCTAATTGGGCAAATCAGAAACTTGCTAGTGCAAGTTTTGCAAATCTTCAGTTCTGGACAGGAAATGAAGGGCATTGTTTCATGGATCAAAATTCTTCCAATGGTTCCATTCTCCTGGACTAAAGGGTTTTGCAAGAAAGGTTATAAGCAGGAGGAAGCTCAGGGGCACTGGAGCAAAATAAACTAGTGTTGCAGTGCAAAATACCAAACTGGACCAGAATGGAAATGAGGTTGTTTCACTCAAATTTTCCAAAGGACTACCCTGGGTTTTTGCAAAAAGTTGAATAGTATACTCCTATGAACAACCCATAATTTTGGTGAAAGCTCTAAAGAAATATTTAATGGGGTTGTAGTGCAAAACTGCCTACTAGACCAGATTGGAAATCATGTTGTGGAGCTCAAATTATTTAATGAAATAAAAATATCCTTGCATGAAAGTGATCCAACAACATCACATGACATCTCCAAATTTTGGTTGGAATACTAGATGAACCTATCACAGGGTTGTATTTCAATTGGGGCCTAATAATTAAGAGAAAACCATTTTTAGATGAGAGAATATTTAGGGAGACAATTTCATAATTAGAACATACTGATATCAAAAAAGTTTTAAAAGATGAGAGAGTCTAACATAAAGGTTGGGTTGTTTTCACTAGTGGTAGAAACTCCAACTCAACAGGGACAGAAAGGTCCTGAAATCAAAGAAACATCCAGTAAAACTGCAAAATTGTAATTACCTGGCAAACTTTTAATTATTAAAACATGGTTAAATTTTTGGGGTGTTACAGTACCGGTTCGTGGTGAACATTTAGTACCAGTTCTTGGCACGAACCGGTACTAAAGAGGCTGTTGCAAGTTGTGGTTAGGCTGGGGGCCCACCAGAACATTTAGTACCGGTTCGTGCCAGGAATCGGTACAAAAGGGTTCTACTCACTTTGTTCTACAGCGCTTTTTTAGTCCCACCTCGCTCGTCTAACAGAGATTTTACCACCTTAAATATGTTATTTCTCAAACTATCACAACCACTTGGTCTTCATTGAACTCTATGTGTAGGATTTGTGGCTGCAATAGGAGTCATCACCAGTTCCTAAACCGGTGAGGACTCCTATTGATAATTTAAATTATACACAAAAAGATCAATGATGGTCAATGCATTTTTTAACACCATTTGAAAATCACTACAAAATGAACTCTGAAAATGTTAAAAGTTGGCATGGTATCATCATTTCACCCACATAGCATGTACAAAGGCATTGCATTTTTTTGAACTGGATGCACTTCATGTACAAACTGGACAATTAATTAGTATCGTACCGGTTCCAACGGCTAGGCGGGCGGAGATCATTAGTTCCGGTTCGTGGGCAACCTCTCTTGTACCGGTTCATGCCACGAACCGGTACTAATGATGTTGTGTCAGGCTGTTGTCAGGCTAGGCACCTTTAGTACCGGTTCATGGCATGAACCGGTACTAGAGTATCTTAGTAAGCTGATTTTTAGTCCCACCTCGCCAAGAGAGAGGCACTAGGAGCGGTTTATAAGCCTTGAGTGTACAGGCAATGTGGGAGAGACGCAATGTTCACCTGCACGTTGCGTAGCTTCAAACCTTGAGGAATAGTGTAGACTGCACGGAGCTATGTGCAGTGCTTTGTACACTCTTCCGAAAGGCTTGAAGCTAATTAACGAGCATTGCGCCTTTTTTTGAACTACCGACTTTTTGTGTGTTCAAAATGCACCATTCAAATCCACATCGTCAATTATCAGCCCTTTCTGAATTCATTTGGTATTTTTCATTCATTTACTGATTTGTTTTGAGAGAGCTAAATGACCGTGAAATTGAAAAGTAGTACAAATTGAAGTTTAATTTATCATGAACTTAGTCCTGATAGTATTAGCATATCTATGTTGTAGATCAATAGCTCGCGATGTTGCTCCCCGTTTATTTTATATGTTCCTAGAGAAAACTAAGTTGAAAGATGTTAGTAGCAATGATGCGGAATTGTTCCGTGATCTGAGGATTATCCTCATTGCTGCACAGAAAAATTATGTCCTTGATGCACCGCTAGGTGACAGACCTATAGCAGGAGCAGATGCAGACGTTATGAACGTTTTGACAAAAGCTCGGTATGATGACTACTTGATAGTTTAAGTGCACCATGCTTTACGGCTTAGAACCGGGACTTCAAAAACGTTTTGAACGCCACAGAGCATATAAGATGTTCCAAGAGTTGAAATTCGTATTTCATACTCATGCCCGTGTCGAGAGGTATGAGACCTCTGACAGTACTTTGCCTACAAGATGGAGGAGAATAGCTCAACCAGTGAGCATGTGCTCAGATTGTCTGGGTAGTACAATTGCTTGAACCAAGTGGGAGTTAATCTTCCAGATAAGATAGTAATTGACAAAGTTCTCTAGACACTATCACCAAGTTAGTAGAACTTCGTGATGAACTATAATATGCAAGGGATGACGAAAGTAATTCCCAAGCTCTTCATGATGCTGAAATCGGCGAAGGTAGAAATCAAGAAAGAGCATCAAGTGTTGATGGTTAACCAGACCACTTGTTTCAAGTAAAGGGCAAAGGGATAGAAGGAGAACTTCAAGAAGAATGACAAGCAAGTTGTCACTCTCATGAAGAAACCCAAAGCTAAACTCAAGCCTGAAACTAAGTGCTTCTACTGCAAAGGAAATGGTCACTGGAAGTGGAACTGCCCTAGATACTTGGCGGATAAGAAGGATGGCAAAGTGAACAAAGTTATATTTGATATACAGATTATTGATGTGTATTTTACTAGTGTTCATAGCAACCCCTCGGTATTTGATACTGGTTTAATTGCTAAAGAGTAGTAACTCGAAATGGGAGTTGCATAATGAACAGAAACTAGTTAAAGGATGAAGTGACGATGTGTATTGGAAGTAGTTCCAAGATTGATATGATCATCATCGCACACTCCCTATACTTTCGGGATTAGTGTTGAACCTAAATAAGTGTTATTTGGTGTTTGTGTTGAACATGAATATGATTTGATCATGTTTATTGCAATACGGATATTCATGTAAGTTAGACAATAATTTTTGTTCTGTTTACATGAATAAAACCTTCTATGGTCATACACCCAATGAAAATGGTTTGTTGGATCTCGATCGTGTGATACACATATTCACAATATTGAAGGAGAAAGATGCAAGGTTAATAATGATAGTGCAACTTACTTGTGGCACTGCCGTTTAGGTCATATTGGTGTAAAGCGCATGAAGAAACTCCATAGTGATGGACTTTTGGAATCACTTGATTATGAATCACTTGGTGCTTGCGAACCATGCCTCATGGGCAAGATGACTAAAACTCCGTTTTCCGGAACTGTGGAGCGAGCAACAGAGTTGCTGGAAATCATACATACTGATGTATGCGGACCAATAAGTGTTGAAGCTCGCAGCGGGTATCGTTATTGTCTGACCTTCACTGATGATTTGAGCAGATATGGGTATATCTACTTAATGAAGCACAAGTCTGAAACATTTGAAAAGTTCAAAGAATTTCAGGGTGAAGTGGAGAATCATCGTAACAGAAAATAAGAGTTTCTACGATATGATCCTAGAGGTAAAATATTTGAGTTAGCGAGTTTGGCCTTCAGTAAAAACAATGTGAAATAGTTTCACTACTCACGTCACCTGGAACACCATAGTGTAATGGTGTGTCTGAACTTCATAATCGTACTTTATTAGATATGGTGCGATCGATGATGTCTCTTACCGATCTACCACTATCGCTTTTGGGGTTATGCATTAGAGACTGCTACATTCACGTTAAATAGGGCACCATCTAAATCCGTGGAGATGACACCGTATGAACTGTGGTTTGACGAGAAACCTAAGTTGTCATTTCTTTAAGTTTGGGACTGCGATGCTTATGTGAAAAAGTTTCAACATGATAAGCTCGAACCCAAATCGGAGAAGTAAATCTTCATAGGATACCCAAAAGAAACTATTGGGTACACCTTCCATCACAGATCCGAAGGCAAGGACTTTGTTGCTAAGAGTGGATCCTTTCTAGAGAAGGAGTTTCTCTCGAAAGAAGTGAGTGGGAGGAAAGTAGAACTTGATGAGGTAATTGTACCTTCTCCCGAATTGGAAGGTAGTACATCACAGAAACTAGTTCCAGTGATTCCTACACCAATTAGTGAGGAAGCTAATGATGATGATCATGAAACTTCAAATCAAGTTTCTGCTGAACTTCGTAGATCAACCAGAGATCATTCCGCACCAGAGAGGTACGGAAACCCGGTTCTGGAAGTCATGTTACTGGAACATGATGAACCTACGAACTATGAGGAAGCGATGATGAGCCCAGATTCCGCAAAATGGCTTGAAGCCATGAAATCTGAGATGGGATCCATGTATGAGAACAAAGTGTGGACTTTGGTTGACTTGCCCGATGATCGGCAGGCCATCGAAAATAAATGGATCTTCAAGAGGAAGACCGACGCAGACGGTAATGTTACTGTTTACAAAGCTCGACTTGTTGCGAAAGGGTTTCGACAAGTTCAAGGAGTTGACTACGATGAGACTTTCTCACCTGTAGCGATGCTTAAGTCTGTCCGAATCATGTTAGCAATTGCCGCATTTTATGATTATGAAATCTGGCAAATGGATGTCAAAACTGCATTCCTGAATGGATATCTCAAAGAAGAGTTGTATATGATGCAACCAGAAGGTTTTGTCGATCCAAAAGGTGCTAACAAAGTGTGCAAGCTCCAGCGATCCATCTATGGACTGGTGCAAGCATCACGGAGTTGGAATATACGGTTTGATAAGTTGATCAAAGCATATAGATTTATACAGACTTGCGGTGAAGCCTGTATTTACAAGAAGTGAGTGGGAGCACTACAACCTTTCTGATAAGTATATGTGAATGACATATTGTCGATCGGAAATGATGTAGAATTTTCTGGAAAGCATAAAGGAGTGTTTGAAAGGAGTTTTTCAAAGAAATACCTTGGTGAAGCTGCTTACAAATTGGGCATCAAGATCTATAGAGATAGATCAAGACGCTTGATAAGACTTTCGATGAGTACATACCTTGATAAGATTTTGAAGTAGTTCAAAATGGATCAGTCAAAGAAGGAGTTCTTGCCTGACTTGTAAGGTGTGAAGTTGAGTAAGACTCAAAGCCAGACCACGGCAGAAAAATATAGAGAGAATGAAAGTCATTCCCTATGCCTCAGCCATAGGTTCTATAAAGTATGCCATGTTGTGTACCAAACATGTTGTGTACCTTGCCATGAGTTTGTCAAGGGGGTACAATAGTGATCCAGGAGTAGATCACTGTACAACAGTCAAATTTATCCTTAGTAACTGGATGACTAAGGAAATATTTCTCGATTATGGAGGTGATAAAGAGTTCGTCGTAAAGGGTTACGCCGATGCAAGCTTTGACACTAAATCCAGATGACTCTAAGTATCAATCTGGATGCGTATTGAAAGTGGGAGCAATTAGCTAGAGTAGCTCTATGCAGAGCATTGTAGACATATAAATTTGCGAAATACATACGGATCTGAATGTGACAGACCCGTTGACTAAACTTCTCTCACAAGCAAAACATGATCACACCTTATTACTCTTGGGTATTAATCACATAGCGATGTGAACTAGATTATTGACTCTAGTAAACCCTTTGGGTGTTGGTCACATGGCGATGTGAACTATTGGTGTTATTCACATAACGATGTGAACTATCGGTATTAAATCACATGGCGATGTGAGCTAGATTATTGACTCTAGTTCAAGTGGGAGACTGAAGGAAATATGCCCTAGAGGCAATACTAAAGATGTTATTTTTATTTCCTTATATCATGATAAATGTCTTTTATTCATGCTAGAATTGTATTAACCGGAAACTTAGTACATGTGTGGATACATAGACAAAACAGTATGTCCCTAGTATGCCTCTACTAGACTAGCTCATTGATCAAAGATGGCTATGTTTCCTAGCCATAGACATGAGTTGTCATTTGATCAATGTGATGTGATGGACTAGACCCATCCGTTAGCATAGCACTATGATCTTTTAGTTTTACTGATATTGCTTTCTTCATGACTTATACATGTTCCTATGACTATGAGATTATGCAACTCCCGAATACCGTAGGAACACCTTGTGTGCTATCAAACGTCACAACGTAACTGGGTGATCATAAAGATGCTTTACAGGTGTCTCCGAAAGTATTCGTGGTGTTGGCATAGATCAAGATTAGGATTTGTCACTCCGAATGTCGGAGAGGTATCTCTGGGCCCTCTCGGTAACACACATCACAATAAGCCTTGCAAGCAAAAGACTAATGAGTTAGTCACGAGATAATGTGTTACGGAACGAGTAATGAGACTTGCCGGTAACGAGATTGAACTAGGTATAGAGATACCGACGATCGAATCTCGGGCAAGTAACATACCGATGACAAAAGGAACAACGTATGTTGTTATGCGGTTTGACAGATAAAGATCTTCGTAGAATATGTAGGAGCCAATATGAGCATCCAGGTTCCGCTATTGGTTATTGACCGGAGATGAGTCTCGGTCATGTCTACATAGTTCTCGAACCAGTAGGGTCCGCACGCTTAACGTTTGATGACGATCGGTATTATGAGTTTATGAGTTTTGATGTACCGAAGGTAGTTCGGAGTCCCGGATGATATCACGGACATGACGAGGAGTCTCGGAATGTCTTAGACATAAAGATTGATATATTGGACGACTATATTCGGACACCGGAAGTGTTCTGGAAAGTTTCGGAATTTACCGGAGTGCCGGGGGGGGGGGGGGTTACCGGAACCCCCCGGGGGAATGGTGGGCCCTGGTGGGCCATAGGGGAGAGAGAGGGCAGCAGCCAGGAGGTGGCGCGCCCCCTCCTTAGGAGGAGTCCGAATAGGACAAGGGGAGGGGGGCGCGGCCCCTCTTTCCCTCTCCCTCTCCCCCTCTTTCCTTCCCCCTTCTTCCTTCTTTGGTAGTTCCTACTAGGAATAGGATTGCAATCCTATTCCTAGTAGGATTGCACCCTAGCCGCACCATAGGAGGGCCGGCCGGCCTCCCCCTTGCTCCTTTATATACGGGGGCAGGGGGGAACCCAAAGACACACAAGTTGAATTGTTCCAGCCGTGTGCGGTGCCCCCCTCCACAGAAACACACCTCGGTCATACCATCGCAGTACTTAGGAGAAGCCCTGCGCCGGTAGATACATCATATCCGTCACCACGCCGTCGTGCTGACGAAACTCTCCCGTGAAGCTCAACTGGATCAAGAGCTCGTGGGACGTCATCAAGCTGAACGTGTGCTGAACACGGAGGTGCCGTACGTTCGGTACTTGATCGGTTGAATCGCTAAGAAGTTCGACTACATCAACCGCGTCACTTGACGCTTCCGCTTCCGGTCTACGAGGGTACGTAGACACACTCTTCCCTCTCGTTGCTATGCATCTGGTAGATAGATCTTGCGTGATCGTAGGAAAATTTTAAAATACTACGTTCCCAACAAACACTATAGATTAATTGTGTATTAGGAAGATGGTGTTCAACAAGGGAGTAATTCCCTCCATGATTATGACAAGTTTCATAAGGATAATTTCTCCTTATGTCATAGGTACCTTTATAATCACTATAGATTGGAGTTATAACATCATCATGGTAGAGAAGAGCATTATCATTGCTAGCAACTATATTTGTAAACATGTTGTCTTTATTCTTACTAGCAAAAGAATTATCAATTATCACATCACTAGTGGGTAAAGGATTTACAATCCTATCATCCCCAAGCTTAGAGCTTCCCATATCATCACTTTCAGAGTTGGTACCAAAAAGATTTTCAAGATCATAAGTAGCATTATCATCATTTTCCCAATCACAATAAGTAACATGCATATCATAATCAAAATCATCTTCAATAGTACCTACGGACGTATCATCAAGATGATAATTAAGGCAATAAACTTCACCTTCTTCTTTAAACTTACAACCGTTAGGATAAAAATTGATGGGAGGAATATGCTCAGGCCAGGTCGATACCCATTCTTCTTCTTTCTTGCTCCTTTTCCTCCTCCTCTTCTTTTTCTTCTTCTTAACCTTAGGAGGGAGTGGTTGGAGATGAAGCTTCTCCACATATCCTGGTTTATCATTAGAAACAATAGGGGAAACTTGGGAGAAACTCTCCTTTTTATTAGCAGAAATATAAGGGACATTTTTATAATTTGGTAAAGTTCCCTCCTTTCTAATCTTACTTATGTAATCATTTTCATGGCAATTAACAACACAATAGAGATGGCAATTTTGCAAAGTGTTTTTTATTCCTATGGCATTAACATCTAGCCAAGAAGTCTTTTCTGATAACTCTTCACACATCAAAAATAACATAAGCTCATCATAAAGATCAGAGGTGATCATGTTATCACACAACCGGTTAACAGTTATGTTTTGAAAATTCATGCATTGAAAATTAAAGTGACCCTCTATACGGCAAAGTTCACAAGTAAAAGGATAAAGGTCACACAATTCTCTAGCAATTTCATTTAAATCTCTGACCCAAGTGATTGTTCTTTCATGCTTATGTTGCTTACAATACTTCTCTTCTTCAATCATAGGCCTTTCACAAGGTCTATCCACTCCACAAAAATTAACATGCTTATATAAAACTTCATTTTTAGGAATTGGATCATGCATGTTGCAATCATCATGAACAATTTCATTTTCTTTGCAAGTCT
This sequence comes from Secale cereale, assembly GCA_902687465.1. NCBI lineage: Eukaryota > Viridiplantae > Streptophyta > Magnoliopsida > Poales > Poaceae > Secale > Secale cereale. Next base: position 22,387,873 of record LR738715.1, on the reverse strand, counting down.
CTTTAAAAGGTTTATGATACTTGATCCAATCCTCCTTAGGCATATTAAGATGTGAAGCAAAAGATTTGAGGAAATCAACAAGGAGATGAGAATCAAGCCCAAACTTAGCACTAAACTTATTAAAACTTGTAGTTTCAACAAAGGACTTAATGCAATCATACTCATAAATTATACCTGACTCTTTACCTTTGTCGATCTCCCAATCTTCAGTGTTGCGTTGAATTCTTTCAAGGAGTTCTCATTTAGCATCAATCTTTTCGTTTGTGCAAGAACCCATAGAGGAAGCTGATGGGGAACGTAGTATTTTCAAAATTTTCCTACGATCACGCAAGATCTATCTACTAGATGCATAGCAATGAGGGGGAGAGTGTGTCTACGTACCCTCGTAGACCGGGAGCGGAAGCGTCAAGTGACGCAGTTGATGTAGTCGAACTTCTTCGCGATCCAACCGATCAAGCACCGAACGTACGGCACCTCCGCGTTCAGCACACATTCAGCTTGATGACGTCCCACGAGCTCTTGATCCAGTTGAGCTTCACGGGAGAGTTTCGCCAGCACGACGGCGTGGTGACAGATATGATGTATCTACCGGCGCAGGGCTTCGCCTAAGCACTGCAACGGTATGACCGAGGTGTGTTTCTGTGGAGAGGGCCACCGCACATGGCTAAAACAATTCAACTTGTGTGTCCTAGGGTGCCCCCCTACCCCCGTATATAAAGGAGCAAGGGAGAGGCCGGCCCTAGAGGGGGCGCGCCAAGTGTGGGGAGTCCTACTAGGACTCCCAAGTCCTAGTAGGATTCCCCTTTCCTTTCCGGAGTAGGAGAGAAGGAAAGAGGTGGAGAGGGAGAAGGAAAAGGGGGCTGCACCCCTTGTCCAATTCGGACCAGAGGGGGGGCGCGCGCCTCCTTCCTTTCGGCCTTTCTCCTCTATTCCCGTATGGCCCAATAAGGCCCATATACTCCGAAAAATACCCGAATCACTCGGAACCTTTCCGATGTCCGAATATAGTCGTCCAATATATCGATCTTTACGTCTTGACCATTTCGAGACTCCTCGTCATATTCCCGGCCTCATCCGGGACTCCGAACTCCTTCGGTACATCAAAACTCATAAACTCATAATACCGATCGTCATCAAACGTTAAGCGTGCGGACCCTACGGGTTCGAGAACTATGTAGACATGACCGAGACTCATCTCCAGTCAATAACGAATAGCGGAACCTGGATGCTCATATTGGCTCCTACATATTCTACGAAGATCTTTATCGGTCAAACCGCATAACAACATACGTTGTTCCTTTTGTCATTGGTATGTTACTTGCCCGAGATTCAATCGTCGGTATCTCTATACCTAGTTCAATCTCGTTACCGGCAAGTCTCTTTACTCGTTCCGTAATGCATCATCTAGTGACTAACTCATTAGTCTTTTGCTTGCAAGGCTTATTATGATGTGCATTACCGAGAGGGCCCAGAGATACCTCTCCGACACTCGGAGTGACAAATCCTAGTCTTGATCTATGCCAACACCACGAACACTTTCGGAGACACCTGTAGAGCATCTTTATGATCACCCAGTTACGTTGTGACGTTTGATAGCACACAAGGTGTTCCTACGGTATTCGGGAGTTGCATAATCTCATAGTCATAGGAACATGTATAAGTTATGAAGAAAGCAATAGCAGTAAAACTAAACGATCATAACGCTAAGCTAACGGATGGGTCTTGTCCATCACATCATTCTCCTAATGATGTGATCCCGTTGATCAAATGACAACTCATGTCTATGGTTAGGAAACATAACCATCTTTGATCAATGAGCTAGTCTAGTAGAGGCATACTAGGGACACTCAGTTTTGTCTATGTATTCACACATGTACTAAGTTTCCGGTTAATACAATTCTAGCATGAATAATAAACATTTATCATGATATAAGGAAATATAAATAACAACTTTATTATTGCCTCTAGGGCATATTTCCTTCAGTCTCCCACTTGCACTAGAGTCAATAATCTAGCTCACATCGCCATGTGATTTAATACCGATAGTTCACATCGCTATGTGAATAACACCCATAGTTCACATCGCCATGTGACCAACACCCAAAGGGTTTACTAGAGTCAATAATCTAGTTCACATCGCAATGTGATTAATACCCAAGAGTAATAATGTGTGATCATGTTTTGCTTGTGAGAGAAGTTTAGTCAACGGGTCTGTCACATTCAGATCCGTATGTATTTCGCAAATTTCTATGTCTACAATGCTCTGCATGGAGCTACTCTAGCTAATTGCTCCCACTTTCAATACGCATCCAGATTGATACTTAGAGTCATCTGGATTTAGTGTCAAAGCTTGCATCGGCGTAACCCTTTACGACGAACTCTTTATCACCTCCATAATCGAGAAACATTTCCTTTAGTCATCCAGTTACTAAGGATAATTTTGACCGCTGTACAGTGATCTACTCCTGGATCACTATTGTACCCCCTTGACAAACTCATGGCAAGGTACACAACATGTTTGGTACACAGCATGGCATACTTTATAGAACCTATGGCTGAGGCATAGGGAATGACTTTCATTCTCTCTATATTTTTCTGCCGTGGTCTGGCTTTGAGTCTTACTCAACTTCACACCTTACAAATCAGGCAAGAACTCCTTCTTTGACTGATCCATTTTGAACTACTTCAAAATCTTATCAAGGTATGTACTCATCGAAAGTCTTATCAAGCGTCTTGATCTATCTCTATAGATCTTGATGCCCAATATGTAAGCAGCTTCACCAAGGTCTTTCTTTGAAAAACTCCTTTCAAACACTCCTTTATGCTTTCCAGAAAATTCTACATCATTTTCGATCGACAATATGTCATTCACATATACTTATCAGAAAGGTTTTAGTGCTCCCACTCACTTCTTGTAATACAGGCTTCACCGAAAGTCTGTATAAATCTATATGCTTTGATCAACTTATCAAAGCGTATATTCCAACTCCGAGATGCTTGCACCAGTCCATAGATGGATCGCTGGAGCTTGCACATTTTGTTAGCACCTTTAGGATTGACAAAACCTTCTGGTTGCATCATATACAAGTCTTCTTTAATAAATCCATTAAAGAATGCAGTTTTGTTATCCATTTGCCAGATTTCATAAAATGCGGCAATTGCTAACATGATTCGGACAGACATAAGCTTCGCTACGGGTGAGAAAGTCTCATCGTAGTCAACTCCTTGAACTCGTTGAAAAACTTTCGCAACAAGTCGAGATTTGTAAACAGTAACATTACCGTCAGCGTCAGTCTTCCTCTTGAAGATCCATTTATTTTCGATGGCTTGCCGATCATCGGGCAAGTCAACCAAAGTCCACACTTTGTTCTCATACATGGATCCCATCTCAGATTTCATGGCCTCAAGCCATTTTGTGGAATCTGGGCTCATCATCGCTTCCTCATAGTTCGTAGGTTCATCATGGTCCAGTAACATGACTTCCAGAACCGGGTTGCCATACCACTCTGATGCGGAACGAACTCTGATTGATCTACGAAGTTTAGCAGAAACTTGATCTGAAGTTTCATGATCATCATCATTAGCTTCCTCACTAATTGGTGTAGGAATCACTGGAACTAGTTTATGTGATGTTCCACTTTCCAATTCGGGAGAAGGTACAATTACCTCATCAAGTTCTACTTTCCTCCCACTCACTTCTTTCGAGAGAAACTCCTTCTCTAGAAAGGATCCACTCTTAGCAACAAAGACCTTGCCTTCGGATCTGTGATAGAAGGTGTACCCAACAGTTTCTTTTGGGTATCCTATGAAGATTTACTTCTCCGATTTGGGTTCGAGCTTATCATGTTGAAACTTTTTCACATAAGCATCGCAGTCCCAAACTTAAAGAAATGACAGCTTAGGTTTCTCGTCAAACCACAGTTCATACGGTGTCATCTCCACGGATTTAGATGGTGCCCTATTTAACGTGAATGTAGCTGTCTCTAATGCATAACCCCAAAAGCGATAGTGGTAGATCGGTAAGAGACATCATCGATCGCACCATATCTAATAAAGTACGGTTATGACGTTCGGACACACCATTACACTGTGGTGTTCCAGGTGGCGTGAGTAGTGAAACTATTTCACATTGTTTTTACTGAAGGCCAAATTCGCTAACTCAAATATTTTATCTCTACGATCATATCGTAGAAACTCTTATTTTCTTGTTACGATGATTCTCCACTTCACTCTAAAATTCTTTGAACTTTTCAAATGTTTCAGACTTGTGCTTCATTAAGTAGATATACCCATATCTGCTCAAATCATCAGTGAAGGTCAGAAAATAACGATACCCGCCGCGAGCTTCAACACTCATTGGTCCACATACATCTGTATGTATGATCTCCAACAAATCTGTTGCTCGCTCCATTGTTCCGGAGAACGGAGTTTTAGTCATCTTGCCCATGAGGCATGGTTCGCAAGCACCAAGTGATTCATAATCAAGTGATTCCAAAAGTCCATCACTATGGAGTTTCTTCATGCGCTTTACACCATTATGACCTAAACGGCAGTGCCACAAATAAGTTGCACTATCATTATCAACCTTGCATCTTTTGGCTTCAATATTATGAATATGTGTATCACCACGCTCGAGATCCAACAAACTATTTTCATTGGGTGTATGACCATCGAAGGTTTTATTCATGTAGACAGAATAACAATTATTCTATGACTTTAAATGAATAACCGTATTGCAACAAATATGATCAAATCATATTCATGCTCAACGCAAATGCCAAAGAACATTTATTTAGGTTTTACACTAATCCCGAAAGTATAGGGAGTGTGCGATGATGATCATATCAATCTTGGAACCACTTCCAACACACATCGTCACTTCACCTTTTAACTAGTATCTGTTCATTCTGCAAATCTCGTTTCGAGTTACTAATTTTAGCAACTGAACCGGTATCAAATACCCAGGGGTTGCTATGAACACTAGTAAAGTACACATCAATAATCTGTATATCAAAATATACCTTTGTTCACTTTGCCATCCTTCTTATCCGCCAAGTATCTAGGGCAGTTCCACTTCCAGTGACCATTTCCTTTGCAGTAGAAGCACTTAGTTTCAGGCTTGAGTTTTAGCTTTGGGTTTCTTCACGGGAGTGACAACTTGCGTGTCATTCTTCTTGAAGTTCCCCTTCTATCCCTTTGCCCTTTACTTGAAACAAGTGGTCTTGTTAACCATCAACACTTGATGCTTTTTCATGATTTCTACCTTCGCCGACTTCAGCATCGCGAAGAGCTCGGGAATTCCTTTCGTCATCCCTTGCATATTATAGTTCATCACGAAGTTCTACTAACTTGGTGATAGTGACTAGAGAACTTTGTCAATTACTATCTTATCTGGAAGATTAACTCCCACTTGATTCAAGTAATTGTAGTACCCAGACAATCTGAGCACATGCTCACTGGTTGAGCTATTCTCCTCCATCTTGTAGGCAAAGTACTGTCAGAAGTCTTATACCCCTCGACACGGGCATGAGTATGAAATACTAATTTCAACTCTTGGAACATCTTATATGCTCCATGGCGTTCAAAACGTTTCTGAAGACCCGGTTCTAAGCCGTAAAGCATGGTGCACTTAAACTATCAAGTAGTCATCATACCGAGCTTTTGTCAAAACGTTCATAACGTCTACATCTGCTCCTGCAATAGGTCTGTCACCTAGCGGTGCATCAAGGACATAATTCTCTGTGCAGCAATGAGGATAATCCTGAGATCACGGAACAATTCCGCATCATTGCTACTAACATCTTTGAACTTAGTTTTCTCTAGGAACATATAAAAATAAACGCGGAGCAATATCGTGAGCTATTGATCTACAACATAGATATGCTAATACTACGAGAACTAAGTTCATGATAAATTAAAGTTCAATTTAATCATATTACTTAAGAACTCCCACTTAGATAGACATCCCTCTAGTCATCTAAATGATCACGTGATCCAAATCAACTAAACCATGTCCGATCATCACGTGAGATGGAGTAGTTTCAATGGTGAACATCTTATGTTGATCATATCTACTATATGATTCACGCTCGACCTTTCGGTCTCCAGTGTTCCGAGGCCATATCTGCATATGCTAGGCTCGTCAAGTTTAACCCGAGTATTCTACGTGTGCAAAACTGACTTACACCCGTTGTATTTGAACGTAGAGCTTATCACACCCGATCATCACGTGGTGTCTTGGCACGAAGAACTTTCGCAACGGTGCATACTCAGGGAGAACACTTGTACCTTGAAATTTTGTAAGGGATCATCTTATAATGCTACCGTCGTTCTAAGCATAATAAGATAAACATCACATGCAAATCAAAATATGTGACATGATATGACCATCATCATCTTGTGCTTTTGATCTCCATCTCCAAAGCACCGTCATGATCACCTTTGTCACCGGCGCGACACCTTGATCTCCATCGTAGCATCGTTGTCGTCTCACCAACTATTGCTTCTACGACTATCACTACTGCTTAGTGATAAAGTAAAGCAATTACATGGCGATTGCATTTCATACAATAAAGCGACAACCATATGGCTCCTGCCAGTTGCCGATAACTTTACAAAACATGATCATTTCATACAAAACCGTATAACTCATCATGTCTTGACCATATCACATCACAACATGCCCTGCAAAAACAAGTTAGACGTCCTCTACTTTGTTGTTGCAAGTTTTACGTGGCTGCTACGGGCTTTAGCAAGAACCGTTCTTACCTACGCATACAAAACCACAACGATGTTTCGTCAAGTATGTGTTGTTTTAACCTTCACAAGGACCGGGCATAGGCACACTTGATTCAGCTAAAGTGAGAGAGACAGACACCCGCCAGTCACCTTTAAGCAACGAGTGCTCATAACGGTGAAACCAGTCTCGCGTAAGCATACGCGTAATATCGGTCCGGGCCACTTCATCTCACAATACCGCCGAAGCAAAGTATGACATGCTGGTAAGCAGTATGACTAGTATCGCCCACAACTCATTGTGTTCTACTCGTGCATATCATCTACGCATAGACCTGGCTCTGATACCACTGATGGGGAACGTAGTATTTTCAAAATTTTCTACGATCACGCAAGATCTATCTACTAGATGCATAGCAACGAGGGGGAGAGTGTGTCTACGTACCCTCGTAGACCGGGAGCGGAAGCGTCAAGTGACGCGGTTGATGTAGTCGAACTTCTTCGCGATCCAACCGATCAAGCACCGAACGTACGGCACCTCCGCGTTCAGCACACGTTCAGCTTGATGACGTCCCACGAGCTCTTGATCCAGTTGAGCTTCATGGGAGAGTTTCGCCAGCACGACGGCGTGGTGACAGATATGATGTATCTACCGGCGCAGGGCTTCGCCTAAGCACTGCAACGGTATGACCGAGGTGTGTTTCTGTGGAGAGGGGCACCGCACATGGCTAAAACAATTCAACTTGTGTGTCCTGGGGTGCCCCCCTACCCCCGTATATAAAGGAGCAAGGGAGAGGCCGGCCCTAGAGGGGGCGCGCCAAGTGTGGGGAGTCCTACTAGGACTCCCAAGTCCTAGTAGGATTCCCCTTTCCTTTCCGGAGTAGGAGAGAAGGAAAGAGGTGGAGAGGGAGAAGGAAAGGGGGGCTGCACCCCTTGTCCAATTCGGACCAGAGGGGGGGCGCGCGCCTCCTTCCTTTCGGCCTTTCTCCTCTATTCCCGTATGGCCCAATAAGGCCCATATACTCCGAAAAATACCCGAATCACTCGGAACCTTTCCGATGTCCGAATATAGCCATCCAATATATCGATCTTTACGTCTCGACCATTTCGAGACTCCTCGTCATGTCCCCGGCATCATCCGGGACTCCGAACTCCTTTGGTACATCAAAACTCATAAACTCATAATACCGATCGTCATCAAACGTTAAGCGTGCGGACCCTACGGGTTCGAGAACTATGTAGACATGACCGAGACTCATATCCGGTCAATAACCAATAGCGGAACCTAGATGCTCATATTGGCTCCTACATATTCTACGAAGATCTTTATCGGTCAAACCCCATAACAACATACGTTGTTCCTTTTGTCATTGGTATGTTACTAGCCCGAGATTCGATCGTCGGTATCTCTATACCTAGTTCAATCTCGTTACCGGCAAGTCTCTTTACTCGTTCCGTAATGCATCATCTCGTGACTAACTCATTAGTCTTTTGCTTGCAAGGCTTATTATGATGTGCATTACCGAGAGGGCCTAGAGATACCTCTCCGACACTCGGAGTGACAAATCCTAGTCTTGATCTATGCCAACACCACGAACACTTTCGGAGACACCTGTAGAGCATCTTTATGATCACCCAGTTATGTTGTGACGTTTGATAGCACACAAGGTGTTCCTACGGTATTCGGGAGTTGCATAATCTCATAGTCATAGGAACATGTATAAGTCATGAAGAAAGCAATAGCAGTAAAACTAAACGATCATAATGCTAAGCTAACAGATGGGTCTTGTCCATCACATCATTCTCCTAATGATGTGATCCCGTTGATCAAATGACAACTCATGTCTATGGTTAGGAAACATAACCATCTTTGATCAATGAGATAGTCTAGTAGAGGCATACTAGGGACACTTTGTTTTGTCTATGTATTCACACATGTACTAAGTTTCCGATTAATACAATTCTAGCATGAATAATAAACATTTATCATGATATAAGGAAATATAAATAACCACTTTATTATTGCCTCTAGGGCATATTTCCTTCAGAAGCATCGAGCAAATCTTTATCCTATCGAGAGAGCCTCGCATAGAAATTAGTAATAATCATATCTTTGGGGAGCCCATGGTTAGGACATTTTAGCATTAACGTTTTCAGTCTCCCCCAAGCTTGAGCTTGCTCTCTCCGTCATGAGGATAGAAATTATAAACATAATTCCTATTCTTATGGACTTCATGAAGAGGATAAAACTTAGAGTAAAAGAGAGACATAAGCTCTTGCCAATCAAGTAAGTGCGAGTTATCGAGAAGCTTATACCAATCTGAAGCTTTATCTATAAGTGATACGGCGAACAATTTCCTCATCACAAACTCCCTTGATACACCCGCAAGCTTAAATAATGAACATAATTGTGACAGATATAGCAAGTGTTCACCGGGATGTCTGTCTCCTGCATAACGATTAACCAAAACATAATTGATAATAACAGCTGGTATTTTATAGGGCACAATTTCAGTAGGGGGAGGAGCAACCACCACAGGCGTGGGGCGTCTTCCCGCAAGCAACGATCCAATAGCCCGGTTTTCCATAAACATAACTAGTGAAACTAAAAACAAGAAACGAAAAGATTTAATTGCAAGATCTAAAGATATACCTTCAAGCGCTCACCTCCCCGGCAACGGCGCCAGAAATAGCTTGATGTCTACACACGCTTCTACTCTTGTAGACTATGTTGGGCCTCCAAGCGCAGAGGTTTGTAGGACAGCAGCAATTTCCCTCAAGTGGATGACCTAAGGTTTATCGAACTCAGGGAAGTAGAGGTTGAAGATGGTCTCTCTCAAGCAACCCTGCAACTAAGATACAAGAAGTCTCTTGTGTCCCCAACACACCTAATACACTTTTCAGATGTATAGGTGCACTAGCTCGGCGAAGAGATGTTAAATGGCAAGTGATATGGATGGCAAAACAAAGTAATATAAATCTGTAATAAAAAGTGCAGCAAGCAAACAAGTGGTAAACGTGAGCACAAATGGTATTGCAATGGTGGAAACAAGGCCTAGGGATCATACTTTCACTAGTGGCAACTCCCAACAACATTAACATAATCGAATCACATGATATTTCCCATAAAACATGCAAAGGGGACACACTCGGAGGTCATTCCTTCGTGGTCAAGAGAGGACGAGAATTATGTAGGGCTACAAAAGCACCTCTCAAAGTTCGTAGTTCTCAATCTAAGGATTTCCCAATGTCACCGCGGCCATCCAAAGAGAGTCCCACAATCACCACAACATATCTAAAGGATAGTCAAAGACAAGCACCAAGAGACTCTCAATCTTCAATCAACACACAAGAGAGGAAATCACTCATGAAAATATTTTTCTAATCCATGTCCAATAGACCGCTGTCACCTTGGTCTCGGGGATTATACTAGATAAAGACAAGTGAGTACATCAATCCAATACATAGAGGAAGGGGAAACATCATGGGATCACCCTAGATTAACATAGCCTATGATCACAACGAAGATCACATCATGGGAGAGAGAATTGACCACATAGCTACTGGTAGAAACCTCAGCCCCGAGGAGGAACTACTCCCGCATCATGGAGGGAGGAAGCAACGTCGATGGAGATGAATCCGGGGGCACTTCCTCGTCCCGGCAGGGTGCCGGCACAGGAATTCTGGTCCCCCGAAGCTTGATGACGATGGCGGCGGAGATCGGAATTGCGTCTGGAGAAAAGGGGTCTGGAATCAGGGTTTCCTCGGCGGGTGTTAAATACATGCCAAAGGGGGGCATCAACGGAGGTCTGGGGGGCCCAGCCGCCCCCCCCGGCGCGGCCAGGAGGGGGGCCGCCTGGGCAGGCCGCCTGGAGCCCCTGTGGCCCCCCTCTGGCCCTACTTTGGCCGCATGGAAGCTTCCGGAACGCTGATTTTTTATATAATTTTTCCGGGATTTTTCTGGCAGTTCTCGTAATGGGAAAACCTGAAATACAAAAACAGCAGAAAACAGAAACTGGCACTGGGGTGCACTGAGTTAATAGGTTAGTCCAAATATGATCAAAAGTGTATGGAAGTGTATAAATATCATAGCAATATCACCCAAAAGAGGCATGGAGCAAGCAGAAATTATAGATACGTTTTGGACGTATCAGTACTCAAACCCAACGTCAGGTCCTGGCTCATGCACTTGCCGGGCAATTCCATTTCTTCTTGGGCAGACCTGTGCCATCAGTTTGTCGGTGCCTTCACGGGCGGCCACAAGCCTCATGGCCAGGAAAGTGACCTTCATCTGCTCGCCTAGAGGGAGGGAGAGCCCCTGCGCAAGTACATCCAAAGATTCAGCCGCGTGCAACACAACATCCCAGATGTCCATCCTGCCGCGGTTATCAGCGCATTCCACCAGAACGTGCGTAACCGCAGGATGAGGGAGGAGATGGCGATGTGCAAGATCAGGGACGTCAGCGAGCTGTACGCCCTGGCCGACAAGTGTGCACGTGCTGAGGAGGGGAGGAAACTCCCCGGAGAGGATGCTAGAGCAGGAGGATCTGACAGCGAGGATGCCGCCCCGGAAAGGAAGAATCGGCGGCGGAACAACAGGAAAAAGAAGAACAAGGAAGTGCTAGTCGTCGAGCAGTCCGGCAAGGAGGCTGGCGCCAAGAAAGCCCAAGTAGGTAGCTCCGACAAGGAGACTGCCGCATGCACCAACTGCCAGGCTGTGACGGCCGCCGACAAGCAGGACGACACCGACAAGCAATACTGCAAGATCCACCGCACCAAGGGCCACGATCTCCAGAACTGCAAGAAGGTCGAGTACCTCGTTGAGCAGCAGAAAGCTGAATACGAGCGGCGCGACAAGGAGAAGGCCCAAGGAGGTGGTGAAGGATCCGGCAAGAAGCGGCCATTCAACGGCCGGGGAGGGCGCCGCGGCAAGGCCAAGCAGTCACCACTGCCGTCTTCATCCTGAACAGATCGCCGACGCACTTCGTGGTCGGCATGACCCCGTACGAGGCGTGGCACGGTGTGATCGACCTCCGGTGCACTTCATGCGCACCTTTGGGTGCGTTGTTCATGTCAAGACGGTAAAACCGCACCAGAGCAAGCTCGAGGACCGCTCCACTCCGATGGTCTTCGTCGGGTACGAGGAGGGCGGCAAGGCGTACCGTGCCTACAACCCGGCGACCAAGCGTGTTCAGATCACGCGGGACGCTGTCTTCGACGAGTCAGCATGATGGAACTGGGAGGACACCTCTCATGGCGCTCCGGCAACAGTGGGTGAGTCGTTCACTGTACCTTATCTAGCTTACAAGGTGCAGATGGCTCAGAGTGACGGAGAAGAAGCAGAACCTCAGACGCCACCGGCTCCGAGGAAACTTGTAGCGACGAGTTCACACTCTGAAGTGAACACACCCGCACCTGTCAGCAGCCCGGACACGGCCATGTCTGTCAGCAGCCCGGACACGGCCATGTCTGTCAGCAGCCCGGAATCGGCGACTGAGGCACCACAAACCCCTGCTGCAGCCGCCACTCCAAGGGGGTTGGAGTTCGTGACGCCGCCCTTCGGGAGCCCAGTGCTGGACGTCGACGACGACGTGCGCGTAGCTCATCGTTTTTGCCGCGTGTCTGACGTTCTCGGGCTCCACTATGGCGCTGTCCAGCCAGACACAAAACTGCTGATCGCCTCTGCTGAAGAACCAAACACTTTCAGAGAGGCGGAGCTCGATCCAAGCTGGCGCAAGGCGATGATCGAGGAGGGAAACTCGATTGAGGAAAATAACACATGGGAGCTCACTGATCTGCCTGCTGGACACCTAGCCATCGGGGTAAAATGGGTGTTCCGCGTGAAGAAGGATTCGACCGGAGAAATTGTCAAGTACAAAGCTTGTCTCGTCGCCAAGGGTTTTGTGCAGAAGCCAGGAATCGACTTCGATGAGGTTTTTGCTCTAGTGGCTCGCCTGGAGTCAGTGTGTGTGCTGCTAGCACTCGTAGCGCACGAGGGATGGCCGATCCATCATATGGACGTCAAATCGGCTTTCCTGATTGGCGAGCTGAAGGAGGAGGTATACGTCGAGCAGCCGCCGGGTTTTGTCGTCATCGATCGGAAGCGCAAAGTACCGAAGCTGAACAAAACGCTGTATGGTCTCCACCAGGCGCCTCGCGCCTGGAACGCCAAGCTTGACGCCACACTTGTCGACATGGGCTTCCGTCGCTGCAACTCCGAGCACGCCATCTACGCACGCGGGTCAGGCCGCGAGCTCCTTCTTCTGGGGTTGTACGTGGATGACCTGGTGATCACCGGGGCCGACGCCACGGAGATCGACAGTTTCAAGACGGCGATGAAGGGCAAGTTTAGGATGAGCAATCTCGGGCTGCTCTCCTACTACCTGGGCATTGAAGTGCGCCAGGATGCTGATGGTGTGACCATTGCGCAGAGCGCGTACGCCGACAAGATCATCGAGAAGGCAGGGCTGGCGGGGTGCAATGCACGTCAGACACCCATGGAAGCGCGTCTGAAGCTAAGCAAGACAAGCACGGCGGCTCCGACGGACGCTACGGAGTACAGGACCATGGTGGGGACGCTGCGCTACCTCACCCACTCCCGGCCAGACATCACCTTCGCGGTGAGCAACGTGAGCCGGTTCATGGAAGCGCCCACGGTCAAGCACCTGACTGCTGTTGAGCACATCGTCAGGTATGTGGCTGGCACCAGTGATCTGGGGTGTCATTTTCCTCGTCGGCGAGCCAACAGAGCCAGGCTCATCGGGTACAGCGACAGCGACATGGCCGGCGACATCGACGATCGCAAGAGCACATCCGGGGGGATCTTCTTCCTTGGTGATAGCCCTATCAGCTGGTTGTCGCCGAAACAGAAAGTGGTGGCTCTTTCATCTTGTGAGGCTGAGTTTATTGCAGCTACAACGGCCGCCTGCCAGGGCGTGTGGGTGGCGCGTCTGCTTGTAGAGATCACAGGTGAGGAGCTTCAGGTGCCACTGCTTCTGGTGGACAACAAATCTGTCATAGCTCTCTGCAAGAATCCGGTTCTTCATGACAGAAGCAAGCACATTGATGTGCGTTACCACTTCATCAGAGAATGTGTGGAAGAAGGGAAAATGACTGTTGATTTCATCAGAACTGAAGATCAGTTGGCTGACATTCTGACAAAGCCCTTGGGGCGCATCATTTTCACCCAGCTGCGTGAGAAGATTGGGATGAAGAAAATAAGGTAGGCAGACTAGGATTTAGGGGGTGATTGTTGAATAAACCCTGTCTGCAGATATAGCTAGTGTCGTTTTTCTTCAGTTTCGTCAGTTTCGTCAGTAGTTTCAGGTTGTTTCTGTCAAACGAGATTAGCTCGAGTTTGTTAGCGTCAGGAGCGAGTCTGGCGCCCCTCTGATCGCTCGTGGGATGGCACGAGCACCACGATTGGTGGTGGCGCATAGTTAGGGGCCATGAGCCCGTTTCCTTTGTTGTACCTGAATAAATTCAGTGAAGAGAAAGCAGAAAAGTCCCAAGTTCTGCGCGGCACAAAACTCTCCTGTTCTTCTTCCTCCCTCCCGTTGAGTGAGATCAGAGTGAGAGAGAAGCGAGATTTGCCAACAAGAACATTAGTTAATTATAAAAAAACAAATAAAACAAGAATTGATAGTTTGCAAGCACATAGAGAACAAACATAGCTGTAAATTCTTTGATAATCTCATTTCTGTGTTTGCAAACTATCAATTCTTATTTTGTTTGTTTATTTAATGTTGTGATCAGCTTTGGTTGCAACCTGAAATGGAGGAACTCCGCACCGCATTCAGCAAGCTAAGGAAGCTGTACGTACGTGGTATATTTGTTGAATTTGACATTTTATGGACGACAGCCTTTCTTTCTTTCTTTTTAGAAAAGGGGGTATTCCCCGGCCTCTGCATCAAAATGATGCATGCGGCCATCTTATTAATCAGCGAAATCAAGGTCTCCAAGTATGCGGAACAAAATTACAAAAAAGCTCCCACTGAGCTAGAAACAAGCAAGGACACCACACTCGGATGCGTTAATGTAAACAGGACCTAAACTCCTATCCTATTACATGACCGCCATCCAAACCGGTTGAAGATAACCCGAGCTACCATCTCCCAACGGATAGACCCAGTAACCAAACACTCCCTGGCATCCATCGGAGTGAGTAGCGACCACATACGGATCAAGGCAGTGGCCCTGTGAATAACCTGCAAAAAATGAACATTCGTTGATCTGTTAAAAACCAAGTCATTCCTGCAATTCCAAATAGCCCATAGTAACGCACACACACCCACACGGATGTGGCTCACTAATTCTTTCGAGACTCCATTCAACCACGTGCCGAATAACGTGGTGATACTAGTAGGAGGAGATATATTAAAAGCAATATGGACCGAACGCCATAATACTTTAGCCATAGGACAATCGAGAAAGAGGTGATTAATAGATTCATCCTTGTCACAAAAATTACAGCGCAAAGACCCATTCCAGTTACGTTTGGCCAGATTATCCTTAGTGAGAATTACTTGTTTATGAACAAACCACATAAACACTTTAATTCGTAAGGGAACTTTGACCTTCCAAATGTGAGCAGACCTAGGGATAGGCACTGAGTTGATTAAATCTAAATACAGTGATTTCACCGAAAACGTCCCGTTCTTTGTCAGTTTCCAGTGGATACGGTCTGTCTGCTGAGACAGCTGGACATCCATCAGTCTTCTCACCAGATGAAGCCAGGCTACCCAGCGATGACCAACCAGCACCCTTCGGAATTGAATATTAAGAGGAGTGGACTGCAATACTGTTGCAACATAGTCTGCTTTACGTTGAACAATATTGTAGAGAGAAGGATATTGGATAGCTAAGGGTGTCTCTCCCAACCATGTATCCTCCCAAAATCTTGTAGAGACACCGTTACCAACCAAGAACTTAGTTCTATTGAAAAAGGCCGACTTAACTTTCATCGGTCCTTTCCAAAAGGGTGAATCAGATGGTCTAGCTGCCACTTGGGCTAGCGTCTTGCTTGTAAGGTATTTATTATGTAAGATTTGGGCCCATGTAGCATGGGTCTCAGAAGATAACTTAAACAGCCACTTGCTGAGTAAGCATCTATTCTTAACTTCCAAGTTTTCAATTCCAAGTCCCCCCTGATCCTTAGGTCTGCAAATGACATCCCATCTAGACAACCTATACTTGCGCTTCATCTCATCACTTTGCCAAAAGAAACGCGACCGATAAAAATCCAGTCTTTTCCTTACCCGTACTGGGATCATGAAAAAGGACAGTAAAAACATGGGCATACTCGTAAGCACCGAGTTAATCAAAATCAGTCGGCCCCCATATGACAACAGTTTGCCCTTCCAACAGCTAAGTTTCTTCTCAAAACGATCCTCAAGACTCTTCCACTCTTTATTAGAGAGTTTCCGATGATGGATCATAATTCCAAGATATGTGAAGGGTAACGACCCTACCCCACATCCAAATAACTATTTGTAGGCTTCTTGTTCATCTTTGGCTCTGCCAAAGCAAAACAATTCACTCTTATGAAAGTTAATCTTTAACCCCGAGAGTTGCTCAAAAAGACAAAGCACAAGCTTCATATTTCTCGCCTTAGCCAAATCATGCTCCATGAAAAGAATCGTATCATCCGCATACTGCAAGATAGATAGTCCTCCATCTACTAGATGGGGAACGAGACCACCTACCTGATCATTCTCCTTTGCTCGACCAATAAGGATTGTTAACATGTCTGCTACAATGTTAAACAAGATAGGAGACATCGGGTCACCCTGTCTTAAACCCTTGTGAGTCTGGAAGTAATGACCAATATCGTCATTAACTCTTATTCCGACACAGCCTTTTTGAGTGAAAGAGTCCACCTGCTTTCTCCAGGATGGATCAAACCCTTTCATTCTTAAGGCTTGCTGAAGGAACGGCCATTTGACCTTATCGTATGCTTTTTCAAAGTCCACCTTAAAAACTACTCCATCAAGTTTTTTCGTATGGATTTCATGGAGCGTCTCATGAAGGACAACAACCCCTTCAAGGATGTTTCTATCCGGCATGAAAGCAGACTGGGAAGGCTGCACAACGCTATGTGCAATCTGCGTCAATCTATTCGTTCCTACCTTAGTGAAAACCTTAAAACTGACATTAAGAAGACAAATTGGTCGAAATTGCTCAATTCGATTCGCCTCTGCCTTCTTAGGAAGTAAAGTTATGGTACCAAAATTAAGGTGAAATAGTTTCAGATGACCATCGAAAAGATCATGGAACATCGCAAGTAGATCATCCTTAATGATGTGCCAGCACCTTTTATAAAATTCAGCCGGAAAACCATTCGGGCCAGGCGCCTTATTATTCTTCATCTGTGAGACCGCATCAAACACCTCTTTCTCCGAGAACGGGGCAGATAAGATCTCGTTCTCATCTGCCGCTAGTTGGGGAACATCCTGAATTCGTGTCTCGTCTAGAGACACGAAGCTATCATCCGGAGCCCCAAACAGGCGCTTATAATAGTCAGTGATGTAAAGCTTGAGGTTCTCCTGCCCAACTATCGTGCCCTCATCCTGCTCGAGCTGAAAAATTCTTTTCTTTCGATGCTTACCATTAGCAATCAAATGGAAGAATTGTGTGTTATCATCCCCTTGGATAACTTCATGAACCTTGGCACGGAGTGCCCATTTCAATTCTTCCTCTCGCAACAATTCCTTCAGCCTAGATTCGGCCGTCACCTTAGCCTCCAGTTCACTTGTCGCTAGGATAGAATACTCAGCCTTAACATCAAGGGTATTAATAAGGTTGATAAGTCGCTCCTTCTCAACCTTATACACCCCGCTAAGATGTTTTGCCCAGCCACGTACGAACTGCCTTAAATGCCTAATCTTATTCTGCCATCTGTCTACGGCAGAATAACCTCCTCCACCTTTGGCCCATTCCCTGGCAACCAGGTCTAAAAACCCCTCTCTCTCAAACCACGCTAACTCGAAAGAGAAAGTATTTTTATTTCCCGTATAAGTTGCCACTCCAGAGTCTACCAAGAGTGGAGTATGGTCCGAAATAGCCCTCAACAGCCTTTCCCGTGGCAGCACCATCTATTGAAATGTTGCATATTGAGGTGATGTCTCTATCCGTATTTCTTTTCCTGCCCACATTTGGAGCTTTAGTTTTCACAAATTTTAGGGGAAAATTGTTTAAAACTTGGTTTCAGTGACATATCTAACGAATTGGTGACACACATACAGGTATGGGAACATACATGCGATGTGGGCGAGGCCAGGCCCGATACCTACCATGACAGAAGGAATCCTCAATGGGAAATGCACTTGGACAGCAACTCCAAGAACATGCTTCTGAAAGAGCTAGAATTCGCTGGATTCAAATCGCTAGAACAACAGTTTACATTTATAAGATCCATGTTGGAGCGATCTCCCAACTTGCAGAATATAGTTCTGAGAGATGAGGAGTAGTGCGATGGCTGCGACGCCCTTAAGCTACCTCGTCCTTTGAGATTTCCAAGGAAGGAAGATGAGCAAGAAATGGTGGTTAAGCGGATTAGAGATGACATGTTCTCGCCAGAGATTTTTTTTTACGAGTATGAAGAGAGCTGACATATCTCAATCCAAATGAGTTTTTATACTTATAATTGCCAGGGATTGGGATGTTTGATCTAGGCACATGACCTGTCTTACAATAAGCACTATGAACAATCTGCAAATAACACACTCTTCACTGGTAATAACTAACAAAGCAAGAAGATGATATCTTTTGGTTACCCGCGTGCGGTGAAGTGATTACTTTATGCAGCTCATCCATGGATTTCATCGTGACCATGCATTCAAAGAGTCTGTATTCGTAATTCTCGGGCCTGCTGTCTCTGTTCCCAGCAAACTTGTCTTCTTTCTGACTCAAGTCGTCATCTTTTTGAGTCGCACGTCTTCTTTCTGAAATTAAAGGCCTTCTTTACAGCAGCAAAATATCTGGGAGATAATTTCATGAACGATAAGCAGATGTGCATATTCGCCTTTACAACACCAGGATAACTGGGAGATAATTCCATGAGCAATACACAGATCTGGTGACAAATCAAACTAAAAAACAGAAGTTTACATATGGATGGGGATGTCTGAATTCTGCCCAGGGCGTGAGTTTGTGGAGTGAGGAACCCGCGGATATCCCTCCTGCTGTGGCTCCTGGTTGTTCATCTTGTCCGCCTTGATTTTTGCCACGTCTCCTCCTTTGGAGCAGAAGCCTCGAGGATAGATTTGCTCTTTGTTATATACAAATTTACAAACAGATTTTGTGTGGCCCTTTATTTTCTCATATCTAGGTTTTCCTAGTTTCTTTCCAATTTTATAATTATATTATATTATGGCTAACCTAAATCACTAAACTTAGCACAGCGGGGCCGTTCATGCGAGCGAGGTGGATTGGTTTCTCTTGATATTTGTCTGAGGCGATGAACGAGAAGGTGGTGCGGAACCAGTACGAGCTCTTGGATCTTGGAGCATGTACATGGTGCCGCCCTTCTTCCCCTGGGATAATTTTAACTCGGCAATGCTTCCCTTATTTCAGGACGCATGGTTATCCTGTGGTGCTTATTAGTCATCATCCAAGTTATGCATGCACAAATCAACCCAATTACTATTGTGCAAGGAGTAACCATTACTCCTGTTTCTTATCATCTTGGTTCTATGTTTGTTGATGGTCTTAGCCATTTATCTTGGTTCTATAGTGAAGAAGTAACCCCTCACTATACCACTACATGGTTCATCAAGTGTGTGCTTTCTGCCAATTTCCTTTTTTTTTTGCCTTCGTAATTTCCTTCATTTTTAATGGCGTCCAGTGATGAGGAAAAGAAATACATTATTTTTCTATGGTCTGTAGCAATGCCGGGGTATTCTTTTATTTCGTATAAACGTGAAAAAAATCGACAAACCCTGGGCGGCTGTCCGCGACAATAGGACGGGACCAGTAGAGCTGAGGAGCAGGAGTTCCCAGCTTGAGTCACCCACGCATTTCAGTCGACATACCTGAAAATAAAGCTTCTATCAATTGTGGGCACGGACTAGTACTTGCAACGCATGGCCCCCCACCAATTCAGTCGACGGACAGCACCCTGCATGAAAATTGAGTTTCAATCAATTGTGTATTTCATAAAATAAAGTAAATAAACAATTGTAGCCTTGTGGCCACCGACTGTTACCACTGGACCAATTGCAGCGCATAGTTACCAGTCTATAAAATGCACCGCCACCCAGGCAGTTTTGTGCCAAGAGATGAGCACTTGCTGAGTGCTTGCGTTTGTGCACACATATTTACATACCACCATGGCTAAATGCCGGCTGCTGCTCCTCTTCTTGGCGTTTCTCTTGCTGGTGGCGCACGCTACGGCGTGCCACCCCGACGACCTCCGTGCGCTACGGGGCTTTGCTGGGAACCTTAGCGGCGGGGGCGCCCTTCTCCGTGCCGCATGGTCTGGTGCCTCGTGCTGCGGCTGGGAAGGTGTGGGCTGTGACGGCGGCAGCAGCCGTGTCACAGTGCTACGGCTTCCAAGGTATGGCCTTGTGGGGCCCATCCCAGGAATCTCACTGGTGGGCCTTGCGCAGCTGGAGGAGCTCTTCCTCGGCTCCAACTCTTTGACGGGTTCCCTCCCTACCTCCCTCTTCGGCCTCGTTGGGCTGCGGAAGCTCTCCTTCGAATCCAATGAGCTCACTGGGCAGTTGAGCTTGCACCTCCAAGAGCTCAAGAACCTCACCTTGCTGGACTTGTCCGTCAACCGCTTCTCCGGCCGCCTCCCTGATGTGTTTGATGACCTCACGTCGCTGGACCATTTGTCCATGCACTCCAATGGATTCTCTGGATCGTTGCCGCCGTCTCTGTCATCATTGTCATCTCTCCGTGAGCTCAACCTCCGGAACAACTCCTTGTCTGGTCCGATTGCTCGTGTCAACTTCTCCGGCATGCCAGTTCTTGCTTCGATTGACTTTGCCGCCAACTACTTGAGTGGGTCTCTCCCGATTAGCATCGCGGATTGTACCGACCTCAAGTCGCTCAGCCTTGCCAACAACCAATTAATTGGCACCATCCCATCGTGGATTGGTGAGCTCGACCACCTTCGCTACTTGGATCTCTCAAATAATTCATTGATTGGCGACATACCCAAGGGTTTGTCACGTCTCAAGGGCCTCACCACCGTTGATCGTTCACAGAGTATGGTTTTCACTATCATGCCATTGTATGTGAAGCGTAATAGGAGAACACTCCAACAACAACCAAATGTCATAACTGGGACCAACAACCATGTCAGATCTGGGGATGGCAACACTGTATCCGGGAACGACAACACTGTCATATCTGGGAACGACAACACAGTATCTGGGAGCGACAACACTGTTAGATCTGGTGACAAAAATGTCCTAACTGGTAGCAACCATGTTGTATCTGGGATCAGCAATGTTGTATCTGACAATGACCATGTTGTAAATGGAAATAACAATGTTGTATCCGGGGGGAACAATATGGTAACAGGCAACAACAATGTCGTATCTGGGAGTGACCACGTTGTATATGGGAACAACAAAGTCGTAACTGGAGGTTAATGATATGCCAGTGGATTGACTCCGTCCTCCCAGGCATAGCTCACATGTCTTTATCCAAGTTCAGTGTGGCTCACTATCACTTTTTGGGGCCAATTGTAGTTTGTAACTACATGGATATAGCATCTTTTTCCTATTTAAAATAAAGTTTCCCTTATTATAATAATGTTCCTCAGATTTCTGCAAAACTTTGTACATAAATGATGACCTGAACAGCAATGGGCGGATGACAGCTGATGTAGACCAAGCGTGTTTGCTCATGTACAAATTTGCAACGTGGATTTCTAGATGTGGTGATTATTTCATCTCTTCCATTCTCTGTGATGTGTGATGCTTTCTTATATATATGCTGATTGGGCTATGGATCATATGGTGAATTATAACCGCTTAATGTCAGCTGGCTGTACAGTTCTCTAGTGTAAGTGTGAATGTTTCATGCATCAATGCCGAATGTTTGGATGAAGGAATGGAGCAAAAGAGCAGAGATCAATGTTGTTGGCATCAACTCGCTTATGCAGTGCTAGACTTTTGCTCAGAGTGAATGCACTGTCTGCTCCCTCATTGTGTTGACATCAGCTATATATTATGCAACCGGTGTAGAATACCATTCTATACACCTTTATGCAGGCTGACAGGGGTTCAATTCAGCCTCTCACGCGGTAATTGCGGTAATGCTATCTAGTCTAGGCTCATCTCCTCCCAATTAATTTCTTTTTGCGCACCCGAGCATCTTGCATGCCAAAATATTTCATTTTTTATGAATTTACTGTTCATGGGCGAGAGTAATGAGCCCGGGCTCCGATTCACCCTGTCCCTTTGCTGCTTTATTGTCTGCTATAATACGTGCAGTAGGCTATGCACGTACTACACGACTCACCAGTACTACACGCTCTATTAGACGAGGTAACGCGTGTTCTCGAAGCTAATACTCTTTTTGCATGCGAAAAATATGCCATGGAAGTCCTTTACATTAGTCTGCCCAAGAAAAGTTGACAAACAATAATGGATTAGGGCAAACCACTGGAAAAAATAGGGCCCTAAATGGACTATCACATGTTGAGGATTAACTCGTTAAATAAACCTGTATGCAATGTCTCGATAGTAGCGTGTTTTAAGATCAATATGATTTTGCTATAGCAGGCTATTTTTTCACTGAGGCAAACATGACCACGACAACTGGACCGGACCAGTGAAGCTGAGGGGCGGGAGCTGCCCCCTTGAGTTCATGGTCCGTGCCACCCACCAATTTCAGTCGACACACAGCACCATGCATGACAATAAAGTTTGAATTGGCAGGCACACTGACGACTGTGGCCACTGGAGTGAATTGTGAAAAACCGCCACATTTCAAGTTCATATCTAGATTTGCTACCATATTTTTGGGGCGCCCCAAAAATCTACCAGTTTACTTGCTAATTTTCTCGATAAACACCGATGACCTATTTAGGGCGATTTAATCCGATTCCTGACAGCCTGGGCCCGCTGTCAGGTCCACGTGACACCATCGAGCGAGCTTGCGGCGGTTTCCCTAGTGGTTGTGGTTAGGGTTAAGAGGTAGGTGGACTGCTGGCTTAGTGGGCCGGCTGGAAAACTAGGTGGCTAACGGATGGGCCCTCCGTCAAAACTAACAGTCAACAAAAATAGTTGACAATTTTATGCCATGTCAGTGTTTACAACGAGTCCCGGCTTTCAGAAATTAGATTAAATCATCCTAAATCGGTGATCAGTGTTTATTGAAAAAATTAGCAAGGAAACTGGTAGATTTTTGGGACGCCCAAGGAATGTGGTATCAAATCCGGATATGAACTTGAAATGTGATGGTTTTTTACGATTCACTCTGGCCACTGACTAGTACTTGCAACGCATGGTTGTACACCTTCATGTACTAGTATATATTTACTCCAAAAGAAGCACGCCCCACTGATTTTATGCTCTTTCTGTATTTTCCAGTAGCAAAGCCTACCAATTTTCCCTCAGTCCATGTTGGTATTTTCGAAAACCAAAATCCACGAGCAGTCCATACCACGTCACTATCCCCTCGTACGAAACTTTTCTTTCAAAACAAAACTTTCCATGCAGTCTATATCGCGTCACGATCCCCTCATACAAAACTTTCCTTTCAAAACAAAACTTTCCTACAAAAAACATTACTTTCAATAGTTGGATGACACCTTCCAAAATTGATGAACACAAATCGATGAAAACAATTGTACAGCGGCGAGCTTTTTTTCAGAAAAGGAGGTTAAAACCTCGGCATCTGCACCAATCGATGCATACAACCGTCTTTATTAATTATCTCTACTCTTAATGAAGCAATTGGTAGTATTGCGTCCACGTTTTTTTTTTCATCCCATCACTTTCGTCCGGGTTTTTTTGACTGATTTTTTTTCATCCCCTCTTCCACCCCACCGTTTTTTCATCACTATTTTCTTGTAAACAAACACTTACCTACCGTACAAAATATCACATATCTAATTTTCTGAACTTAGCCAAATCAACCAATCTATCTCATCAATGCAATTTGCTTTAGAAAACTAATAATGGATTTTAAGGAAACAAATAACGGACTATAAGGAAAAAAAAATCCAATTGACTAATCTTCTTTCTTCTACTCGTGAAGAATCTCTACTCTACTCCTCGGCCCACGGATTCTTGTCACCCTCGCGACATGAAAGACCAGCGACATGATAGAAAACAGAAAGAACAGATCCAGATAAATAGAACCACACGTAGGTCTCTCTCTTCCTCCATAAACCCTAGCCGCCGCATGTATAGACGAAGGAGAGGAGGGAGAGGGGCATGCCGACATCCTATCTCCACTCCCGTACCGCGACACACCTGGCTTACGTCCGGCACGCGCGCGACATGGGGGAGAGGAGGATGCACGCCGCCGTGCCCGTTGTCGGCCTCTTTGCACACATACCAACGTCGTGCTTTCCACGCTCCCGCCGGCGGCCTTCATCCACCCCGTGCTTCGATGGTCCCGGGCCCCCATCAACCCCGTGGAGGACGTTGTGATCGTTGTCGACTAGTGTTCATCGCAGCGTTCGCCAGTTCGTTTTGGTAGTGGGACTGCAGAGATGACTTATATTTTCCTTCAATTGCATCTAATACGTATTGACCCTGCTAGTTGGGGCTCTGATGAGGTTGTGCATTTGTACAGGACGAGTCAAAGGAGTGACGAGAAAGATGTGATGAGGTTGTCTTGTGCATTTGCATCTAATTCTTCACAATGTATCTACATGTTCGAAGAATGAGAGGAAAATGCAAAAGCGAGAGGCATAATGTTGTTAGATTGCACTGCTGCGTTCTTTTATCATGAGAGCAGTTGATGTACCTCTCCGAACCTGAATGTCCCAAGGTATTATTGACCAGCAGCATGAATGTCCCAACCGGCTTTGGACGGAACGGGGTCTGGTGTACTGTAAAATGGAGGAAAACGGCCTTAAGTTCGACCACGTATGGTCGAAACGGGGTGTCCTGTTATCAGGAAGGGTCTGGCGTACCGCAGAACGGAGAAAACAGACTGGTGTTCGAGCTCCTACGGTCGAAACGGGGTGCTGTTGATCGGGAGAGGTGTGGCGTACCGCAAAACGGAGTAAACGGACTTGTGTTGGAGCGCCTACGGTTGAAACGGGGTCCTGTTTAGGGGTGCGGCGTACCGCAAAACGGGACTCCACGGGCTACTGTTCATCCACAGTCTACTGTCTCGCTCCAGCCTCCACGGGCTACTGTTCATCCACCACGTCTTCCTCTCTACCTCTGATGTCTACTACACACCCTTCTTCTTGTAAACGTTGTTGGGCCTCCAAGTGCAGAGGTTTGTAGAACATTAGCAAATTTCCCTCAAGTGGATGATCTAAGGTTTATCAATCCGTGGGAGGCATAGGATGAAGATGGTCTCTCTCAAGCAACCCTGCAACCAAATAACAAAGAGTCTCTTGTGTCCCCAACACACCCAATACAATGGTAAATTGTATAGGTGCACTAGTTCGGCCAAGAGATGGTCATACAAGTACAATATGGATGGTAGATACAGGTTTTTGTAATAAGAAAATATAAAAACAGCAAGGTAGCATGTGGTAACCGTGAGCATAAACGGTATTGCAATGATAGTAGAGAAGGCCTAGGGTTCATACTTTCACTAGTGCAAGTTCTCTTAACAAGGATAACATAATTGGATCATATTACTAGCCCTCAAAATGCAACAAAGAGTCACTCCAAAGTCACTAATAGCGGAGAACAAACGAAGAGATTATGGTACGGTACGAAACCACCTCAAAGTTATTCTTTCTGATCGATCTATTCAAGAGTCCGTAGTAACGTTCAATCTATCATAGAGTTCGTACTAGAATAACACCTTAAGACACAAATCAACCAAAACCCTAATGTCACCTAGATACTCCATTGTCACCTCAAGTATTCGTGGGCATGATTATACGATATGCATCACACAATCTCAGAATCATCTATTCAACCAACACATAGAACTTCAAAGAGTGCCCCAAAGTTTCTACCGGAGACTCAAGACGAAAACGTGTGCCAACCCCTATGCATAGATTCCCAAGGTCACGGAACCCGCAAGTTGATCACCAAAACATACATCAAGTGGATCACGTGATATCCCATTGTCACCACAGATAAACACGTGCAAGACATACATCAAGTGTTCTCAAATCCTTAAAGACTCAATCCGATAAGATAACTTCAAAGGAAAAACTCAATCCATTACAAGAGAGTAGAGGGGGAGAAGCATTATAAGATCCAACTAGAATAGCAAAGCTCGCGATACATCAAAATCGTGCCATCTCAAGAACACGAGAGAGAGAGAGAGATCAAACACATAGCTACTGGTACATACCCTCAGCCCCGAGGGTGGACTACCCCCTCCTCGTCATGGAGAGCGCCGGAATGATGAAGATAGCCACCGGAGAGGGATCCCCCCTCCGGCAGGGTGCCAGAACAGGTGTAGAGGCTTTCGGCGGCGGAACTGCCGATCTAGGTTAATTTCCGAAGGTTTCAGTATTTATAGGATTATTTGGAGTCGGGGCCAAGTAAAGGGGAGCTACGGGCCGTCCTCGAGATAGGGGGGCGCGCCCCCCACCCTCGAGGGCAGCCTATGGCTCTCCTGGCCCACCTCTTTTGCTTCAGGGGCTTCTTTTGGTCCAGAAAAAATCATAAAAAATTGGCTCGTCAATTGGACTCTGTTTGATATTCCTTTTCTGTAAAATCCTAAAACAGGAGAAAAGCAGAAACTGGCACTGGGCTCTGGGTTAATAGGTTAGTCCCAAAAATCATATAAAAGTGTATAATAAAGCCCATAAGACATCCTAGAAGGATAATATAATAGCATGGAACAATCCAAACTTATAGATACGTTGGAGACGTATCAACCTCCACCCGCTAATGTTCAACCAGCCCTCCACCGACTATTGTTCAACTAGCTCTCCACGGTGTCCTGTTCATCCACCCCTAACCGGCTCGGTTGTGGCGGCCTCCTCTCGGGGTCCTGTTCATCCAGCGGCAACCGCCTACTACCACAGGGTCCTGTTCATCCAACCCCCACCAAGAACTATTCATCGAACCCCAACCACGTACGTCTTCACTCATTCAACCAACCCCACATTCACTGTTCATCAAGAGGCAGTAGGTTTGATCGGCTTGAAGCAGTAGCAGCGATCGATTAGGTTCAGTTAGCAGCGAAGGAGTCGGTCGGGTTCAGTTAGCAGCGAAGGGATCGATCGCTCGGGTTCAGTAACATAGCAAGTACAATCGCTCGGGTTCATTAAGCAAACGTCTCGCTCGGGTTTAGTTAGAACCCAACGCCTCGCACATACACGAGACGTGTACGAGAGAAACTCGCAAAGCTCCGTGCATGCTCTGCCCCGACCACCCACCATAACCGGAAACTCCCCGAAATTTTCCTCGCCTCGATTCTACCACGATTTTTTCGTCATGGACGGCCCAAAGAATGTCATGCAAGTGCGTCCCCGGCCCGCCTAGGACGAAAACCCATTTTCTGTCATGATTTTTTGTCACAGAAGTAGGAGACCACCACATCTAAGATGATACATGTTTTTGTCACAGTTATCGCCAAAGAAGTGTCATAAGCATGACAGAAAAAAAATAGTTTGGGCCAAAATGTCACGGATGTTTCTTTTTTTGTAGTGTAATTCTCCGTAAATTTTCAGGACTTTTGGAGTTGTGTAGAATAGGTCTCTCAGATTTGCTCCTTTCAGGTCCAAAATTCCAACTGTCGGCATTCTCTCTCTTCATGTAAATCTTGTAAAAAAAGAGAGAAAGGGCATCAGTATTGTACCATAATGTGAAATAATAGTCCATAATGCAATAAATATTAACATAAAAGCATGATGCAAAATTGACGTATCAATATCCAAGACGATGATCATGTGTATAGGCATCACGTCCAAGATTAGTAGACCGACTCCTGCCTGCATCTACTACTATTACTCCACACATCAACCAATATCCAGCATCCATATAATGTGTTAAGTTCATGAAGAAAGGGAGTAATGCTTTAAGATCGATGATATGATGTAGACAAGATCTATTCATGTAGGAATAGACCCGATCTTTTTATTCTTAATAGCAATGATACATGCGTGTCATGTCTCTTTCTGTCACTGGGATTGAGCACCGCAAGATTGAACCCATTACAAAGCACCTCTTCCCATTGCAAGATAAATCAAACAAGTTGGCCAAACAGAATCGAAATATCCGAGAAGAAATATGAGGCTATAATAATCATATATGTATATGAATAGATCTGATTATAAACTCACAATTCATCGAATCCTAACAAACCGGAAAAGAATTACATCGAATAGATCTCCAAAGAGAACATTGTATTGAAGATCAAAAACAAAGAAGAAGCCATCTAGCTATTTCCTACAGACCCATAGGTCTGAGGTAAACTACTCATGCATCATCGGAGGAGCACCAATGAGGATGATGAACCCCTCTGTGATTGTGTTCCCCTCTGGTAGATTGCCGGAAAAGTGCTCTAGATTGGATCTTGTGGCTCTGGAACTTGCGGTGGCTGAAAAAAAAATTTGTCGACTCCTCTAAGGTTTCTGGAATATTATCGTAATTATAGAGTCGGAGGTCAGTGGAGAAGCTTCCCGTGGGCTCCACTACCCACCAGGGCGCGCCCTAGTGTCTAGTTGGCCCCACGGGCCTCCCCTCGTGCGTGTCCTTGACTCCCTGGGTGTCTTCTGGGCAGAAAATAATCTCCAAAAGTTTCGTGGCATTTGAACTCCATTTGATATTGATTTTCGGCGAAGTAAAAAACATGCAAAAAGCAGCAACTAGCACTAGGCACTATGCCAAATAGGTTAGTCCCCAAAAATGATATAAATGTGCTAGAGAATGATTATAAAACATCCAAGAATGATAATATAACAGCATGGAACAATAAAAAAATGTAGATATGTTGGAGACATATCAGTGATGATGTGGATCGGTGTTGCCACACACCTAGCTAGTGATCAAAAGTGGATAAATATTACTTCTTTGCATGGATAGATCTATTTAGGGAGGTAGATAGGTCACTTCATTAAATGGGTAGATCTACCTAGCTAGTTGGGGAAGGAGATGGATCTATCTAGTGGAGGGGTGGAAAAGTGAGGAAAAAGTAATGGGGTTGCATTAATGGAGTTGGTGTAGTTAGCTAGGGGCATTAAAGAGAGGGAAAGAGAGGCAGAAGAAAGAGAGTAATGGGGGAAGAAGCAAGTGAGGAAGAAGCAAAGTGAGGGAGAGAGGAGTGGGGAAAGTGAAGGGAGAGTGCAGGGGGAGAGGGATGGAAAAGGTGGCTGATGCGCCTTAGCAGCAACGCGGGTAAGAAAACGATGCTACTTATAAATAGTTAGAAGTAGAGGGGTCCTGCAGGCCGCGCTGCTACTAAGTGAGGGCCGTCATGTGGCACAGCATAGTACAACCTTAGTTGCAACTGTGTTCCAACAAAACGCACTACTGCTAACTTTTTAACAGTAGCGCGGTTCCATAGGGACGTGCTACTTGTATACATAGCCTATTGGCTACGGTGTGGATCACATAGCCGTAGCGCCCTTCTGCAGGACCGCACTAATTCTAAATAGATAACAATAGCATCGTTGTGTTCCCCGCATTACTGTAAAGTTGCGGTAGCGCGTTGCACTGAGCCGTGCTACTGATAGGCCTACACATATAAGGTTTTCCCTAGTAGTGACACTTCATCACAATTTTCAGATTCATGATTTTTTAAGCAAAACTTCATAGAGTAATCAAGTGCACTCAACTCACTAGCAATTGGCTCATCATAATTGGATCTTTTGAATAGATTAGCAAGTGGATGAGGATCCATAGTTATCTTAAATTTTTGTTGTTTTCTTTTCTGTTTTTGAGTGTTGACATGAAAGCAATAAAAGCAAGCAAACGAGCAAACAAAAATATTTTTTGTTTTTTTATTGTTTTAGAAGTGGGGGAGATGAAAAGGAGAGGCAAATGGCAAATGAAATTAAATGCAAGGAGATGAAAGTTTATGCGATGGTTCTTGATAGGTTTTGCTGATGTATCCTCGGCAACGGGGCTAGAAATCGGCAAGTTAACGGGAGACTACCTTGACGTGAATCCTCCCCGGCAACGGCGCCAAATATTCTTTCTGCTACTTGTGATCTGCATTGAGATTTCCTCGAAGAGGAGGGAATGATGCAATACAATAGAGATAAGTATTTCCCTCAGTTAAGAACCAAGGTTATCAATCCAGTAAGATAACCATGCAAGATCTTGTGAACAACACCTACAAACAAACACGAGCAAGGGGGTTGTCAATCCCCTTGACGGTTAATTCCAAGGATCAAGTCTGATAATGGTACATAGATAAACAAAGACACAAAATAAAAGAACGGTAAATAAATTGCAGCAAGGTGTTATTGGATTTTATATATGATAAAGATAAACTTGGGGGCCATAGTTTTCTCTAGAGGCTTCTCTCTCGAACAAAAAGCGTACGGTGTGTGAACAAATTACCGTTGGGCAATTGATAGAAAAGCGCATAGTTATGACGATATCTGAGGCAATGATTATGTATATAGGCATCACGTCTGAGATAAGTAGGCCGACTCCTTCCTGCATCTACTACTGTTACTCCATAGATCGACTGCTATCCAACATGTATCTAGAGTATTAAGTTCATAAAGAATGGAGTAACGCCTTAAGCAAGATGACATGATGTAGACAAAGTAAATCCAATCAAAATGAATAAACCCCATTGTTTTCCCCATAATTGCAATAATACAAACATGTGTCTTGTCCCCTACTTTGTCACTGGGATATAGAGCACCGCAAGATTGAACCCATTATAAAGCACCTCTCCCATTGCAAGATAAATCCATCTACGAGGCCAAACTAAGCGTTAGATCAGAGAGAAATACAGAGCTATAATAATCGTGCATATAAGAATTCAGATAAGACTCAAATAATATTCATGGATAATCTGATCATAAACCCACAATTCATCGAATCCCAACAAACACACCGCAAAATAAGATTACATCGAATAGATCTCCAAGAACATCGAGGAGAACATTGTATTGAAGATCAAAGAGAGAGCAGAAGCAATCTAGCTACTAGCTATGGACCCATAGGTCAGTGGTAAACTACTCACACATCTTAGAAAGGGCACAAAGCACTAGTAGATAAAGGGGGATCAGACCCGGTTCATCTGGGCCTTTAGCCCCGGTTCTGGAACCGTGACAAGAGGGTCGGTACTAATGCTCTGACCCTTTAGTCCCGGTTCAATCCAGAACCGGGGCAAAAGGGTGTCCACGTGGCCTGTGCACCGAGTCCAGGCAGGAGGGGCTTTAGTCCCGGTTGGTGGTACCAACCGGGACCAAAAGGCATCCACGTGTCAGCATTTCTGTGGCTGTGGTTTTTGTTTTTTTTTGAAAGGGGAGGGGGGGTTTTAGGTTTTGGGGGTTAATTTAGGTGTTTCATATATTGTGTTAGCTAGCTAATTAATAGAGAGAAGTGTTCTCTCTTATGTCCGTGCTTGGTCGACGCTACATACTACACATACGTATATGGAGAGGACTAGAGTCACGCTAGCTAGCTAGCTAGCTGCTAGCTACTAAGCAAACGAAGGAACAGAAGATCTCGTATAATCAAAATATATATATATGCATACAGAGAGAAGTAATATCGACCACCTCTCCTTCTCCGAGAGATTGGTCGAACAACAAGTTCTCGTATATCTATCCGACACTACCGGGCACATATATACAATAATTATCTCTTACAAAAATAATCTCCTAACACATGGATGCATGGTCCACATAGTATTCTCCGTCTTCAACGATCACGTGTTCAAGGAAGAATGCCGCCAATTCCTCTTGAATTGCTCGCAGACGATCTGGTGTTAGGAGTTCATCCCGCATCCGAAACATCTAATTTGAAGTAGGGGGTCAATACATGAAATGATGCTATAAATTTGTGAATATTATTGATTGCTTACGCACTTCAAATTGTTCATCAGTGTAGCCCCGCTCACAGGTCGTGTGGCGGATGGACTCGCAAATGTAGTATCCACAATAATCATTCCCGGGTTCCTGCCACAACCACTTTACAAGAAATAGAGGTCAATCAAACTGATAAGCAAGAATGCCAAATTGGTATTGATGAAACTAGCGCTTGAATCAAGATATAAGAGATGCGCGCGCGGAACATGCTACTATATAGTACTTACTTTCGGGTATCTAAATTGTAGCTTCTTCGGCAGTCCCGGAGCTTTTTTGGTGAATTTTTTCCAAGCCCTGCCAGACAAAGAAAACAATTAGTTGATATCAGAAATGAAGTTGCTGATATATATGCATGGTGGATAATATTGATCGATTTAACTTACCTGGCTAGCATTTGAGTCATGTCCGCATACTCCTCGGGATCTTTACGTTTAGAGTCCAAGACAGTTACTACTCCCTTCTCAAGCTTAATCTCTAAGAGAATATAGTGGAAGCTGCGCACGAATGCATGAGATCATCAATTACATCACTATAACCTTGACTGATATATAAGGGAAACCAAATATGCACAAGACAGTAACACTCACTTGAAGTTGTAAGGAAAGAGTATTATATCTTTGTTTTCATTTACCACCAACGATCGTAGCAAGTTGGTCTCGGTATCGTCGGGACGCAATTTAACCTCGGTTGCATCTATGAGGTATGTGTTAATAAACCCAATATCACCTACTTGTCTTTTCTTCAATTCGACGATCTTCAATCTGCATAATATAGTGAGGATAATTATAAATACATGCAATGAAGATCAGCTATATAAAGAGACTTAATGACAGAAGTAGTACTACTTACAGACAGTAGCAGGTGACCGTTGCTTTATCGAGGGCCAATTGATTGAAAAACTAATAGAACTCCTCAAATGGAACAGGCAACAGGTCAATTCCAACGAGGTCATGCTCCGGTTTAACTCTCAAATACAAGTTATCCCTCCCCCCAGACTCTCTGCAGATTTTCAAGTACCAATCATGCAATCTTCGCATATTCGTTGATAGAGATCTTTCATTTTTGACGAGAGGCTTTTTGTACTCGTATCATTCTATCTGCACTTCCAAGAAATCATAGTGTACATCGTCGGGCGCGTAATCTGCAAGATTGGTATAACCGGGCACCATCCTCGGATCATTAGCGACCATGTCGCTTGACACCTTGAGCGGGGGGCACGATTGGTCAGCTTGTTCGCCGAGCTGGGCAATTTGTTTCCCAGCTCGCCCTTCTGCTAACCTCTGATCACTTTTAGTACTTCCCGACCGCTTCGCTGCTTGATATGTCTTTTGGATCATGCGGTCATAATTGTCCTGTGGCTTACTTTGCGCTGGTTGCTTCAGGGCAGCAAGAGTGCGCTTTGCTTTCACCGCATTTATCTTCTCCTCCGGAGGTGGATGTCTCTGTGCTTTCAACCCTTCAAAAAAGTCCTTCACTTGGCCTTGAGCGATCTTCGTGTTTTCCTCGTCGGACCTCTCGTACGGTAACTTCTCTAGAGGCGTGAGAGAAGGACCGAATCTTCATCGCCTCCCGCCTCTGGCTGTACTGGTAGACGTCGCCGGATCAGACGAAGCGGCTGTCTTTTTTACTTGCTTACGCGCCGGAGCAGGAGCAGCCGGAGCGGCGGCAGGTCTCTTCCGCCCTTGCTGATTAGGCGGAGAAGGAGGCGGAGTGCCGCCACGCGCCGGCGGCGAAGGAGGCGGAGTGCCGCCACGCGCCGGAGAAGGAGCCGGAGTGCCCCTATGGTCACTCGCCGGAGGAGGAGGCGGTGGAGGAGGCGGAGTGCCCTGACTCGCCGGAGGAGGAGGAGGAGGCGGAGGCGTCCAGTTGAGAATGTTGATTAGGTCCTTCCGCCATAGGCATGGAGTCTTCAGTGAAGAACCCAGCCGAGTCTCCCCTTCACCGGTAGGGTGGTCAAGCTGGAGCTCCTCAAATCCCTCAGTTATTTCGTCGACCATCACCCTAGCATATCCTTCTGGAATCGGCCGGCAGTGAAAAGTGTCGTCGGGTCCAGAAGGATAAACAGAGCCAGCAGCCGCCTTGACCTTCAGATTCATCCACTGCGCCATAAGGTGTCAATTTTGTGCCTGCGTGATAGCATCCACAGGATTCCTGGCAGTAGCCGTCAAGGCAGGCTCTGGCTGAAGCAGCTCGGTGGAAGCCACGCTGCTTCTCCGCTGAGATGGCGGGGTAGCTTCGGGGGAAGCTTCGGCAATTCTTTTCTCCCGATTTGCTTCCCGTTCCTCTATCGCTTGTATTCTGGCCCGCAGCGCCTGGATTTCGGTCTGCTCCATTTTCTTCCTCCTGTCGTGGCATTTGTAGCCTCCTGCGTCCGGAAACCCAGCACGCCACGGAAGGGAGCCTGGCGTGCCTCGTGTCCGTCCAGGGTGCTCAGGATTCCCGAGGGCCATTGTCAGCTCGTCGTTCTCTCTGTCGGGGATGAACGTCCCTTCATGCGCTGCTTTGATATACTGTCGCATCTTCCTGAGTGGTGTTTCCAATTGCTTGTCCGTCCAAATGCACTAGTAGATAAAGGGGATTTAGCCCCGGTTCATTTGGCCTTTTAGCCCCGGTTCTGGAACCGGGGCAACAGGGTCGGTACTAATGCTCTGACCCTTTAGTCCCGGTTCAATCCAGAACCGGGGCAAAAGGGTGTCCACGTGGCCTGTGCACCGAGTCCAGGCAGGAGGGGCTTTAGTCCCGGTTGGTGGTACCAACCGGGACCAAAAGGCATGCACGTGTCAGCATTTCTGTAGCTGTGGTTTTTGTTTTTTTTTTTTGAAAGGGGAGGGGGGGTTTTAGGTTTTGGGGG
Organism: Secale cereale; assembly: GCA_902687465.1. Classification (NCBI taxonomy): domain Eukaryota; kingdom Viridiplantae; phylum Streptophyta; class Magnoliopsida; order Poales; family Poaceae; genus Secale; species Secale cereale. The sequence continues at coordinate 22,353,176 of LR738715.1, read as the reverse complement.
TTAATTTAGGTGTTTGATATATTGTGTTAGCTAGCTAATTAATAGAGAGAAGTGTTCTCTCTTATGTCCGTGCTTTTGGTCGACGCTACATACTACACATACGTATATATATGGACTAGAGTCACGCTAGCTAGCTAGCTAGCTGCTAGCTACTAAGCAAACGAAGGAACAGAAGATCTTGTATATATAATCAACATATATATATATATGCATACAGAGAGAAGTAATAATATCGACCACCTCTCCTTCTCCGAGAGATTGGTCGAACAACAAGTTCTTGTATATCTATCCGACACTACCGGGCACATATATACAATAATTATCTCTTACAAAAATAATCTCCTAACACATGGATGCAGGGTCCACATAGTATTCTCCGTCTTCAGCGATCACGTGTTCAAGGAAGAATGCCGCCAATTCCTCTTGAATTGCTCGCAGACGATCTGGTGTTAGGAGTTCATCCCGCATCCGAAACATCTAATTTGAAGTAGGGGGTCAATACATGAAATGATGCTATAAATTTGTGAATATTATTGATTGCTTACGCACTTTAAATTGTTCATCAGTGTAGCCCCGCTCACAGGTCGTGTGGCGGATGGACTCGCAAATGTAGTATCCACAATAATCATTCCCGGGTTCCTGCCACAACCACTTTACAAGAAATAGAGCTCAATCAAACTGATAAGCAAGAATGCCAAATTGGTATTGATGAAACTAGCTAGCGCTTGAATCAAGATATAAGAGATGCGCGTGCGGAACATGCTACTATATAGTACTTACTTTCGGGTATCTAAATTGTAGCTTCTTCGGCAGTCCCGGAGCTTTTTTGATGAATGTTTTCCAAGCCCTGCCAGACAAAGGAAACAATTAGTTGATATCAGAAATGAAGTTGCTGATATATATGCATGGTGGATAATATTGATCGATTTAACTTACCTGGCTAGCATTTGAGTCATGTCCGCATACTCCTCGGGATCTTTACGTTTAGAGTCGAAGACAGTTACTATTCCCTTCTCAAGCTTAATCTCTAAGAGAATATAGTGGAAGCTGCGCACGAATGCATGAGATCATTACATCACTATAAACTTGACTGATATATATAAGGGAAACCAAATATGCACAAGACATTAACACTCACTTGAAGTTGTAAGGAAAGAGTATTATATCTTTGTTTTCATTTACCACCAACGATCGTGGCAAGTTGGTCTCGGTATCGCCGGGACGCAATTTAACCTCGGTTGCATCTATGAGGTATGTGTTAATAAACCCAATATCACCTACTTGTCTTTTCTTCAATTCGACGATCTTCAATCTGCATAATATAGTGAGGATAATTATAAATACATGCAATGAAGATCAGCTATATAGAGAGACTTAATGACAGAAGTAGTACTACTTACAGACAGTAGCAGGTGATCGTTGTTTTATCGAGGGCCAATTGATTGAAAAATTGATAGAACTCCTCAAATGGAACATGCAACAGCTCAATTCCAACGAGGTCATGCTCCGGTTTAACTCTCAAATACAAGTTATTCCTCCCCCCAGACTCTCTGCAGATTTTCATGTACCAATCATGCAATCTTCGCATATTCGTTGATAGAGATCTTTCATTTTTGACGAGAGGCTTTTTGTACTCGTATCTTTCTATCTGCACGTCCATGAAATCATAGTGTACATCGTCGGACGCGTAATCTGCAAGATTGGTATAACCGGGCACCATCCTCGGATCATTAGCGACCATGTCGCTAGACACCTTGAGCGGGGGGCACGATTGGTTCGCTTGTTCGCCGAGCTGGGCAATTTGTTTCCCAGCTCGCCCTTCTGCTAACCTCTGATCACTTTTTGTACTTCCGGACCGCTTGGCATCTTGAAATGTCTTTTGAATAATGCGGTTATAGTTGCCCTTCGGCTTACTTTTCGCTGGTTGCTTCAGGGCAGCAAGAGTGCGCTTTGCTTTCACCGCATCTATCTTCTCCTCCGGAGGTGGATGTCTCTGTGCTTTCAACCCTTCAAAAAAGTCCTTCACTTCGCCTTCAGCGATCTTCGTGTTTTCCTCGTCGGACCTCTCGTACGGTAACTTCTCTAGAGGCGTGAGAGAAGGACCGAATCTGCATCGCCTCCCGCCTCTGGCTGTACTGGTAGACGTCGCCGGACCAGACGAAGCGGCTGTCTTTTTTACTTGCTTAGGCGCCGGAGCAGGAGCAGCCGGAGCGGCGGCAGGTCTCTTCCGCCCTTGCTGATTAGGCGAAGGCGGAGCTGGCTGTCTGCTCGGGCGCGCCGGCGGCGAAGGAGGCGGAGTGCCGCCACGCGCCGGCGGCGAAGGAGGCGGTGTGCCGCCACGCGCCGGAGAAGGAGCCGGAGTGCCCTGATGGTCACTCGCCGGAGAAGGAGCCGGAGTGCCCTGATGGTCACTCGCCGGAGGAGGAGGCGGTGGAGGAGGCGGAGTGCCCTGACTCGTCGGAGGAGGAGGAGGAGGCGGAGGCGTCCAGTTCAGAATGTTGATTAGGTCCTTCCGCCATAGGCATGGAGTCTTCAGTGAAGAACCCAGCCGAGTCTCCCCTTCACCGGTAGGGTGGTCAAGCTGGAGCTCCTCAAATCCCTCCGTTATTTCGTCGACCATCACCCTAGCATATCCTTCTGGAATCGGCCGGCAATGAAAAGTGTCGTCTGGTCCAGAAGGATAAACAGAGCCAGCAGCCGCCTTGACCTTCAGATTCATCCACTGTGCCATAAGGTGGCAATTTTGTGCCTCCGTGATAGCATCCACAGGATTCCTGGCAGTAGCCGTCAAGGCAAGCTCTGGCTGAAGCAGCTCGGTGGAAGCCACGCTGCTTCTCCGCTGAGATGGCGGGGTAGCTTCGGGGGAAGCTTCGGCAATTCTTTCCCGATCTGCTTCCCGTTCCTCTATCGCTTGTATTCTGGCCCGCAGCGCCTGGATTTCGGTCATCTCCATTTTCTTCCTCCTGTCGTGGCATTTGTAGCCTCCTGCGTCCGGAAACCCAGCACGCCACGGAAGGGAGCCTGGCGTGCCTCGTGTCCGTCCAGGGTGCTCAGGATTCCCGAGGGCCATTGTCAGCTCGTCGTTCTCTCTGTCGGGGATGAACGTCCCTGCATGCGCTGCTTTGATATACTGCCGCATCTTCCTGAGTGGTGTTTCCAATTGCTTGTCCGTCCAAATGCACCACCCTGTTACAGGGTCCAAGGATCCGCCAACCCCGAAGAACCAAGTCCGGCAACGTTCTGGCCAGTGCATTGTCTCTGGTTCGATCCCTTTCTGAAGCAGATCATTCTCAGCCCTGGCCCACTTAGGCCGGGCTACGAGGTAGCCGCCCGACCCCGTGCGATGGTGATGCATCTTCTTTGCAGCATTTATCCGGTTTGTCTCCGACATCTTCTGACTCTTTTCCGACTTCTTATGGGCCACAAATGCGGGCCAGTCATCTTTGATCTTCTCATATATGCCCACGAATTCTGGAGTCGTTTTCTCTCTGACAAACGTATTCAGTTTTTTCTTCCATGCCCTGAATTTGTCTGCCATCTTCGAAAGTGCATAAGACTTGATTAAGTCCTCTTTAACTGGCTTCGCCGGATCAACCTCTCGCGGTAGGACGAAGTTTGACTTCAGCTCAGTCCAAAGATCTTCTTTCTGCATATCTGTGACATAAGTCACCTGAGCGTCGTTTGCAGCCGGCTTTAACCATTGATGGATGCTGATCGGGATCTTGTCCCTAACCAGAACCCCGCACTGATTAACAAATGCGTTCTTTGTGCGGATGGGTGCAATCGGCTCGCCGGAGCGCGAGATTTCTGAGATCTCAAACTTTTCATCCGGCCTCAACTTTTTCTTCGCTCCTCGTCTCTTTACCGAAGATTTGCTCGATCCGGAGGGCTAGAAAAGGAACAAAGACGAGAGTTAATGAATGAATCAATTAACTAGTCAGCACATGCTTAACTAACATATATACCTCCTGGCCGGACTCGGTTCGGTCACCGGAGCCATCATCACGGTCTCCTTCTTGCACCGGCATTGGGTCACCGGAGCCGTCCTCACGGTCTACTTCTTCCATGTGCATTGGGTCACCGAATTCATCAATATCATAGCCTAGATCTTCCAGCCGCAGCTCTTGTTCGACCTGCTCATCGGTGTCGTTGAGATACGACCTGACGGCATTTTGTCCGTGTGCGATTATGTCCATCAACATCGCTTCTTGTGCTAGGTCTCGGGTGTTGTCGTCCATTGTTTCTACAAATATTTACAACATGCCAATTATTATTCAAACATGACAGATGGATATATTAATGGCAAACGTAGAACTAGCTTCAACCCTCGACTGCTCGGCGATCCACAAACCCTAGACCCCCTCATGTCACATTTTGTCTAGCTAGTGTCAAAGGATTCAACAAAACCAATACTTCATCATTAGGCGAAAGTAACAGTAGCATGATGGTACGAAGCTCTCCAAAGTTGTTTTGGAACGAAGTCCCAGATAAGATAATCCGTAACAAAAGACGGATTATCCTATCAGGAACTTCGTTCCAGAACATCTTTGCATAACTTCGTACCAACATGCCCCGGTTACTTCTGGCAAATGATGAAGTCATGGAATTCTTCAATACTTTGACACTAGCTAGGCAACCTCTCGACCCCCCCGACTTCTCGGCGATCCACAACCCTAGACACCCTCATGTCACATTTTGTCTAGTGTCAAAGGATTCAACAAACCAATACTTCATCATTAGGCGAAAGTAACAGTAGCATGATGGTACGAAGCTCTCCAAAGTTGTTTTGGAACGGAGTCCCCGGATAAGATAATTCGTAACAAAAGACGGATTATCCTATCAGGGACTTCGTTCCAGAACAACTTTGCATAACTTCGTACCAAAATGCCCCGGTTACTTCTGGCAAATGATGAAGTCATGGAATTCTTCAATACTTTGACACTAGCTAGGCAACCTCTCTCGATTCCTCCACCCCCGACTTCTCGGTGATCCACAACCCTAGACACCCTCATGTCACATTTTGTCTAGTGTCAAAGGATTCAACAAACCAATACTTCATCATTAGGCGAAAGTAACAGTAGCATGATGGTACGAAGCTCTCCAAAGTTGTTTTGGAACGGAGTCCCAGATAAGATAATCCGTAACAAAAGACGGATTATCCTATCAGGAACTCCGTTCCAAAACATCTTTGCATAACTTCGTACCAACATGCCCCGGTTACTTCTGGCAAATGATGAAGTCATGGAATTCTTCAATACTTTGACACTAGCTAGGCAACCTCTCTCGACCCCTCGACCCCCGACTGCTCGGCGATCCACAACCCTAGACTGTAGGAGATATGCCCTAGAGGCAATAACAAATGTTATAAATTATCTCTCTGTTCATAATTAGGTTTATGTTCCATGCTATAACTGCTGTGGTTCCCGAGCCCGTATATCCATAAAGGCTCTGGGGAAAACCCATGTGCACGTGTGGAATAATAAACGATAAAAAGTATTCCTAGTCATGCCTCTAAGACTAGCTCAAGTGTTGCATGATGATTATGTTTTCCCAATCATGGGCATGACTGTGCCAGCAATTTTGAGGGCACAATGTTATAGGAACATTTGTGTTGAATCGACCCGAATTGATGTTATGCTATGAGATACATTCGTCACAAGTTAATGGTTAATAACACAGGAAGTTATTGTTTGCATAATTCCTTAGACCATGAGAGTATCGAGTTCCTTCATGCTTGATTCATGAACTTTGGGGTTTGTTAAACGTCATCCGTGACTGGATGGCTATTACGGCGGCTTACGGGTTCATGGGAAAGTATGGCAAGTAACTTGATAGCTCAAGATTGGGATTTGCTCCTCCGTCGATGGAGAGATATACTCGGGCCCTCTCGGTGTAACGGTATCCATCATCGTCTGGCCAGACACAGGGTGATTTGATCACTGGGATGCCGAAACACGAAAACGAGAAAAGAGAACAAAACCGGTAACGAGGTAACTTGCATAGTGGACAAAGTGTTTGCCCACGGGGATGCAATAAATCTCACCTCGGGTGTTTGTGACATATCGCGAAGCAAAAAGAATAGCACACAGCAACTGGAGGTTCACTCGAATATTTATTCATGTGGGTATAGGGGGTCAATATGGGTGTCCACGGCTCCGATGTTGATCATTGATCGGAAGAGGTTCCGTGTCATGTCTATACTTCACTGAACCTATAGGGTCACACGCTTAAGGGTCATCTATCTGCTGAATACTAGACAGGGAGTCTGAGAGAAAATCACCGAAAAAGTTTCGGAGACAACGGAAGAGTTCCGGAGAGAGAACACCGAAAGAGTTTCGGTAAAACCGAAAATATGTTTCGGAATATATTATTAGGTCAAAAAGGGTTTCGGCACCGCATGGAAATTATCAGAGGGTGCCAGAATTGGTCTGGGAACTTCTGGGAATTTTCAGAGAGAAAAACCGGAAATGTTCCGAAACTGCCGTAACCGCTGTTAATGCTTTCCGCTGATAAAAACCACAGCACCGAAAATGTTTCGGATCATGCCCAGAATAATTTTAGAGGGTACCGGAAATGTTCTGGGACCTTCTGGAATTTTTCAGAAAAAAGTTTCGCGGAAAACATCTTGTCTCAGCGCGAGGGGACAAGATCCCACGAATCGGGGGTTGCATGTTTGGTGGCTTTTTGTCTAGGGAGCATGCATGTTTCATGGAGACATGTTGGTGGCTTGTTGGGCCCCCCCCCATGGGGGGGACAAGGTGTTGGGCTGCCATGGGAGTGTCCCCTTGGTGCCCCCCTTGTGTTACCTTTTTACCCTTCCATGTGGGACATGTAGCATGGGTAATTTGGTATTTCCTCCACCACCCCACCCCTTGCCTTGGCCTATAAATAGAGGTGGAGGGGCAGCCCTCCACACTCACTCCTTCTCACATACATGCCATTGCAATGATCTGGCTTCTCTCTCCCTCCCACGAAATAGTTTCGTAGAGCCGAAAGGCTGTCTGGGTTCCGGTGGGAACTAGTTCTGGACGGCGAAGCCCTGCCGGATAGATGACACCGTATGTGTGCAACTCTGTAGAGAGGTCGTAGATTCGATCTTAGTGCCCTGAGGGGCTGTTCGTGAGTGCCTCCCGAAGGGCTGTCCAAGTGACGGTCCGAGTTCTGTGGGTCCTCCCGAAGGGCTGTCCGAGTGACCGTTCAAGTTTCGAAGGTCCTCCCGAAGGGCTGTCCGCGACACCATCCGGGGGACTGTTCGACCGTCTCCCGGAGGGCTGTCCGAGGAGAAGATGAGGGTATACATCCTCGCGGTTGGGAGGTTGTAAATCCTAGCTGCGGGGATCTGCACCAACGATCGTCATCGACTCTACTTCCGCTGCGCTACGAGTCGGTAACGAAACAGATCAAACCTTGTATGCAGTCTTCATAGTGGTCCTGGGCTGGTGCGTAGGTCGGAAATTTTTATTTTCTGCTGCGTTACCCTACACGGAGTTCCTGATAGAATAATCCGTCTTTTGTTACGAATTATCCTATCGGGGACTCCGTTCCAAAATAACTTTGGAGAGCTTCGTACCATCATGCTACTGTTACTTTCGCCTAATGATGAAGTATTGGTTTGTTGAATCCTTTGACACTCGACAAAATGTGACATGAGGGGGTCTAGGGTTGTGGATCGCCGAGCAGTCGGGGGTCGAGGGGTCGAGAGAGGTTGCCTAGCTAGTGTCAAAGTATTGAAGAATTCCATGACTTCATCATTTGCCAGAAGTAACCGGGGCATTTTGGTACAAAGTTATGCAAAGTTGTTCTGGAACGAAGTCCCTGATAGGATAATCGGTCTTTTGTTACGAATTATCCTATCGGGGACTCCCTCGATAAAACAACGATCACCTGCTACTGTCTGTAAGTAGTACTACTTCTGTCATTAAGTCTCTCTATATAGCTGATCTTCATTGCATGTATTTATAATTATCCTCACTATATTATGCAGATTGAAGATCGTCGAATTGAAGAAAAGACAAGTAGGTGATATTGGGTTTATTAACACATACCTCATAGATGCAACCGAGGTTAAATTGCGTCCCGGCGATACCGAGACCAACTTGCTACGATCGTTGGTGGTAAATGAAAACAAAGATATAATACTCTTTCCTTACAACTTCAAGTGAGTGTTAATGTCTTGTGCATATTTGGTTTCCCTTATATATATCAGTCAAGTTTATAGTGATGTAATGATCTCATGCATTCGTGCGCAGCTTCCACTATATTCTCTTAGAGATTAAGCTTGAGAAGGGAATAGTAACTGTCTTCGACTCTAAACGTAAAGATCCCGAGGAGTATGCGGACATGACTCAAATGCTAGCCAGGTAAGTTAAATCGATCAATATTATCCACCATGCATATATATCAGCAACTTCATTTCTGATATCAACTAATTGTTTCCTTTGTCTGGCAGGGCTTGGAAAACATTCATCAAAAAAGCTCCGGGACTGCCGAAGAAGCTACAATTTAGATACCCGAAAGTAAGTACTATATAGTAGCATGTTCCGCGCGCGCATCTCTTATATCTTGATTCAAGCGCTAGCTAGTTTCATCAATACCAATTTGGCATTCTTGCTTATCAGTTTGATTGAGCTCTATTTCTTGTAAAGTGGTTGTGGCAGGAACCCGGGAATGATTATTGTGGATACTACATTTGCGAGTCCATCCGCCACACGACCTGTGAGCGGGGCTACACTGATGAACAATTTAAAGTGCGTAAGCAATCAATAATATTCACAAATTTATAGCATCATTTCATGTATTGACCCCCTACTTCAAATTAGATGTTTCGGATGCGGGATGAACTCCTAACACCAGATCGTCTGCGAGCAATTCAAGAGGAATTGGCGGCATTCTTCCTTGAACACGTGATCGCTGAAGACGGAGAATACTATGTGGACCCTGCATCCATGTGTTAGGAGATTATTTTTGTAAGAGATAATTATTGTATATATGTGCCCGGTAGTGTCGGATAGATATACGAGAACTTGTTGTTCGACCAATCTCTCGGAGAAGGAGAGGTGGTCGATATTATTACTTCTCTCTGTATGCATATATATATATGTTGATTATATATACGAGATCTTCTGTTCCTTCGTTTGCTTAGTAGCTAGCAGCTAGCTAGATAGCTAGCGTGACTCTAGTCCATATATATACGTATGTGTAGTATGTAGCGTCGACCAAAAGCACGGACATAAGAGAGAACACTTCTCTCTATTAATTAGCTAGCTAACACAATATATCAAACACCTAAATTAACCCCCAAAACCTAAAACCCCCCCTCCCCTTTCAAAAAAAAAAACAAAAACCACAGCTACAGAAATGCTGACACGTGGATGCCTTTTGGTCCCGGTTGGAACCACCAACCGGGACTAAAGCCCCTCCTGCCTGGACTCGGTGCACAGGCCACGTGGACACCCTTTTGCCCCGGTTCTGGATTGAACCGGGACTAAAGGGTCAGAGCATTAGTACCGACCCTGTTGCACCGGTTCCAGAACCGGGGCTAAAGGCCCAAATGAACCGGGTCTGATCCCCCTTTATCTACTAGTGGAAGAAGCTTCTCCTTCCATCCAGACTAGCATGTAGGGCTTGTTGGTGCAGAAATAGAGTCATGTAACATTGTTCTGCACGTCATTGTCGCAGTATCTGTCCGTGGGTGAGCTCACGGTAGGGTGGTAGACGCTAGAAGAGTGCACGCCAACCACTAAATCATCTGAAACTCAATTCTGCAAGCCGTTTTCGGCCTCCTAAATTATTCCGAAACAGACGAAGTTTGTGACAGAAGGATACGAATTTTCGCTGCGGTCGTTTTGGCAGGTCATGGAGCCCAAACGGAGTTCGTATGGCCAGGGTACGGTCGTTCTACGGATACACCTCAAATGGATTTCAGCAACGAGGGATATCGTGAATCCGGCTTCTAGGGTAACTTGCTCGCGCTCTCGAGCCATTTTGCGCCACTCGAAATGGCCTATTATTATTGAACAGTACGAATGTAATGTAGAAGAGCTGGTATGCACAGTTTTGTCCAAGAACAACACATGTGCATGGACAAAAATGTGGGTGGTAGCGGTATGGGTGATAAACCATGCAAAACGGCAAGTTTTTGGGTGTTCGGTGCACCGAAGAGGCTTCTCCTTCCATCCAGACTAGCTTGTAGGGCATGTTGGTGCAGAAATAGAGTCATGTAACATTGTTCTGCACGTCATTGTCGCAGTATCTGTCCGTGGGTGAGCTCACGGTAGGGTGGTAGACGCTAGAAGAGTGCACGCCAACCACTAAATCATCCGAAACTCAATTCTGCAAGCCGTTTTCGGCCTCGGAAATTATTCCGAAACAGACGAAGTTTGTGACAGAAGGATACGAATTTCCGCTGCGGTCGTTTTGGCAGGTCATGGAGCCCAAACGGAGTTCGTATGGCCAGGGTACGGTCGTTCTACGGATACACCTCAAATGGATTTCAGCAACGAGGGATATCGTGAATCCGGCTTCTAGGGTAACTTGCTCGTGCTCTCGAGCCATTTTGCGCCACTCGAAATGGCCTATTATTTTTGAACAGTACGAATGTAATGTAGAAGAGCTGGTATGCACAGTTTTGTCCAAGAACAACACATGTGCATGGACAAAAATGTGGGTGGTAGCGGTATGGGTGATAAAACATGCAAAACGGCAAGTTTTTGGGTGTTCGGTGCACCGAAGAGGCTTCTCCTTCCATCCAGACTAGCTTGTAGGGCTTGTTGGTGCAGAAATAGAGTCATGTAACATTGTTCTGCACGTCATTGTCGCAGTATCTGTCCGTGGGTGAGCTCACGGTAGGGTGGTAGACGCTAGAAGAGTGCACGCCAACCACTAAATCATCCGAAACTCAATTCTGCAAGCCGTTTTCGGCGTCAGAAATTATTCCGAAACAGACGAAGTGTGTGACAGAAGGATACGAATTTTCGCTGCGGTCGTTTTGGCAGGTCATGGAGCCCAAACGGAGTTCGTATGGCCAGGGTACGGTCGTTCTACGGATACACCTCAAATGGATTTCAGCAACGAGGGATATCGTGAATCCGGCTTCCAGGGTAACTTGCTCGCGCCCACGAGCCATTTTGCGCCACTCGAAATGGCCTATTAGTATCGAACATTACGAATGTAATGTTGAAGAGCTGGTATGCACAGTTTTGTCCAAGAACAACACATGTGCATGGACAAAAATGTGGGTGGTAGCGGTATGGGTGATAAACCATGCAAAACGGCAAGTTTTTGGGTGTTCGGTGCACCGAAGAGGATTCTCCTTCCATCCAGACTAGCATGTAGGGCTTGCTGTTGCAGAAATAGAGTCATGTAACATTGTTCTGCACGTCATTGTCGCAGTATCTGTCCGTGGGTGAGCTCATGGTAGGGTGGTAGACGCTAGAAGAGTGCACGCCAACCACTAAATCATCCGAAACTCAATTCTGCAAGCCGTTTTCGGCCTCCGAAATTATTCCGAAACAGACAAAGTTTGTGACAGAAGGATACGAATTTTCGTTGCGGTCATTTTGGCAGGTCATGGAGCCCAAACGGAGTTCTTATGGCCAGGTTACGGTCGTTCTACGGATACACCTCAAATGGATTTCAGCAACGAGGGATATCGTGAATCCGGCTTCCAGGGTAACTTGCTCGCGCCCACGAGCCATTTTGCGCCACTCGAAATGGCCTATTATTATCGAACATTACGAATGTAATGTAGAAGAGCTGGTATGCACAGTTTTGTCCAAGAACAACACATGTGCATGGACAAAAATGTGGGTGGTAGCGGTATGGGTGATAAACCATGCAAAACGGCAAGTTTTTGGGTGTTCGGTGCACCGAAGAGGCTTCTCCTTCCATCCAGACTAGCTTGTAGGGCTTGTTGGTGCAGAAATAGAGTCATGTAACATTGTTCTGCACGTCATTGTCGCAGTATCTGTCCGTGGGTGAGCTCACGGTAGGGTGGTAGACGCTAGAAGAGTGCACGCCAACCACTAAATCATCCGAAACTCAATTCTGCAAGCCGTTTTCGGCGTCGGAAATTATTCCGAAATAGACGAAGTGTGTGACAGAAGGATACGAATTTTCGCTGCGGTCGTTTTGGCAGGTCATGGAGCCCAAACGGAGTTCGTATGGCCAGGGTACGGTCGTTCTACGGATACACCTCAAATGGATTTCAGCAACGAGGGATATCGTGAATCCGGCTTCCAGGGTAACTTGCTCGCGCCCACGAGCCATTTTGCGCCACTCGAAATGGCCTATTAGTATCGAACATTACGAATGTAATGTAGAAGAGCTGGTATGCACAGTTTTGTCCAAGAACAACACATGTGCATGGACAAAAATGTGGGTGGTAGCGGTATGGGTGATAAACCATGCAAAACGGCAAGTTTTTGGGTGTTCGGTGCACCGAAGAGGCTTCTCCTTCCATCCAGACTAGCATGTAGGGCTTGCTGGTGCAGAAATAGAGTCATGTAACATTGTTCTGCACGTCATTGTCGCAGTATCTGTCCGTGGGTGAGCTCACGATAAGGTGGTAGACGGTAGAAGAGTGCACGCCAACCACTAAATCATCCGAAACTCAATTCTGCAAGCCGTTTTCGGCCTCCGAAATTATTCCGAAACAGACGAACTTTGTGACAGAAGGATACGAATTTTTGCTGCGGTCGTTTTGGCAGGTCATGGATGTTGGGGAACGTTGCATGGGAAACAAAAAATTTTCCTACGTTCACCAAGATCAATCTAGGAGATGCATCTACGAGGGGAGAGTTGGATCCACATACCCTTGTAGATCGCTAAGCGGAAGCGTTCAAGAACGCGGTTGATGGAGTCGTACTCGCCGCGATTCAGATCGCTGAAGATCCAAGCACCGAAGCAACGGTACCTCCGCGTTCTTCACACGTACAGCTCGGGGACGTCTCCTCCTTCTTGATCCAGCAAGCGGTGAAGGAGAGGTTGATGGAGACACCGGCAGCACGACGGCGTGGTGGAGATGGTGGTGGAGGATTCCAGCAGGGCTTCGCCAAGCACCGCGGGAATATGAAGATTGTAGTAGGAGAGGGAGGGCAGCACCGAGGCACGAACGTGTGTGGCTGCCCTCCCTCTACCCCTCTTTATATAGGGGGAAGAGAGGGGAGGGGGGCGCCCTAGGGTTTCCCCTAGGGGGGCCGGCGGCTAGGGCAGATGGGGGGGCGGCGGCCAGGGCTGCGCCAGGCCCTAGGGTTTCCCCCCCCCTAGGTGCCTTGCGCCCCAAGCTAGGGGGTGCGGCAGCCCTAGGAGGGGCCAGCCCCCCTTGCGCACTAGGAGAGGGCCCAGGGGTGGGCGCACAGCCCTATGAGGGCTGTTGTGTCCCCCTTTGTGGCCCATTAGGCCCGAAACCCCTTCCGGGACCCCCGAAACCCCTTTCGGTCATCCGCCGATTTCCCGATGCTCCCCGGAACACTTCCGGACTCCGAAACCTTTCATCCTATATATCAATCTTCGTCCCCGGACCATTCCGGAGACCCTCGTCACGTCCGGGATCTCATCCGGGACTCCGAACAACCTTCGGTAACCATGCACTATTCTCACTAACAACCCTAGCGTCACCGAACCTTAAGTGTGTAGACCCTGCGGGTTCGGAAAATATGCAGACATGACCGAGACACTCCCAGGTCAATAACCAATAGCGGGATCTGGATACCCATATTGGTTCCCACATGTTCCTCGATGATCTCATCGGATGAACCACGATGTCAAGGATTCAGGCAATCCTGTATACAGTTCCCTTTGTCTCGTCGGTATGTTACTTGCCCGAGATTCGATCGTCGGTATCTCTATACCTAGTTCAATCTCGTTACCGGCAAGTCTCTTTACTCGTTACCGTAACACATAATCTCGTGACCAACTACTTAGTCACTTTGAGCTCATTGAGATGACGTATTACCGAGTGGGCCCGGAGATACCTCTCCGTCACACGGAGTGACAAATCCCAGTCTCGATCCATGTCAACTTAACAGACACCCTCGGAGATACCTTTAGAGTACCTTTATAGTCACCCAGTTACGTTGTGACGTTTGGCACACACAAAGCACTCCTACGGTGTCAGTGAGTTACATGATCTCATGGTCATAGGAACTTATACTTGACATGCAGAAAACTATAGCGATAACTGACACGATCAAAAGCTATGTTTAACGTTTGGGTCTCGTCCATCACATCATTCTCCTAATGATGTGATCCCGTTATCAAATGACAACTCATGTCTATGACCTGGAAACCGCGGTCATCTTTGATCAACGAGCTAGTCCTGTAGAGGCTCACTAGGGACACAAAGTCTGTCTATTCATCCACACATGTATTTGAGTTTCCAATCAATACAATTATAGCATGGATAATAAACGATTATCATGAACAAGGAAATATAATAATAACTCTTTTATTATTGCCTCTAGGGCATATTTCCAACAGAGGTGGCGCCTCCCACCAATCCTAGTCCAACTAGGAACTAGGTGGGGTGCCGGCCAGCCCTATGGGCTGCCTCTCTCCTTTCCACAAGGCCCACTATGGACCATCCCCCTTCGTAGGAGGTTCCGGTAACCCCCTTCGGCAATCCCGATAAATCCGAAACTTTTCCGGTATACTTCCGGTGTCCGAATATAGTCGTCCAATATATCAATCTTTATGTCTCGGACATTCCGAGACTCCTCGTCATGTCCGTGATCTCATCCGGGACTCCGAACTACCTTCGATACATCAATACTCATAAACTCATAATACCGATCGTCATCAAACGTTAAGCGTGCGGACCCTACGGGTTCGAGAACTATGTAGACATGACCGAGACTCATCTCCGGTCAATAACCAATAGCGGAACCTGGATGTTCATATTGGCTCCTACATATTCTACGAAGATCTTTTATCGGTCAGAACCGCATAACAACATACGTTGTTCCTTTTGTCAAACGGTATGTTACTTGCCCGAGATTTGATCGTCGGTATCTCTATACCTAGTTCAATCTCGTTACCGGCAAGTCTCTTTACTCGTTCCGTAACACATCATCTCGTGACTAACTCATTAGTCTTTTGCTTGCAAGGCTTATTATGATGTGTGTTACCGAGAGGGCCCAGAGATACCTCTCCGACACTCGGAGTGACAAATCCTAATCTTGATCTATGTCAACACCACGAATACTTTCGGAGACACCTGTAGAGCATCTTTATGATCACCCAGTTACGTTGTGATGTTTGATAGCACACAAGGTGTTCCTACGGTATTCGGGAGTTGCATAATCTCATAGTCATAGGAACATGTATAAGTCATGAAGAAAGCAATAGCAGTTAAACTAAACGATCATAGTGCTATGCTAACGGATGGGTCTTGTCCATCACATCATTCTCCTAATGATGTGATCCCGTTGATCAAATGACAACTCATGTCTATGGCTAGGAAACATAACCATCTTTGATCAATGAGCTAGTCTAGTAGAGGCATACTAGGGACATACTGTTTTGTCTATGTATCCACACATGTACTAAGTTTCCGGTTAATACAATTCTAGCATGAATAAAAGACATTTATCATGATATAAGGAAATACAAATAACATCTTTATTATTGCCTCTAGGGCATATTTCCTTCAGTCTCCCACTTGAACTAGAGTCAATAATCTAGATTACAAAGTGATGATCTTTACACCCATGGAGTCCTGGTGCTGATCATGTTTTGCCCGTGGAAGAGGCTTAGTCAACGGGTCTGCAACATTCAGATCCGTATGTATTTTGCAAATCTCTATGTCTCCCTCCTTGACTAGATCGCGGATGGAATTGAAGCGTCTTTTGATGTGCTTTGTTCTCTTGTGAAACCTGGATTCCTTCGCCAAGGCTATTGCTCCAGTGTTGTCACAAAAGATTTTCATTGGACCCGATGCACTAGGTATTACACCTAGATCGGATATGAACTCCTTCATCCAGACTCCTTCATTTGCTGCTTCTGAAGCAGCTATGTATTCCGCTTCACACGTAGATCCTGCCACGACGCTCTGCTTGGAACTGCACCAACTGACAGCTCCACCGTTCAATAAAAATACATATCCGGTTTGTGACTTAGAGTCATCCGGATCAGTGTCAAAGCTAGAATCGACGTAACCGTTTACGACGAGCTCTTTGTCACCTCCATACACGAGAAACATATCCTTTGTCCTTTTGAGATACTTTAGGATGTTCTTGAACGCTGTCCAGTGATCCACTCCTGGATTACTTTGGTACCTCCCTGCTAGACTTATAGCAAGGCACACATCAGGTCTAGTACACAGCATTGCATACATGATAGATCCTATGGCTGAGGCATAGGGAATTACTTTCATTTTCTCTCTATCTTCTGCAGTGGTCGGGCATTGAGTCTTACTCAACTTCATACCTTGTAATACAGGCAAGAACCCTTTCTTTGACTGATCCATTTTGAACTTCTTCAAAATCTTATCAAGGTATGTGCTTTGTGAAAGTCCAATAAGCGTCTTGATCTATCTCTATAGATCTTGATGCCTAATATATAAGCAGCTTCACCGAGGTCTTTCATTGAAAAACTTTTATTCAAGTATCCTTTTATGCTGTCCAGAAATTCTATATCATTTCCAATCAACAATATGTCATCCACATATAATATTAGAAATGCTATAGAGCTCCCACTCACTTTCTTGTAAATACAGGCTTCTCCAAAAGTCTGTATAAAACCATATGCTTTGATCACCTCATCAAAGCGTATATTCCAACTCCAAGATGCTTGCACCAGTCCATAGATGGATCGCTGGAGCTTGCATACTTTGTTAGTACCTTTTGGATCGACAAAACCTTCTGGTTGCATCATATACAACTCTTCTTTGAGATATCCATTCAGGAATGCAGTTTTGACATCCATTTGCCAGATTTCATAATCATAAAATGCGGCAATTGCTAACATGATTCGGACAGACTTAAGCATCGCTACAGGTGAGAAAGTCTCATCGTAGTCAACTCCTTGAACTTGTCGAAAACCTTTCACAACAAGTAGAGCTTTGTAAACAGTAACATTACCGTCTGCGTCGGTCTTCCTCTTGAAGATCCATTTATTTTCGATGGCCTGCCAATCATCGGGCAAGTCAACCAAAGTCCACACTTTGTTCTCATACATGGATCCCATCTCAGATTTCATGGCTTCAAGCCATTTTGCGGAATCTGGGCTCATCATCGCTTCCTCATAGTTCGTAGGTTCATCATGGTCTAGTAACATGATTTCCAGAATTGGGTTGCCGTACCACTCTGGTGCGGAACGTACTCTGGTTGATCTACGACGTTCAGCAGAAACTTGATCCGAAGTTTCATGATCATCATCATTAACTTCCTCACTGATTGGTGTAGGAATCACTGGAACAATTTTCTGTGATGTACTACTTTCCAATCCGGGAGAAGGTACAATTACCTCATCAAGTTCTACTTTCCTCCCACTCACTTCTTTCGAGAGAAACTCCTTCTCTAGAAAGGATCCCTTCTTAGCAACTAATATCTTGCCTTCGGATCTGTGATAGAAGGTGTACCCAACAGTCTCTTTTGGGTATCCTATGAAGACACATTTCTCCGACTTGGGTTCGAGCTTATCCGGTTGAAGCTTTTTCACATAAGCATCGCAGCCCCAAACTTTAAGAAACGACAACTTTGGTTTCTTGCCAAACCATAGTTCATAAGGTGTCGTATCAACGGATTTAGATGGTGCCCTATTTAACGTGAATGCAGCTGTCACTAAAGCATAACCCCAAAACGATAGTGGTAAATCGGTAAGAGACATCATAGATCGTACCATATCTAATAAAGTACGGTTACGACGTTCAGACACACCATTACGCTGTGGTGTTCCGGGTGGCGTGAGTTGTGAAACTATTCCACATTGTTTCAAATGAAGACCAAACTCGTAACTCAAATATTGTCCTCCACGATCAGATCGTAGAAACTTTATTTTCTTGTTACGATGATTCTCTACTTCACTCTAAAATTCTTTGAACTTTTCAAATGTTTCAGACTTGTGCTTCATTAAGTAGATATACCCATATCTGCTCAAATCATCAGTGAAGGTCAGAAAATAACGATACCCGCCGCGAGCTTCAACACTCATTGGCTCACATACATCAGTATGTATGATTTCCAACAAATCTGTTGCTCGCTCCATAGTTTCGGAGAACGGAGTTTTAGTCATCTTGCCCATGAGGCATGGTTCGCAACCACCAAGCGATTCATAATCAAGTGATTCCAAAAGTCCATCACTATGGAGTTTCTTCATGCGTTTTACACCAATATGACCTAAACGGCAGTGCCACAAATAAGTTGCACTATCATTATTAACCTTGCATCTTTTGGTTTCAATATTATGAATATGTGTATCACTACAATCGAGATCCAATAAGAATAGACCACTCTTTGAGGGTGCATGACCATAAAAGATATTATTCATAAAAATAGAACAACCATTATTCTCTGATTTAAATGAATAACCGTCTCGCAACAAACAAGATCTAGATATAATGTTCATGCTCAACGCTGGCACCAAATAACAATTATTTAGGTCTAAAACTAATCCCGAAGGTAGATGTAGAGGTAGCGTGCCGACGGCGATCACATCGACTTTGGAACCGTTTCCCACGCGCATCATCACCTCGTCCTTAGCCAATCTTCGTTTAATCTGTAGTCCCTGTTTCGAGTTACAAATATTAGCAACCGAACCGGTATCAAATACCCAGGTACTACTACGAGCATTAGTAAGGTACACATCAATAACATGTATATCACATATACCTTTGTTCACCTTGCCATCCTTCTTATCCGCCAAATACTTGGGGCAGTTCCGCTTCCAGTGTCCAGTCCCCTTGCAGTAGAAGCACTCAGTTTCAGGCTTGGTTCTAGACTTGGGTTTCTCTGCGGGAGCAGCAACAATCTTGCTATTCTCCTTGAAAATCCCTTCCTTGCCCTTTTTCTTGAAACTAGTGGTATTGTTAACCATCAACACTTGATGCTCCTTTTTGATTTCTACCTCCGCAGCTGTGAGCATAGCGAAGAGCTCGGGAATTGTCTTTTGCATCCCTTGCATATTATAGTTCATCACGAAGCCATTATAGCTTGGTGGCGGTGATTGAAGAATTCTATCAATAACACTATTCTCATCAACTTGGCAACCAAGTTGAGTCATATGATTGTAGTGCCCATACATTGTGAGCAAGTGTTCACTGATAGAACTATTCTCCTCCATCTTGCAGCTGTAGAACTTATTGGAAATCTCATATTTCTCAATCCGGGCATTTGCTTGAAATATTAACTTCAACTCCTGGAACATCTCATATGGTCCATGACGTTCAAAACGTCGTTGAAGTCCCGGTTCTAAGCCGTAAAGCATGGCACACTGAACTATCGTGTAGTCATCAGACCGCGATTGCCAGACATTCAAAGCGTCCACATTAGCGGGAGGGGGCTTGTCACCTAGCGGCGCTTCAAGGACATAATTTTTCTGTGCAGCAATGAGGATAATCCTCAGGTTACGGACCCAGTTCGTGTAATTGGTACCATCATCTTTCAACTTAGCTTTCTCTAGGAATGCATTAAAATTCAAAGGAAAGGTAGCACGGGCCATTGATCTACCATAACATAGATATGCAAAAACTATCAGGACTAAGTTCATGATAAATTAAAGTTCAATTAAATCATATTAATTTAAAGAACTCCCACTTAGATAGACATCCCTCCGGTCATCTAAATGATCACGTGATCCAAATCAACTAAACCATGTCCGATCATCACGTGAGATGGAGTAGTTTCAATGGTGAACATCTTATGTTGATCATATCTACTATATGATTCACGCTCGACCTTTCGCCCTCCAGTGTTCCGAGGCCATATCTGCATATGCTAGGCTCGTCAAGTTTAACCCGAGTATTCTGCGTGTGCAAAACTGGCTTACACCCGTTGTATTTGAACGTAGAGCTTATCACACCCGATCATCACGTGGTGTCTCGGCACGACGAACTTTCGCAACGGTGCATACTCAGGGAGAACACTTATACCTTGAAATTTAGTAAGGGATCATCTTATAATGCTACCGTCGTTCTAAGCAAAATAAGAAGCATAATAAGATAAACATCACATGCAATCAAAATATGTGACATGATATGGCCATCATCATCGTGTGCTTTTGATCTCCATCTCCAAAGCACCGTCATGATCACCTTCGTCACCGGCGCGACACCTTGATCTCCATCGTAGCATCGTTGTCGTCTCGCCAACTATTGCTTCTACGACTATCGCTACCGCTTAGTGATAAAGTAAAGCAATTACATGGCGATTGCATTTCATACAATAAAGCGACAACCATATGGCTCCTCCCAGTTGCCGATAACATTACAAAACATGATCATCTCATACAAAACCGTATAACTCATCATGTCTTCACCATATCACATCACAACATGCCCTGCAAAAACAAGTTAGACGTCCTCTACTTTGTTGTTGAAAGTTTTACGTGGCTGTTATGGGCTTAGCAAGAACCGTTCTTACCTACGCACACAAAACCACAACGATGTTTCGTCAAGTATGTGCTGTTTTAACCTTCACAAGGACCGGGCGTAGCCACACTTGATTCAGCTAAAGTGAGAGAGACAGACACCCGCCAGTCACCTTTAAGCAACGAGTGCTCGTAACGGTGAAACCAGTCTCGTGTAAGCGTACGCGTAATGTCGGTCCGGGCCGCTTCATCTCACAATACCGCCGAAGCAAAGTATGACATGCTGGTAAGCAGTATGACTAGTATCGCACACAACTCATTGTGTTCTACTCGTGCATATCATCTACGCATAGACCTGGCTCATGATGCCACTGTTGGGGAACGTAGTAATTTAAAATTTCCTACAATCACGCAAGATCTATCTACCAGATGTATAACAACGAGAGAGAAAAGTGTGTCTACGTACCCTCGTAGACCGGAAGCGGAAGCGTCAAGTGACGCGGTTGATGTAGTCGAACTTCTTCGCGATTCAACCGATCAAGCACCGAACGTACGGCACCTCCGCGTTCAGCACACGTTCAGCTTGATGACGTCCCACGAGCTCTTGATCCAGTTGAGCTTCACGGGAGAGTTTCGTCAGCACGACGGCGTGGTGACGGATATGATGTATCTACCGGCGTAGGGCTTCTCCTAAGCACTGCAACGATATGACCGAGGTGTGTTTCTATGGAGGGGGGCACCGCACACGGCTGGAACAATCCAACTTGTGTGTCTTTGGGTGCCCCCCTTCCCCCGTATATAAAGGAGCAAGAGGGGAGGGCCGGCCGGCCTCCTATGGTGCGGCTAGGGCAATCCTACTAGGAATAGGATTGCAATCCTATTCCTAGTAGGAGTCCACCAAGAAGGAAGAGAGGAAAAGGAAAAGAGGGAGATGTGGCGCCCCCCCAATCCTAGTCCAACTAGGATCCCTAGGTGGGGCGCCGGCCAGCCTCTATGGGCTGCCTCTCTCCTTTCCTCAAGGCCCACTATGGACCATCCCCCCTCGTAGGGGGTTCCGGTAACCCCCTCTGGCAATCCCGTTAAATCCGAAACTTTTCCGGAACACTTCCGGTGTCCGAATATAGTCGTGCAATATATCAATCTTTATGTCTCGGACATTTCGAGACTCCTCGTCATGTCCGTGATCTCATCCGGGACTCCGAACTACCTTCGGTACATCAAAACTCATAAACTCACAATACCGATCGTCATCAAACGTTAAGCGTGCGGACCCTACGGGTTCGAGAACTATGTAGACATGACCGACACTCATCTCCGGTCAATAACCAATAGCAGAACCTGGATGTTCATATTGGCTCCTACATATTCTACGAAGATCTTTATCGGTCAAACCGCATAACAACATACGTTGTTCCTTTTCTCATCGGTATGTTACTTGCCCGAGATTCGATCGTCGGTATCTCCATACCTAGTTCAATCTCGTTACCGGCAAGTCTCTTTACTCGTTCCATAACACATCATCTCGTGACTAACTCATTAGTCTTTTCCTTGCAAGGCTTATTGTGATGTGTGTTACCGAGAGGGCCCAGAGATACCTCTCCGACACTCGGAGTGACAAATCCTAATCTTGATCTATGCCAACACCACGAATACTTTTGGAGACACCTGTAGAGCATCTTTATGATCACCCAGTTACGTTGTGATGTTTGATAGCACACAAGGTGTTCCTACGGTATTCGGGAGTTGCATAATCTCATAGTCATAGGAACATGTATAAGTCATGAAGAAAGCAATAGCAGTAAAACTAAACGATCATAGTGCTATGCTAACGGATGGGTCTTGTCCATCACATCATTCTCCTAATGATGTGATCCCGTTGATCAAATGACAACTCATGTCTATGGCTAGGAAACATAACCATCTTTGATCAATGAGCTAGTCTAGTAGAGGCATACTAGGGACATACTGTTTTGTCTATGTATCCACACATGTACTAAGTTTCCGGTTAATACAATTCTAGCATGAATAAAAGACATTTATCATGATATAAGGATATACAAAATAACATCTTAATTATTGCCTCTAGGGCATATTTCCTTCACGGATGCCGTAGGAATACTTTGGGTGTGCCAAACGTCACAACGTAACTGGGTGGCTATAAAGGTACGCATCGGTTATCTCCGAAAGTGTCTGTTGAGTTGGTACGAACCGAGACTGGGATGTTGTCATTCCGTATGACGGAGAGGTACCTCTGGGCCCACTCGGTAAGACATCATCATAATGAGCTCAAGGTGACTAAGGAGTTAGTCACGGGATGATGGATTACGGATCGAGTAAAGAGACTTGCCATGACGAGATTGAACAAGGTATCGGGAATACCGACGATCGAATCTCGGGCAAGTACCGTACCGATAGACAAAGGGAATAACTACGGGGTTTAGTGAATCCTTGACACAGTGGTTCGTCCGATGAAGATCATCGAGGAACACGTGGGAACCAACATGGGTATCCAGATCCCGCTGTTGGTTATTGACCGGAGAGTGGTCTCGGTCATGTCTACGTGTCTTCCGAACCCGTAGGGTCTACACACTTAAGGTTCGGTGACGCTAGGGTCGTAGAGATACATGCACGTGGAAACCCGAAAGTTGTTCGGAGTCCCGGATGAGATCCCGGACGTGACAAGGAGTTCCGGAATGGTCCGGAGATAAAGAATGATATATAGAAAGTCCAGTTTCGGCCGTCGTGTGAACTTCGGGGGTCACCGGGAGTGTCCCGGGACCACCGGAGGGGTCCCGGGGGTCCACCGGGTCGGGCCACCCATCCCGGTGGGGCCCCTAGGCTGCAAGGGGAAGGGGGCTAGCCCCTGGTGCGCTGGCGCACCCAACTGGGCCCTCCCTCCATGCGCCTAGGGTTGAAACCCTAGGGGAGGGAGGCGCCCCCTATGCCTTGGGGGGCAAGTTCCCCCCCCCCCCAGGCCGCCGCCCCCTTTGCAGATGGGATCTGCAGGGGCTGGCGCACCCCCCTGGCCCCCTATATATATTTGGGGGGAGAGGGCAGCCGCACCCAATCCTCTGGCGCCTCTCCCCCTCCCGTCACACCTTCCTCCTCCTCCGCAGGGCGCCGGCGAAGCCCTGCAGGATTTCCCGCTGCATCCACCACCACGCCGTCGTGCTGCTGGATCTCCGACGACCTCTCCTCCCCCCTTGCTGGATCAAGAAGGAGGTGACGTTGCTGTACCGGACGTGTGTTGAACGCGGAGGTGCCGTCCGTTCGGCGCTAAATCATCGGTGACGAAGAACGTGAAGAGTACGACTACTTCATCCACACTTCTTCGAAAGCTTCCGCTCGCGATCTACAGAAGGGTACGTAGATGCACTCTAATATGCTCGTTGCTAGATGTCTCCTTAGATGGATCTTGGTGAAAGCATAGAATTTTTTTGAATTCTGCTACGTTCCCCAACAGTGGCATCTGAGCTAGGTCTTTTGCGTAGCATCTTGCACGAGTAGAACACAAAGCAGTTGTGGGCGTTGAGTTTGCTCAATTTTCTTACCGTTACTAGTCTAATCTTGATTCGGCGGTATTGTGGGATGAAGCGGCCCGGACCGACCTTACACGTACGCTTACGTGAGACTGGTTCCACCGACAGACATGCACTAGATGCATAAGGTGGCTGGCGGGTGTCTGTCTCTCCTACTTTAGTCGGATCGGATTCGATGAACAGGGTCCTTATGAAGGGTAAATAGAAATTGACAAATCACGTTGTGGTTTTGGCGTAGGTAAGAAACGTTCTTGCTAGAAAACCTATAGAAGCCACGTAAAAACTTGCAACAACAATTAGAGGTCGTCTAACTTGTTCTTGCAGCATGTGCTATGTGATATGGTCACTAGTAGATAAAGGGGATTTAGCCCCGGTTCATTTGGCCTTTTAGCCCCGGTTCTGGAACCGGGGCAACAGGGTCGGTACTAATGCTCTGACCCTTTAGTCCCGGTTCAATCCAGAACCGGGGCAAAAGGGTGTCCACGTGGCCTGTGCACCGAGTCCAGGCAGGAGGGGCTTTAGTCCCGGTTGGTGGTACCAACCGGGACCAAAAGGCATGCACGTGTCAGCATTTCTGTAGCTGTGGTTTTTGTTTTTTTTTTTTGAAAGGGGAGGGGGGGTTTTAGGTTTTGGGGGTTAATTTAGGTGTTTGATATATTGTGTTAGCTAGCTAATTAATAGAGAGAAGTGTTCTCTCTTATGTCCGTGCTTTTGGTCGACGCTACATACTACACATACGTATATATATGGACTAGAGTCACGCTAGCTAGCTAGCTAGCTGCTAGCTACTAAGCAAACAAAGGAACAGAAGATCTCGTATATATAATCAACATATATATATATATGCATACAGAGAGAAGTAATAATATCGACCACCTCTCCTTCTCCGAGAGATTGGTCGAACAACAAGTTCTCGTATATCTATCCGACACTACCGGGCACATATATACAATAATTATCTCTTACAAAAATAATCTCCTAACACATGGATGCAGGGTCCACATAGTATTCTCCGTCTTCAGCGATCACGTGTTCAAGGAAGAATGCCGCCAATTCCTCTTGAATTGCTCGCAGACGATCTGGTGTTAGGAGTTCATCCCGCATCCGAAACATCTAATTTGAAGTAGGGGGTCAATACATGAAATGATGCTATAAATTTGTGAATATTATTGATTGCTTACGCACTTTAAATTGTTCATCAGTGTAGCCCCGCTCACAGGTCGTGTGGCGGATGGACTCGCAAATGTAGTATCCACAATAATCATTCTCGGGTTCCTGCCACAACCACTTTACAAGAAATAGAGCTCAATCAAACTGATAAGCAAGAATGCCAAATTGGTATTGATGAAACTAGCTAGCGCTTGAATCAAGATATAGGAGATGCGCGCGCGGAACATGCTACTATATTGTACTTACTTTCGGGTATCTAAATTGTAGCTTCTTCGGCAGTCCCGGAGCTTTTTTGATGAATGTTTTCCAAGCCCTGCCAGACAAAGGAAACAATTAGTTGATATCAGAAATGAAGTTGCTGATATATATGCATGGTGGATAATATTGATCGATTTAACTTACCTGGCTAGTATTTGAGTCATGTCCGCATACTCCTCGGGATCTTTACGTTTAGAGTCGAAGACAGTTACTATTCCCTTCTCAAGCTTAATCTCTAAGAGAATATAGTGGAAGCTGCGCACGAATGCATGAGATCATTACATCACTATAAACTTGACTGATATATATAAGGGAAACAAAATATGCACAAGACATTAACACTCACTTGAAGTTGTAAGGAAAGAGTATTATATCTTTGTTTTCATTTACCACCAACGATCGTAGCAAGTTGGTCTCGGTATCGCCGGGACGCAATTTAACCTCGGTTGCATCTATGAGGTATGTGTTAATAAACCCAATATCACCTACTTGTCTTTTCTTCAATTCGACGATCTTCAATCTGCATAATATAGTGAGGATAATTATAAATACATGCAATGAAGATCAGCTATATAGAGAGACTTAATGACAGAAGTAGTACTACTTACAGACAGTAGCAGGTGATCGTTGTTTTATCGAGGGCCAATTGATTGAAAAATTGATAGAACTCCTCAAATGGAACAGGCAACAGGTCAATTCCAACGAGGTCATGCTCCGGTTTAACTCTCAAATACAAGTTATTCCTCCCCCCAGACTCTCTTCAGATTTTCATGTACCAATCATGCAATCTTCGCATATTCGTTGATAGAGATCTTTCATTTTTGACGAGAGGCTTTTTGTACTCGTATCTTTCTATCTGCACGTCCATGAAATCATAGTGTACATCGTCGGACGCGTAATCTGCAAGATTGGTATAACCGGGCACCATCCTCGGATCATTAGCGATCATAGTGTACATCGTCGGACTCGTATTTTTATTTTCTTTGTTTATTTCTAAGTTGTTTTTTGCTGTATTTAGAGTTGCTTTATTTATTTTACTTCCTTTATTTATTTTATTTGTTGCTTTATTTATTTTATTTTGTTTATACTTAATTACAACAAAATACTTATTGTTGCTATTTATTTCTAAGTTGTTTTTTGCTGTATTTAGAGTTGCTTTATTTATTTTATTTTCTTTGTTTATTTCTAAGTTGTTTTTTGCTGTATTTAGAGTTGCTTTATTTATTTTACTTTCTTTATTTATTTTCTTTGTTGCTTTATTTATTTTATTTTGTTTATACTTACAACAAAATACTTATTGTTGCTATTTATTTTTCAAGTTTGTTTTGTTTTGTTTTGTTTTGTTAGTGCAAGTAGTATTGAAATTTGAATAGTACAAACGGACAATGGTATCATACTCGTTTGTTACAAAGTTGGCATGGTATCATCATAGTAGTTGCGGAAATAACTCTTCACTTTTTCTTCGCTTGTGTCATTTGCTTATTGCGCCGTAACCATGGATAATCTTCATCGTTTATCAGGATGCTTGGGTCAGCCTTGACTTTGAAGGGAGGAATTTCATGAAACTTTTCATAATCTTCAGACATGTCTGTCTTGCCCTCCACTCTTAGGATGTCCCTTTTTCCTGAAAGAACTATGTGGCGCTTTGGCTCATCGTATGATGTATTCGCCTCCTTATCTTTTCTTTTTCTCGGTCTGGTAGACATGTCCTTCACATAGATAACCTGTGCCACATCATTGGCTAGGACGAACGGTTCGTCATTGTATCCAAGATTTTTCAGATCCACTGTTGTCATTCCGTACTGTGGGTCTACCTGTACCCCGCCTCCTGACAGATTGACCCATTTACACTTAAACAAAGGGACCTTAAAATCATGTCCGTAGTCAAGTTCCCATATGTCCACTATGTAACCATAATATGTGTCCTTTCCCCTCTCGGTTGTTGCATCAAAGCGGACACCGCTGTTTTGGTTGGTGCTCTTTTGATCTTGGACAATCGTGTAAAATGTATTTCCATTTATCTCGTATCCTTTGTAAATCAATACAGTCGAAGATGGTCCCCTGGACAACAAGTACAACTCATCACAAACAGTGTTGTCACCTCTGAGACGTGTTTCCAACCAATTGCTGAAAGTCCTGATGTGTTCACGTGTAATCCAGTCGTCGCACTGCTCCGGGTGTTTGGAGCGCAGACTGTTCTTGTGTTCATCGACATACGGGGTCACCAATGTAGAGTTCTGTAGAACTGTGTAGTGTGCTTGAGACCAAGAATAACCGTCCCTGCATATTATTGAGTCCCTTCCAAGCATGCCTTTTCCAGTCAGTCTGCCCTCGTACCGCGATTTAGGGAGACCTATCTTATTAAGGCCAGGAATGAAGTCAACACAAAACCCGATGACATCCTCTGTTTGATGGCCCATGGAGATGCTTCCTTCTGGTCTGGCGCGGTTACGGACATATTTCTTTACGACTCCCATGAACCTCTCAAAGGGGAACATATTGTGTAGAAATACGGGCCCCAGAATGACAATCTCGTCGACTAGATGAACTAGGACGTGTGTCATGATATTGAAGAAGGATGGTGGGAACACAAGCTCGAAACTGACAAGACATTGCGCCACATCACTCCTTAGCCTTGGTACGATTTCTGGATCGATCACCTTCTGAGAGATTGCATTGAGGAATGCACATAGTTTCACAATGGCTAATCGGACGTTTTCCGGTAGAAGCCCCCTCAATGCAACCGGAAGCAGTTGCGTCATAATCACATGGCAGTCATGAGACTTTAGGTTCTGGAACTTTTTCTCTGCCATATTTATTATTCCCTTTATATTCGACGAGAAGCCAGTCGGGACCTTCATACTGAGAAGGCATTCAAAGAAGATTTCTTTC
>LR738715.1:22313473-22324200 GCA_902687465.1 Secale cereale | reverse complement strand
GCCCTCACATCGGCAGGGCTGGGCGGCGCGACGGCGGCGGGGCGGGGCGGCGACGAGGCGGCGTCGGGGCGTGGCGGCGCGACAGCGGCGGGGCGGGGCGCGCGGCGGCGCGGGGCGACGGGCCGGCCGGGGCGCGGCGACGGCGCGGGGCGGGGCGACGGCGCGGGGTGCGGCGACGGCGCGGGGCGGAGCGACGAGGCGGCGTCGGGGGCGACGGCGACGGGGCGACGGGGGCGACGGCGACGGCGAAGGGGACGGAGCAGATCGAGGGAGGCGTCGGGGCGGGGAGAAGAAGGAAACTAACGAAAATTTCGCAAGTCCTGGTTATATAGGAGGGGCATTAGTCCCGGTTGGTGGCTGAAACCGGGACTAATGCCCCCCTTTAGCCCCGGTTGCTGCCACCAACCGGGACTAAAGGTCCCTTTTCAGCAACCCAAAGGGCGGGAAGGTGGGGCCTTTAGTCCCGGTTGGTGGCAGCAACCGGGGCTAAAGGGGTGCATTAGTCGCGGTTTCAGCCACCAACCGGGACTAATGCCACCCTTTAGTCCCGGTTGGTGCCACCAACCGGGACCAAAGGCCCTGTGCTGGCGCGGGTGCGGTGGGATGTTTAGTCCCACCTCGCTAGCTGAGGGAGCTCGAGAGTGGTTTATAAGGGCTGCTGCTCCCTCCATCTCGAGCTCCTCTCAAATGCAGGCTTCTGGGCCTAACTCTGCGCGCTGCCCTGTGAGCTTGCTGGGCCTTATATTACAGGTGGATCCTGTGCTATAGGCCTTGCAGGCTCACTGGGCAGCGCCCAATTTTTTTTCCTTTTTTGCTTTATTTATTTCAAAGTTGTTTTTTGCTGTATTTAGAGTTGCTTTATTTATTTTATTTTCTTTGTTTATTTCTAAGTTGTTTTTTGCTGTATTTAGAGTTGCTTTATTTATTTTACTTCCTTTATTTATTTTCTTTGTTGCTTTATTTATTTTATTTTGTTTATACTTAATTACAACAAAATACTTATTGTTGCTATTTATTTCTAAGTTGTTTTTTGCTGTATTTAGAGTTGCTTTATTTATTTTATTTTCTTTGTTTATTTCTAAGTTGTTTTTTGCTGTATTTAGAGTTGCTTTATTTATTTTACTTTCTTTATTTATTTTCTTTGTTGCTTTATTTATTTTATTTTGTTTATAATTACAACAAAATACTTATTGTTGCTATTTATTTTTCAAGTTTGTTTTGTTTTGTTTTGTTTTGTTAGTGCAAGTAGTATTGAAATTTGAATAGTACAAACGGACAATGGTATCATACTCGTTTGTTACAAAGTTGGCATGGTATCATCATAATAGTTGCGGAAATAACTCTTCACTTTTTCTTCGCTTGTGTCATTTGCTTATTGCGCCGTAACCATGGATAATCTTCATCGTTTATCAGGATGCTTGGGTCAGCCTTGACTTTGAAGGGAGGAATTTCATGAAACTTTTCATAATCTTCAGACATGTCTGTCTTGCCCTCCACTCCCAGGATGTCCCTTTTTCCTGAAAGAACTATGTGGCGCTTTGGCTCATCGTATGATGTATTCGCTTCCTTATCTTTTCTTTTTCTCGGTCTGGTAGACATGTCCTTCACATAGATAACCTGTGACACATCATTGGCTAGGACGAACGGTTCGTCAGTGTATCCAAGATTTTTCAGATCCACTGTTGTCATTCCGTACTGTGGGTCTACCTGTACCCCGCCTCCTGACAGATTGACCCATTTACACTTAAACAAAGGGACCTTAAAATCATGTCCGTAGTCAAGTTCCCATATGTCCACTATGTAACCATAATATGTGTCCTTTCCCCTCTCGGTTGTTGCATCAAAGCGGACACCGCTGTTTTTGTTGGTGCTCTTTTGATCTTGGACAATCGTGTAAAATGTATTTCCATTTATCTCGTATCCTTTGTAAATCAATACAGTCGAAGATGGTCCCCTGGACAACAAGTACAACTCATCACAAACAGTGTTGTCACCTCTGAGACGTGTTTCCAACCAACTGCTGAAAGTCCTGATGTGTTCACGTGTAATCCAGTCGTCGCACTGCTCCGGGTGTTTGGAGCGCAGACTGTTCTTGTGTTCATCGACATACGGGGTCACCAATGTAGAGTTCTGTAGAACTGTGTAGTGTGCTTGAGACCAAGAATAACCGTCCCTGCATATAATTGAGTCCCTTCCAAGCGTGCCTTTTCCAGTCAGTCTGCCCTCGTACCGCGATTTAGGGAGACCTATCTTATTAAGGCCAGGAATGAAGTCAACACAAAACCCGATGACATCCTCTGTTTGATGGCCCATGGAGATGCTTCCTTCTGGTCTGGCGCGGTTACGGACATATTTCTTTAGGACTCCCTTGAACCTCTCAAAGGGGAACATATTGTGTAGAAATACGGGCCCCAGAATGACAATCTCGTCGACTAGATGAACTAGGACGTGTGTCATGATATTGAAGAAGGATGGTGGGAACACAAGCTCGAAACTGACAAGACATTGCGCCACATCACTCCTTAGCCTTGGTACGATTTCTGGATCGATCACCTTCTGAGAGATTGCATTGAGGAATGCACATAGTTTCACAATGGCTAATCGGACGTTTTCCGGTAGAAGCCCCCTCAATGCAACCGGAAGCAGTTGCGTCATAATCACATGGCAGTCATGAGACTTTAGGTTCTGGAACTTTTTCTCTGCCATATTTATTATTCCCTTTATATTCGACGAGAAGCCAGTCGGGACCTTCATACTGAGAAGGCATTCAAAGAAGATTTCTTTCTCTTCTTTCGTAAGAGCATAGCTGGCAGGACCTTCATACTGCTTCGGAGGGATGCCGTCTTTTTCGTGCAAACGTTGCAGGTCCTCCCGTGCCTCAGCTGTATCTTTTGTCTTTCCATACACGCCCAAGAAGCCTAGCAGGTTTACGCAAAGGTTCTTCGTCACGTGCATCACGTCGATTGAAGAGCGGACCTCTAGGTCTTTCCAGTAGGGTAGGTCCCAAAATATAGATTTCTTCTTCCACATGGGTGAGTGTCCCTCATCGTCATTCGGAACAGCTAGTGCGCCGGGGCCCTTTCCGAAGATTACGTGTAAATCATTGACCATAGCAAGTACGTGATCACCGGTACGCATGGCGGGCTTCTTCTGGTGATCTGCCTCGCCTTTGAAATGCTTGCCTTTCTTTCGACATTGATGGTTGGTCGGAAGAAATCGACGATGGCCCAGGTACACATTCTTCCTGCACTTGTCCAGGTATATACTTTCAGTGTCATCTAAACAGTGCGTGCATGCGTAGTATCCTTTGTTTGTCTGTCCTGAAAGGTTACTGAGAGCGGGCCAATCGTTGATGGTCACGAACAGCAACGCCTTTAGGTCAAATTCCTCCTGTTTGTGCTCATCCCACGCACGTACACCGTTTCCATTCCACAGCTGTAAAAGTTCTTCAACTAATGGCCTTAGGTACACATCAATGTCGTTGCCGGGTTGCTTAGGGCCTTGGATGAGAACTGGCATCATAATGAACTTCCGCTTCATGCACATCCAAGGAGGAAGGTTATACATACATAGAGTCACGGGCCAGGTGCTGTGATTGCTGCTCTGCTCGCCGAAAGGATTAATGCCATCCGCGCTTAGAGCAAACCATACGTTCCTTGCGTCCTTTGCAAACTCCTCCCAGTACTTTCTCTCGATTTTTCTCCATTGCGACCCGTCAGCGGGTGCTCTCAACTTCCCGTCTTTCTTACGGTCCTCACTGTGCCATCGCATCAACTTGGCATGCTCTCTGTTTCTAAACAAACGTTTCAACCGTGGTATTATAGGAGCATACCACATCACCTTCGCAGGAACCCTCTTCCTGGCGGGCTCGCCATCAACATCACCAGGGTCATCTCGTCTGATCTTATACCGCAACGCACCGCATACCGGGCATGCGTTCAGATCGTTGTATGCACCGCGGTAGAGGATGCAGTCATTAGGGCATGCATGTATCTTCTGCACCTCCAATCCTAGAGGGCATACGACCTTCTTTGCTGCGTATGTACTGTCGGGCAATTCGTTATCCTTCGGAAGCTTCTTCTTCAATATTTTTAGTAGCTTCTCAAATCCTTTGTCAGCCACAACATTCTCTGCCTTCCACTGCAGCAATTCCAGTACGGTACCGAGCTTTGTGTTGCCATCTTCGCAATTGGGGTACAACCCTTTTTTGTGATCCTCTAACATGCGATCGAACTTCAGCTTCTCCTTTTGACTTTCGCATTGTGTCCTTGCATCGACAATGACCCGGCGAAGATCATCATTTGGTTCCTCTTGATCTTCAGCAGCTTCACCCGTTGCAGCATCATTGGGCACATCGTCTGGTTCCTCTTGATCTTAACCAGCTCCCCCCATTGCAGCATCACCGTATTCAGGGGGCACATAGTTGTCATCGTACTCTTCTTCTTCGCCGTCTTCCATCATAACCCCTATTTCTCCGTGCCTCGTCCAAACATTATAGTGTGGCATGAAACCCTTGTAAAGCAGGTGGGAGTGAAGGATTTTTCGGTTAGAGTAAGACATCGTATTCACACATTGAGTGCATGGACAACACATAAAACCATTATGCTTGTTTGCCTCTGCCACATTTAGAAACTCACGCACGCCCTTAATGTACTCGGAGGTGTGTCTG
Source organism: Secale cereale (assembly GCA_902687465.1). Lineage (NCBI taxonomy): Eukaryota > Viridiplantae > Streptophyta > Magnoliopsida > Poales > Poaceae > Secale > Secale cereale. The sequence continues at coordinate 22,319,531 of LR738715.1, read as the reverse complement.
TCACCGTACATCCATTGGCGGTTCATCTGCGTGCATTTATATATAATTAAGTGTGTCAAAAACCATTCCAGAACATCATAAATAGATAATTAAGTGACCAAATGGATAAAAGTTCATCATCACATTAAAACCAAATTACATACATATATAGTTCTCATCTAACAACATATATAGCTCTCCATACACATCGAAACTATGTAAAACATTTCAACGCGAAAACAAATGCTATCATAATCGCAACCAAGGTAACAATTGATCCAACGGCATAATGATACCAAGCCTCGGTATTAATGGCATATTTTCTAATCTTTTTAATCTTCAACCGCATTGCATCCATCTTGATCTTGTGATCATCGACGACATCCGCAACATGCAACTCCAATATCATCTTCTCGTCCACAATTTTTTTTATTTTTTCCTTCAAGAATTTGTTTTCTTCTTCAACTAAATTTAACCTCTCGACAATAGGTTCCATCTTGATCTTGTGATCATCAATAACTTCCGCAACATACAACTCCAATTCCATCTTCTCCTCCTCCATTTTTTCCAATTTTTTCTTTAACGAAATGTTTTCCTCTTCAACTAAATTTAACCTCTCCACAAGAGGGTCGGTTGGAATTTCCGGTTCAACTACCTCCTAGACATAATAAAACATCTATGCATGTCAGGTTGGTCGGCATAACTATCATAAGCACTAAAACAAATAGTTATAAATTAAAGATAATATACCACATCCGAATCGTAGACCGGACGAGGGCCCACGTGGGCGGATATCAAAACCATCGCACTATATAATAACAAGCAATAATAAACGTAAGAAAATTAGACAAATATCTATCTAAAGCAATAATAAAAGTAAGAAAAGCATGGACATAACAAGAGGCTCACCACGGTGGTGCCGGTGACGAGATCGGCGGGGGCGATCGACGGCGGCGAAGACGGGGACGGGACGTGACGGACCGCTAAACCTAGACAAATCTCGGAGAAAATAGAGCTTCGAGAGGAGAAAAGCTTAACTGGTGTGGCTCGGGCATTCCACCGAACATGTTGTGTGCATAGGAGGTGAGCTAGAGTACCACTAACCCCTCTCCCCCTCGGCCAGAAAAAAAAACAGAGCAGTGAGCTCTGCTCTTGAGTGAGGGGGTTTATATAGGCAACTCACTGGTCCCGGTTGGTGCTACAAACCGGGGCTAAAGGGGTGCCTTTGGTCCCGGTTCATAAAACAAACCGGGACTAATAGTGGTGGGCCAGGAGCAAGAGCCATTGGTCCCGGTTTTTAGCTCCAACCGGGACCAATAGGTCCAGACGAACCGGGACCAATGGCCCACGTGGCCCGGCCGGCCCCCTGGGCTAACGAACCGGGTCCAGTACCCCCATTGGTCCCGGTTCTAGATTGAACCGGGGCTAATGGGCTGGACCAATGCCCTGTTTTCTACTAGTGGAACGGTGTGCAGGAACCAGGATGGAGCTTTCCTAGGAGCATCGGCAGTGGTCTTCTCCAATCTAACTGACCCAAGCACTTTGGAGACTCTCGCTATCAGGGAGGCACTGGCTCTAGCGGAGGATCTTTACGTCAGGAGGGTCCATGTGGCTTCGGACTGCAAGGTGGCGGTGGATGACATTCGACAGCAAAGTAAAGGTTGCTATGGAGCGATAGTACATGAAATAACCCGGCATAGTTCTGCGTTTGAAACTGTAATATTATTTATGAGTCTAGGAGTTCGAACATCGAGGCTCACAAACTTGCAAAGTACTCTTTATCTCTTGGGGTTGGCCGCCATGCTTGGTTAGGCCAGCCCGCTGAACTTGATTTCGTCCTAGTGAACATGGTGACGCCTTAATAAAGCTTTGCGGTTTGTCTCAAACAAAGTTGAGTAGGGACGCACCATGGCACAGGCCCATGAGGCTATGACTACGCACGCTTCATCGGCTCATAATTTTGCAGTTCGGTGTTATGAAAACTTGAGAAATAAGATTAATCATGTTGATGAGGTGATTAATCATGTTGATGAGGTGATTTTATCATCCGCTAGCTGCTGCAGCTGCTGAGACCCCCTTTGCTAGCTAAGTGAGTCGATCTGCTCCTGCTGCTGCTGGAATTTGTCTTCCAAGTCCGCGTGCTTTGATTCTAGGCCTTGAAGGCGTTCATAGTCCAGCTTCGTCCGCTTCTCCTGCGCAATCTTTCTTCTCGCACGGGTTCTGTAGTCGGCATTCCAGTCCAGAAACCCCTCATACCACGGCATAGCGCCCTTGCCTCTTGTTCTTCCCGGGTGTTCAGGATTTCCCAGGGCACGCGTAAGCTCGTCGTTCTCTCTGTTGGGCTGGAACACCCCCGTTCGAGCCTCTTCTATTGCAACAAGTAGCTTATCGTCGGCTCCTTTCAGACATGCCTTCGTCGAAACTTCGCCTGTCTTCGGGTCCAACTCCCCCCATGCGCATAGAACCAAGTCCTGCACCTGGGGGGCCAGCTCCTAGTAACCGGAGTGACACCTGCATCCTCCATCCCTTTCTCAAACTTATCCCACTTAGGCATTGCCACCGCGTAGCCACCTGGCCCTAGCTTATGGAACTTATCCTATTTTTCGGCATTCTTCTTGTTTATTCTCGACCGTTCCTTAGCTAATTCTGAATCCTTGAATTTCACGAAATCGTCCCAATGAGCACTTTGCTTCTCTAGATTTCCCTCGAATACTGGAGTCTTCCTTCCTCCCTTGACGTACTTGTCCCATTCACGATTCTTGTGGTTCTTGAATGCAACCGCCATCTTCCTAAGAGCAGCGTCCTTGACTTCCTGCACATCTTCTTCTGTGAAATGATCTGGTAGGGTGAAATGTTCCATGAGAGTATTCCAAAGCAGACTTTTTTGTCTGTCGTCGACAAAAGTAACATCTGCACGTGGCTTTGCTGGCTTTCTCCATTCATGAAGGGAGATCGGGAGTTGGTCCTTCACAAGAACTCTGCACTGACGAGAACTTGCCCGCAATCTTCTTAGGCGCTAATGGTTTGCCATTAGGTCTGATTGCCTTGATATTGTACTTTACGCCCTCCTTCAACAATTTGTTCGGGCCTCGTTTCGTCATGTTGCCTGAAGATTTGCTCGATCCGGATGGCTGAAAGAAGAAAGATCGATTCGTTAATATATCTTCAACTCATTTAAAACATGTGATATCACCAGATGTGCCTGCTTATATAAATATATATACCTCGCCGGTCTTTGTTGTTTCAAGATCAACATTTTCTTCGTCATCATCGTAGTTCATGACTTCATCAATTCGGTCGTCGCGATCGAATATCATATCACCCTCTCCGGTGTTGTTTAGAAATTCGGAGCCATCATAATCTTCTTCATTCTGATCATCATCTGGCCCGCGAGGATGGCGTATCATATCGAACAGGGTCTGTTCTCCCTCTCTCCCAGTATTGTCCGCCATTGCTTTTATTTAACTAATCCAAAATAAATATAAAACAATTAAGTATTCAAATTACATTGTCTCAAATAATAGATATAATCTCGAATACTTCGTCTCGAATAATATATAATCTCGAATACATCGTCTCGAATAATATATAATATCGAATACATCACTGGCTAGGTAGCTAATAAAGATCGAATACTACAGAAGAATCTAGGACACTCGCGGTTCCTGCGGCGCGGGCGGTGGACACCCAAAGAGAAGGAACCCTCACAGGATCATAGCTGAAGGGAGATCCCTGAAGAAACTGCCAGGTATTGGAGAACCTGCCACCCTCTAACGCAACCATGTAGCGATGGACGTGCTCGTCCTCCTCCCTGACACGGCGACGTACCACCTCCGGCGGGGCCGGCTCCCTCCGCACCGAAACTGGCCCACGCGAACGCCACCAAACAAGATCAGGGTCGACGACGGGATCCGGGGCCGGGTTCCTCATCAAGCGGCGCGCCCCTTCAGGCAGCACCTCCCAGTGCCAGCTCGGCGGAGCCCAGTCCCAGACATGGGTCAGCCGGACGTCGTCGCGGAGGGGTCGACGGCGAGGATGCGGGCCGGGCATCGTCGAGAACAAATACTAGCTATATGCCCGCAAAAAGTAACATTTTTTTAAGAATTGGATTTTGATAACTAAAATTTCTAACATTTATATATAACTAACATTTCTATAACATTTCTAACAATGCTATATAACTAACATTTCTAATATTTCTATAACTAAAAAACAGAAAAAAAATTTATAACATTTCTATATATATAACTAACATTTGTATAACATTTCTAATATTTCTAGAACTAAAAAAAGAAAAATTTCTAACTTTTTTTATAACTAATACTATATGCAAACATAACATTCTAAATTTTTATAACTAAAATTATAAGAAACTAAAAAAAAATCGATCATCGTCTAACAATTCGAAAGTTAATCTAATTCATCTAGCTAAAACTAACATTTCTAAAATTTCTAACATTTCTATATAACTAACATTTCTATATATTGTTTAAAATTAATCTAATTCATCTAGCTAAAACTAAAATTTCTAAATGAATTGCATAAAAAACAGAAAAAGTGTGTGTGTGTGTGTGTGTGTGTGTGTGTGTGTGTGCGAGGGGCCGGGGGAGAGGGCCTCACCGCGCGGGCGAGGTCGAGGTGACGGCGACGGCGAGGTCGAGGCGACGGCGATGGGGGCGGCGACGGCGATGGTGGCGTCGACGGGGGCGGCGACAGCGAACGGGGCGGCGACGGCGACGGCGACGGTGGCGTCGACGGGGGCGGCGCGCGACGGCGATGGGGGCGGCGACGGCGACGGGGACGGGGACGATGGCAGCGCGCAATGGGGCGGCGACGGCGTCGACGGAGAGTAGAAACAGAACAAGAACAAAGGGAAAACTGAAAATTCGTAAGTGTTGTATATATAGGATGGACCTTTAGTACCGGTTGGAGCCACCAACCGATACTAAAGGCCTGTTTTGGCCAGGCCAAGCGGCGGGAAGCGCACCCCTTTAGTACCGGTTGGTGGCTCCAACCGGTACTAAAGACACCCCTTTAGTACCAGTTGGTGCCACGACCCGGTACTAAAGGGGGTGCGCTGGCGCAGGTGCGGTGCGGCAAGTTTAGTCCCACCTCGTTAGCCGAGGGGCAGCCGCACTGGTTTATAAACCCCGCCGCGGCTGCTCCTTCGAGTTCCTCTCTACTGCAGGCTTGTAGGCCTAACGTTGCCGCGCTGCCCTGTGAGTCTGCTGGGCCTTTATGGGCCTGCAAATACAGGCCCAGAGCCTTGCAGGCCCATAGGGTAGCGCGCAACAATTTTTTATATGGTATTTCATTTTATATCTAACTAAAATTTCTATATCTAAAATTTATCTAACAAACATTTTATCTATCTAACATTGCCGCAAATATATCTAAAATTTCTATTTAACATTTCTATATCTAAAATTGTATATCTAACTAACATTTCTATATCTAAAATTATCTAACAAACATTTTATATCTCATTTAACTCTCTAAAAACAAATCAGTAAATGAATGAAAAATACCAAATGAATTCAGAAAGGGTTGATAATTGATTCTGTGGATTTGAATGGTGCATTTTGAACACACAACAAGTCTGGGGTTCAAAAAAGTTCAAAAAAATGCAATGCCTTTGTAACATATGAGTTTTCGTCCTAAACCGTGATACCTCGAAAGAGATTGTCCATTTTGTACACGAAGTGCATCCAGTTTTTGCCGTGACCCTCTCTACTTTTTTGCACATGCCATGTGGGTGAAATGATGATACCATGCCAAGTTTCAACCTTTTCAGAGTTCAATTTGTACTGCTTTTCAATTTCACGGTCACTTAGCTCTCTCAAAACAAATCATCAGTAAATGAATGAAAAATACCAAATGAATTCAGAAAGGGCTGATAATTGATGATGATGTGGATTTGAATGGTGCATTTTGAACACACAAAAACTCTGGAGTTCAAAAAAATGCAATGCCTTTGTATCATATGAGTTTTCGTCCTAAACCCTGATACTTCGAAAGAGATTGTCCATTTTGTACACGAAATGCATCCAGTTTTTGCCCTGACCCTCTCTACTTTTTT
>LR738715.1:22302855-22312960 GCA_902687465.1 Secale cereale | reverse complement strand
AGCTCTCTCAAAACAAATCATCAGTAAATGAATGAAAAATACCAAATGAATTCAGAAAGGGTTGATAATTGATGATGATGTGGATTTGAATGGTACATTTTGAACACACAAAAACTCTAGAGTTCAAAAAAAATGCAATGCCTTTGTACCATATGAGTTTTCGTCCTAAACCCTGATACTTCGAAAGAGATTGTCCATTTTGTACACGAAGTGCATCCAGTTTTTGCCGTGACCCTCTCTACTTTTTTGCACATGCCATGTGGGTGAAATGATGATACCATGCCAAGTTTCAACCTTTTTAGTGTTCAATTTGTACTGCTTTTCAATTTCACGGTCATTTAGCTCTCTCAAAACAAATCAGTAAATGAATGAAAAATACCAAATGAATTCAGAAAGGGCTGATAATTGATGATGTGGATTTGAATGGTGCATTTTGAACACACAAAAAGTCTGGAGTTCAAAAAAAGGCGCAATGCTCGTTAATTAGCTTCAAGCCTTTCGGAAGAGTGTACAAAGCACTGCACATAGCTCCGTGCAGTCTACACTATTCCTCAAGGCTTGAAGCTAAGCAACGTGCAGGTGAACATTGCGCCTGTCCCACATTGTCTGTGCACTCAAGGCTTATAAACCGCTCCTAGTGCCTCTCTCTTGGCGAGGTGGGACTAAAAATCAGCTTACTAAGATACTCTAGTACCGGTTCATGCCATGAACCGGTACTAAAGGTGCCTAGGATGACAACAGCCTGACACAGCATCATTAGTACCGGTTCATGGCATGAACCGGTACTAGAGAGGTTGCCCACGAACCGGAACTAATGATCTCCGCCCGCCTAGCCGTTGGAACCGGTACGGTACTAATTAATTGTCTAGTTTGTACACAAAGTGCATCCAGTTCAAAAAAATGCAATGCCTTTGTACATGCTATGTGGGTGAAATGATGATACCATGCCAACTTTTAACATTTTCAGAGTTCATTTTGTAGTGCTTTTCAAATGATGTTAAAAATGCATTGACCATCATTGATCTTTTTGTGTACAATTTAAATTGTTAATAGGAGTCCTCACCGGTTTAGGAACTGGCGATGACTCCTATTGCAGCCACAAATCCTACACATAGAGTTCAATGAAGACCAAGTGGTTGTGATAGTTTGAGAAATAACATATTTAAGGTAGTAAAATCTCTGTTAGACGAGCGAGGTGGGACTAAAAAAGCGTTGTAGAACGAAGTGAGTAGAACCCTTCTGTACCGGTTCCTGGCACGAACCGGTACTAAATGTTCTGGTGGGCCCCCAGCCTAACCACAACCTGCAACAGCCTCTTTAGTACCGGTTCGTGCCAAGAACCGGTACTAAATGTTCACCACGAACCGGTACTAATGATCGCCGCCGGCCTAGCCTCTGGAACCGGCACTAATGGTCCCATTAGTGCCGGTTCAGTTGCAAACCGGGACTAATGAGCTCTACAATTGACCCTTTTTCTACTAGTGGTGTGCCAACCCCTATGCATAGATTCCCAAGGTCACGGAACCCGCAAGTTGATCACCAAAACATACATCAACTAGATCACATGATATCCCATTGTCACCACAAATAAGCACGTGCAAGACATACATCAAGTGTTCTCAAATCCTTAAAGACTCAATCCGATAAGATAACTTCAAAGGGAAAACTCAATCCATTACAAGAGAGTAGAGGGGGAGAAGCATCATAAGATCCAACTAGAATAGCAAAGCTCCCGATACATCAAGATCGTGCCATCTCAAGAACACGATAGAGAGAGATCAAACACATAGCTACTGATACATACCCTCACCCCCGAGGGTGGACTACTCCCTCCTCGTCATGGAGAGCACCGGGATGATGAAGATAACCACCGGAGAGGATTCCTCCCTCCGGCAGGGTGCCGGAACAGGGTCTAGATTGGTTTCCGGTGACACCAGAGGCTTTCGGCGGCGGAACTCCCAATCTAGGTTTCTTTCTGGAGGTTTCAGTATATATAGGAGGTGTTGGAGTCGGGGCCAAGCAAAGGGGGGCTACGAGCTGTCCACGAGGGGGGGGGGGGGCACGCGCCCTAGGGGGCACGCGCCCCCCCCCCCGTGGGCAGCCCGTGGGTCCTCTCGTCCCCCTCCGGCACTTCCTGGTCTTCTTTAGGTCCAAAAACAGCCTCCGTTGATTTTCAGGTCAATTGGGCTCCGTTTGAAATTCCTTTTCTGTAAGACCCAAAAACAGGAGAAAAACATAAACTGGCACTAGGCTCTGGGTTAATAGGTTAGTCCCAAAATTAATATAAAAGTGTATAATTAAGCCCATGAAACATCCTAGAAGGATAATATAATAGCATGGAAAAATAAAAAATTATAGATACGTTGGAGATGTATCACCCCTGCCCCCGTATATAAAGGAGCAAGGGTGAGCCGGCCGGCCCTATAGGCGTGCCCCATGAGGGGGAGTCCTACTAGGAATAGGAATCCTAGTCCTAGTTGGAGTCCACCAAGAGGGAGAGAGGGGGAATGAAGGAGAGGGAGAGGGGGAAGGAAGGAGAGGGGGAGGGAGAAGGAAAGGGGGGCGCCCCCCTTCCTAGTCCAATTCGGACCCAAGGGGAAGGGGGCGCGCATCCTGCCCTAGCCGCCCCTCTCTCTCTCCACTAAGGCCCGTGTGGCCCATTAGTTCCCCCGGGGGGTTCCGGTAACCCTCCGACACTTCGCTTTTATCCGAAACTTCTCCGGAACACTTCCGGTGTCCGAATATAGTCGTCCAATATATCAATTTTTATGTCTCGACTATTTTGAGAGTCCTCGTCATGTCCGCGATCTCATCTCGGACTCTAAACAACCTTCAGTACATCAAAACACATAAACTCATAATATCGATCATCATCAAACGTTAAGCGTGCGGACCCTGCGGGTTCGAGAACTATGTAGACATGACCGAGACTTGTCTCCTGTCAATAACCAATAGCGGAACCTAGATGCTCATATTGGTTCCTACATATTCTACGAAGATCTTTATCGGTCAAACCGCACAACAACATACGTTGTTCCCTTTGTCATCGATATGTTTCTTGCCCAAGATTCGATCGCCGGTATCATCATACCTAGTGCAGTCTCGTTACCGGCAAGTCTCTTTACTCGTTCCGTAATACATCATCTCGTAACAAACTCATTAGTCATTTGCTTGCAAGGCTTATTATGATGTGTATTACCGAAAGGGCACAGAGATACCTCTCCGACACTCGGAGTGACAAATCCTAATCTTGATCTATGCCAACACCACAAACACTTTCGGAAACACTTGTAGAGCATCTTTATAATCACCCAGTTATGTTGTGACCTTTGATAGCACACAAGGTGTTCCTCCGGTATTCGGGAGTTGCATAATCTCATAGTCAGAGGAACATGTATAAGTCATGAAGAAAGCAATAGCAGTAAAACTAAATGATATAATTCTAAGCTAACAGATGGGTCTTGTCCATCACATCATTCTCATAATGATGTGATCTCGTTGATCAAATGACAACACATGTCTATGGTTAGGAAACATAACCATCTTTGATTAATGAGCTATTCTAGTAGAGGCATACTAGGGATACTCTATTTTATCTATGTATTCACACATGTATCAAGTTTTCAGTCAATACAATTCTAGCATGAATAAAAACATTTATCATGACATATAAGGAAATATAAATAACAACTTTATTATTGACTCTAGGGCATATTTCCTTCACCCCTCGTGGCACATCTTGACCTAACTCTGCCTCTATAAATACCCAAATATTCCATATACATTAGAGAGCCACCCGAAATACTTTTTCCGCCGCCGCAAGTTTCTATTCTTAGGAGATCCCATCTGGAGGCCTTTGTCGACACTCTGTCGGAGGGGGGATTCGATCACGGAGGGCTTCTACATCAACCTTCACTAGTAGAAAACAGGGCATTGGTCCAGCCCATTAGCCCCGGTTCAATCTAGAACCGGGACCAATGGGGGTACTGGACCCGGTTCGTTAGCCCAGGGGGCCGGCCGGGCCACGTGGGCCATTGGTCCCGGTTCGTCTGGACCTATTGGTCCCGGTTGGAGCTAAAAACCGGGACCAATGGCTCTTGCTCCTGGCCCACCACTATTAGTCCCGGTTTGTATTACGAACCGGGACCAAAGGCTCCCCTTTAGCCCCGGTTTGTAGCACCAACCGGGACCAGTGAGTTGCCTATATAAACCCCCTCACTCAAGAGCAGAGCTCACTGCTCTGTTTTTTTTTCTGGCCGAGGGAGAGAGGGGTTAGTGGTGCTCTAGCTCACCTCCTATGCACACAACATGTTCGGTGGAATGCCCGAGCCACACTAGTTAAGCTTTTCTGCTCTCGAAGCTCTATTTTCTCCGAGATTTGTCTAGGTTTAGCGGTCCGTCACGTCCCGTCCCCGTCTTCGCCGCCGTCGATCGCCCCCGCCGATCTCGTCACCGGCACCACCGTGGTGAGCCTCTTGTTATGTCCATGCTTTTCTTACTTTTATTATTGCTTTAGATAGATATTTGTCTAATTTTCTTACGTTTATTATTGCTTGTTATTATATAATGCGATGGTTTTGATATCCGCCCACGTGGGCCCTCGTCCGGTCTACGATTCGGATGTGGTATATTATCTTTAATTTATAACTATTTGTTTTAGTGCTTATGATAGTTATGCCGACCAACCTGACATGCATAGATGTTTTATTATGTCTAGGAGGTAGTTGAACCGGAAATTCCAACCGACCCTCTTGTGGAGAGGTTAAATTTAGTTGAAGAGGAAAACATTTCGTTAAAGAAAAAATTGGAAAAAATGGTGGAGGAGAAGATGGAATTGGAGTTGCATGTTGCGGATGTCGTCGATGATCACAAGATCAAGATGGATGCAATGCGGTTGAAGATTAAAAAGATTAGAAAATATGCCATTAATACCGAGGCTTGGTATCATTATGCCGTTGGATCAATTGTTACCTTGGTTGCGATTATGATAGCATTTGTTTTCGCGTTGAAATGTTTTACATAGTTTCGATGTGTATGGAGAGCTATATATGTTGTTAGATGAGAACTATATATGTATGTACTTTGGTTTTAATGTGATGATGAACTTTTATCCATTTGGTCACTTAATTATCTATTTATGATGTTCTGTAATGGTTTTTGACACACTTAATTATATATAAATGCACGCAGATGAACCGCCAATGGATGTACGGTGACAGACACACCTCCGAGTACATTAAGGGCGTGCGTGAGTTTCTAAATGTGGCAGAGGCAAACAAGCAGAATGGTTTTATGTGTTGTCCATGCCCTCAATGTGTGAATACGATGTCTTACTCTAACCGAAAAATCCTTCACTCCCACCTGCTTTACAAGGGTTTCATGCCACACTATAATGTTTGGACGAGGCACGGTGAAATAGGGGTTATGATGGAAGACGGCGAAGAAGAAGAGTACGATGACAACTATGTGCCCCCTGAATACGGTGATGCTGCAATGGGGGGAGCTGGTGAAGATCAAGAGGAACCAGACGATGTGCCCAATGATGCTGCAACGGGTGAAGCTGCTGAAGATCAAGAGGAACCAAATGATGATCTTCGCCGGGTCATTGTCGATGCAAGGACACAATGCGAAAGTCAAAAGGAGAAGCTGAAGTTCGATCGCATGTTACAGGATCACAAAAAAGGGTTGTACCCCAATTGCGAAGATGGCAACACAAAGCTCGGTACCGTACTGGAATTGCTGCAGTGGAAGGCAGAGAATGCTGTGGCTGACAAAGGATTTGAGAAGCTACTGAAAATATTGAAGAAGAAGCTTCCGAAGGATAACGAATTGCCCGACAGTACATACGCAGCAAAGAAGGTCGTATGCCCTCTAGGATTGGAGGTGCAGAAGATACATGCATGCCCTAATGACTGCATCCTCTACCGCGGTGCATACAACGATCTGAACGCATGCCCGGTATGTGGTGCGTTGCGGTATAAGATCAGACGAGATGACCCTGGTGATGTTGATGGCGAGCCCGCCAGGAAGAGGGTTCCTGCGAAGGTGATGTGGTATGCTCCTATAATACCACGGTTGAAACGTTTGTTTAGAAACAGAGAGCATGCCAAGTTGATGCGATGGCACAGTGAGGACCGTAAGAAAGACGGGAAGTTGAGAGCACCCGCTGACGGGTCGCAATGGAGAAAAATCGAGAGAAAGTACGGGGAGGAGTTTGCAAAGGACGCAAGGAACGTATGGTTTGCTCTAAGCGCGGATGGCATTAATCCTTTCGGGGAGCAGAGCAGCAATCACAGCACCTGGCCCGTGACTCTATGTATGTATAACCTTCCTCCTTGGATGTGCATGAAGCGGAAGTTCATTATGATGCCAGTTCTCATCCAAGGCCCTAAGCAACCCGGCAACGACATTGATGTGTACCTAAGGCCATTAGTTGAAGAACTTTTACAGCTGTGGAATGGAAACGGTGTACGTGCGTGGGATGAGCACAAACAGGAGGAATTTGACCTAAAGGCGTTGCTGTTCGTGACCATCAACGATTGGCCCGCTCTCAGTAACCTTTCAGGACAGACAAACAAAGGATACCACGCATGCACGCACTGTTTAGATGACACTGAAAGTATATACCTGGACAAGTGCAGGAAGAATGTGTACCTGGGCCATCGTCGATTTCTTCCGACCAACCATCAATGTCGAAAGAAAGGCAAGCATTTCAAAGGCGAGGCAGATCACCGGAAGAAACCCGCCATGCGTACCGGTGATCACGTACTTGCTATGGTCAATGATTTACACGTAATCTTCGGAAAGGGCCCCGGCGCACTAGCTGTTCCGAATGACGATGAGGGACACGCACCCATGTGGAAGAAGAAATCTATATTTTGGGACCTACCCTACTGGAAAGACCTAGAGGTCCGCTCTTCAATCGACGTGATGCACGTGACGAAGAACCTTTGCGTGAACCTGCTAGGCTTCTTGGGCGTGTATGGAAAGACAAAAGATACAGCTGAGGCACGGGAGGACCTGCAACGTTTGCACGAAAAAGACGGCATCCCTCCGAAGCAGTATGAAGGTCCTGCCAGCTATGCTCTTACGAAAGAAGAGAAAGAAATCTTCTTTGAATGCCTTCTCAGTATGAAGGTCCCGACTGGCTTCTCGTCGAATATAAAGGGAATAATAAATATGGCAGAGAAAAAGTTCCAGAACCTAAAGTCTCATGACTGCGATGTGATTATGACGCAACTGCTTCCGGTTGCATTGAGGGGGCTTCTACCGGAAAACGTCCGATTAGCCATTGTGAAACTATGTGCATTCCTCAATGCAATCTCTCAGAAGGTGATCGATCCAGAAATCGTACCAAGGCTAAGGAGTGATGTGGCGCAATGTCTTGTCAGTTTCGAGCTTGTGTTCCCACCATCCTTCTTCAATATCATGACACACGTCCTAGTTCATCTAGTCGACGAGATTGTCATTCTGGGGCCCGTATTTCTACACAATATGTTCCCCTTTGAGAGGTTCATGGGAGTCCTAAAGAAATATGTCCGTAACCGCGCCAGACCAGAAGGAAGCATCTCCATGGGCCATCAAACAGAGGATGTCATCGGGTTTTGAGTTGACTTCATTCCTGGCCTTAATAAGATAGGTCTCCCTAAATCGCGGTACGAGGGCAGACTGACTGGAAAAGGCACGCTTGGAAGGGACTCAATAATATGCAGGGACGGTTATTCTTGGTCTCAAGCACACTACACAGTTCTACAGAACTCTACATTGGTGACCCCGTATGTCGATGAACACAAGAACAGTCTGCGCTCCAAACACCCGGAGCAGTGCGACGACTGGATTACACGTGAACACATCAGGACTTTCAGCAGTTGGTTGGAAACACGTCTCAGAGGTGACAACACTGTTTGTGATGAGTTGTACTTGTTGTCCAGGGGACCATCTTCGACTGTATTGATTTACAAAGGATACGAGATAAATGGAAATACATTTTACACGATTGTCCAAGATCAAAAGAGCACCAACGAAAACAGCGGTGTCCGCTTTGATGCAACAACCGAGAGGGGAAAGGACACATATTATGGTTACATAGTGGACATATGGGAACTTGACTACGGACATGATTTTAAGGTCCCTTTGTTTAAGTGTAAATGGGTCAATCTGTCAGGAGGCGGGGTACAGGTAGACCCACAGTACGGAATGACAACAGTGGATCAGAAAAATCTTGGATACAATGACGAACCGTTCGTCCTAGCCAATGATGTGGCACAGGTTATCTATGTGAAGGACATGTCTACCAGACCGAGAAAAAGAAAAGATAAGGAAGCGAATACATCATACGATGAGCCAAAGCGCCACATAGTTCTTTCAGGAAAAAGGGACATCCTGGGAGTGGAGGGCAAGACAGACATGTCTGAAGATTATGAAAAGTTTCATGAAATTCCTCCCTTCAAAGTCAAGGCTGACCCAAGCATCCTGATAAACGATGAAGATTATCCATGGTTACGGCGCAATAAGCAAATGACACAAGCGAAGAAAAAGTGAAGAGTTATTTCCGCAACTATTATGATGATACCATGCCAACTTTGTAACAAACGAGTATGATACCATTGTCCGTTTGTACTATTCAAATTTCAATACTACTTGCACTAACAAAACAAAACAAAACAAAACAAAACTTGAAAAATAAATAGCAACAATAAGTATTTTGTTGTAAGTATAAACAAAATAAAATAAATAAAGCAACAAAGAAAATGAATAAAGAAAGTAAAATAAATAAAGCAACTCTAAATACAGCAAAAAACAACTTAGAAATAAACAAAGAAAATAAAATAAATAAAGCAACTCTAAATACAGCAAAAAACAACTTAGAAATAAATAGCAACAATAAGTATTTTGTTGTAATTAAGTATAAACAAAATAAAATAAATAAAGCAACAAAGAAAATAAATAAAGGAAGTAAAATAAATAAAGCAACTCTAAAAACAGCAAAAAACAACTTAGAAATAAACAAAGAAAATAAAATAAATAAAGCAACTCTAAATACAGCAAAAAACAACTTAGAAATAAATAAAGCAAAAAAGGAAAAAAAAAATATTGGGCGCTGCCCAGTGAGCCTGCAAGGCCTATACCACAGGATCCACCTGTAATATAAGGCCCAGCAAGCTCACAGGGCAGCGCGCAGAGTTAGGCCCAGAAGCCTGCATTTGAGAGGAGCTCGAGAGGGTGGGAGCAGCAGCCCTTATAAACCACTCTCGAGCTCCCTCAGCTAGCGAGGTGGGACTAAACATCCCACCGCACCCGCGCCAGCTCAGGGCCTTTGGTCCCGGTTGCTGCCACCAACCGGGACTAATGCCCCCCTTTAGTCCCGGTTGCTGCCACCAACCGGGACTAAAGGTCCCTCCTTCCCGCCCTTTGGGCTGCTGAAAAGAAACAAAATAAAATAAATAAAGCAACAAAGAAAACAAATAATTTCAAATTTAAACTATTCAAATTTGAATACTACTTGCACTAACAGAAAGTTCGTAATTGGTTTTACAAAAGAAAATAAATAATGCCGAAAACAAAACAAAAAAACTTGCAAAAAAAATAGCAACAATAAATATTTTTTTGTAAGTAGAAACAAAATCAAATAAATAAAGAAACAAAGAAAACAAATAAATAAAAATAGCAACAGTAAGTATTTTGTTGAAAGTAGAAACAAAACTAAAAAATAAAGCAACAAAGAAAAAAAGAAAAAATATGCCACCTGCTGGGCCCACACGGCCTGAATACGACTAGAAACCCAACCATGGGCCAGGATTCAGGCCCGTAGAAAGCCCAGCAAGTCCACAGGCAAAGCAGTGTCAGTTTAGGCCCTTAGGCCTGCAGTTTAGAGGAGTTCGAGAGGAGAGAGGCAGCGGGGCTTATAAACTGGTGCTGCTCTCCCTCAACTAGCGAGGTGGGACTAAACTTCCCACCGCACCGCGGCAAGGCCTTTAGTCCCGGTTGCTGCCACAAACCGGGACTAAAGGGTGGCATTAGTCCCGGTTGCTGCCACCAACCGGGACTAAAGGCCCCACCTTCCCGCCCTTTGGGCTGCTGAAAAGGGACCTTTAGTCCCGGTTGG
>LR738715.1:22271013-22301855 GCA_902687465.1 Secale cereale | reverse complement strand
GCTGAGAATGATCTGCTTCAGAAAGGGATCGAACCAGAGACAATGCACTGGCCAGAACGTTGCCGGACTTGGTTCTTCGGGGCTGGCGGTTCCTTGGACCCTGTAACAGGGTGGTGCATTTGGACGGACAAGCAATTGGAAACACCACTCAGGAAGATGCGGCAGTATATCAAAGCAGCGCATGCAGGGACGTTCATCCCCGACAGAGAGAACGACGAGCTGACAATGGCCCTCGGGAATCCTGAGCACCCTGGACGGACACGAGGCACGCCAGGCTCCCTTCCGTGGCGTGCTGGGTTTCCGGACGCAGGAGGCTACAAATGCCACGACAGGAGGAAGAAAATGGAGATGACCGAAATCCAGGCGCTGCGGGCCAGAATACAAGCGATAGAGGAACGGGAAGCAGATCGGGAAAGAATTGCCGAAGCTTCCCCCGAAGCTACCCCGCCATCTCAGCGGAGAAGCAGCGTGGCTTCCACCTAGCTGCTTCAGCCAGAGCTTGCCTTGACGGCTACTGCCAGCAATCCTGTGGATGCTATCACGCAGGCACAAAATTGCCACCTTATGGCACAGTGGATGAATCTGAAGGTCAAGGCGGCTGCTGGCTCTGTTTATCCTTCTGGACCAGACGACACTTTTCACTGCCGGCCAATTCCAGAAGGATATGCTAGGGTGATGGTCGACGAAATAACGGAGGGATTTGAGGAGCTCCAGCTTGACCACCCTACCGGTGAAGGGGAGACTCGGCTGGGTTCTTCACTGAAGACTCCATGCCTATGGCGGAAGGACCTAATCAACATTCTGAACTGGACGCCTCCGCCTCCTCCTCCGACGACGACGAGTCAGGGCACTCCGCCTCCTCCACCGCCTCCTCCTCCGGCGAGTGACCATCAGGGCACTCCGGCTCCTTCTCCGGCGAGTGACCATCAGGGCACTCTGGCTCCTTCTCCGGCGCGTGGCGGCACACCGCCTCCTTCGCCGCCGGCGCGTGGCGGCACTCCGCCTCCTTCGCCGCCGGCGCGCCCGAGCAGACAGCCAGCTCCTCCTTCGCCTAATCAGCAAGGACGGAAGAGACCTGCCGCCGCTCCGGCTGCTCCTGCTCCGGCGCCTAAGCAAGTAAAAAAGACAGCCGCTTCGTCTGGTCCGGCGACGTCTACCAGTACAGCCAGAGGCGGGAGGCGATGCAGATTCGGTCCTTCTCTCACGCCTCTAGAGAAGTTACCGTACGAGAGGTCCGACGAGGAAAACACGAAGATCGCTGAAGGCCAAGTGAAGGACTTTTTTGAAGGGTTGAAAGCACAGAGACATCCACCTCCAGAGGAGAAGATAGATGCGGTGAAAGCAAAGCGCACTCTTGCTGCCCTGAAGCAACCAGCGAAAAGTAAGCCGAAGGGCAACTATGACCGCATTATTCAAAAGACATTTCAAGATGCCAAGCGGTCTGGAAGTACAAAAAGTGATCAGAGGTTAGCAGAAGGGCGAGCTAGGAAACAAATTGCCCAGCTCGGCGAACAAGCGAACCAATCGTGCCCCCCGCTCAAGGTGTCTAGCGACATGGTCGCTAATGATCCGAGGATGGTGCCCGGTTATACCAATCTTGCAGATTACGCGTCCGACGATGTACACTATGATTTCATGGACGTGCAGATAGAAAGATACGAGTACAAAAAGCCTCTCGTCAAAAATGAAAGATCTCTATCAACGAATATGCGAAGATTGCATGATTGGTACATGAAAATCTGCAGAGAGTCTGGGGGGAGGAATAACTTGTATTTGAGAGTTAAACCGGAGCATGACCTCGTTGGAATTGACCTGTTGCCTGTTCCATTTGAGGAGTTCTATCAATTTTTCAATCAATTGGCCCTCGATAAAACAACGATCACCTGCTACTGTCTGTAAGTAGTACTACTTCTGTCATTAAGTCTCTCTATATAGCTGATCTTCATTGCATGTATTTATAATTATCCTCACTATATTATGCAGATTGAAGATCGTCGAATTGAAGAAAAGACAAGTAGGTGATATTGGGTTTATTAACACATACCTCATAGATGCAATCGAGGTTAAATTGCGTCCCGGCGATACCGAGACCAACTTGCTACGATCGTTGGTGGTAAATGAAAACAAAGATATAATACTCTTTCCTTACAACTTCAAGTGAGTGTTAATGTCTTGTGCATATTTGGTTTCCCTTATATATCAGTCAAGTTTATAGTGATGTAATTGATGATCTCATGCATTCGTGCGCAGCTTCCACTATATTCTCTTAGAGATTAAGCTTGAGAAGGGAATAGTAACTGTCTTCGACTCTAAACGTAAAGATCCCGAGGAGTATGCGGACATGACTCAAATGCTAGCCAGGTAAGTTAAATCTATCAATATTTCAATCAATTGGCCCTCGATAAAACAACGATCACCTGCTACTGTCTGTAAGTAGTACTACTTCTGTCATTAAGTCTCTCTATATAGCTGATCTTCATTGCATGTATTTATAATTATCCTCACTATATTATGCAGATTGAAGATCGTCGAATTGAAGAAAAGACAAGTAGGTGATATTGGGTTTATTAACACATACCTCATAGATGCAACCGAGGTTAAATTGCGTCCCGGCGATACCGAGACCAACTTGCTACGATCGTTGGTGGTAAATGAAAACAAAGATATAATACTCTTTCCTTACAACTTCAAGTGAGTGTTAATGTCTTGTGCATATTTGGTTTCCCTTATATATATCAGTCAAGTTTATAGTGATGTAATGATCTCATGCATTCGTGCGCAGCTTCCACTATATTCTCTTAGAGATTAAGCTTGAGAAGGGAATAGTAACTGTCTTCAACTCTAAACGTAAAGATCCCGAGGAGTATGCGGACATGACTCAAATGCTAGCCAGGTAAGTTAAATCGATCAATATTATCCACCATGCATATATATCAGCAACTTCATTTCTGATATCAACTAATTGTTTCCTTTGTCTGGCAGGGCTTGGAAAAAATTCATCAAAAAAGCTCCGGGACTGCCGAAGAAGCTACAATTTAGATACCCGAAAGTAAGTACTATATAGTAGCATGTTCCGCGCGCGCATCTCCTATATCTTGATTCAAGCGCTAGCTAGTTTCATCAATACCAATTTGGCATTCTTGCTTATCAGTTTGATTGAGCTCTATTTCTTGTAAAGTGGTTGTGGCAGGAACCCGGGAATGATTATTGTGGATACTACATTTGCGAGTACATCCGCCACACGACCTGTGAGCGGGGCTACACTGATGAACAATTTGAAGTGCGTAAGCAATCAATAATATTCACAAATTTATAGCATCATTTCATGTATTGACCCCCTACTTCAAATTAGATGTTTCGGATGCGGGATGAACTCCTAACACCAGATCGTCTGCGAGCAATTCAAGAGGAATTGGCGGCATTCTTCCTTGAACACGTGATCGCTGAAGACGGAGAATACTATGTGGACCCTGCATCCATGTGTTAGGAGATTATTTTTGTAAGAGATAATTATTGTATATATGTGCCCGGTAGTGTCGGATAGATATACGAGAACTTGTTGTTCGACCAATCTCTCGGAGAAGGAGAGGTGGTCGATATTATTACTTCTCTCTGTATGCATATATATATATATGTTGATTATATATACGAGATCTTCTGTTCCTTCGTTTGCTTAGTAGCTAGCAGCTAGCTAGCTAGCTAGCGTGACTCTAGTCCATATATATACGTATGTGTAGTATGTAGCGTCGACCAAAAGCACGGATATAAGAGAGAACACTTCTCTCTATTAATTAGCTAGCTAACACAATATATCAAACACCTAAATTAACCCCCAAAACCTAAAACCCCCCCTCCCCTTTCAAAAAAAAAACAAAAACCACAGCCACAGAAATGCTGACACGTGGATGCCTTTTGGTCCCGGTTGGTACCACCAACCGGGACTAAAGCCCCTCCTGCCTGGACTCGGTGCACAGGCCACGTGGACACCCTTTTGCCCCGGTTCTGGATTGAACCGGGACTAAAGGGTCAGAGCATTAGTACCGACCCTCTTGCCCCGGTTCCAGAACCGGGGCTAAAAGGCCAAATGAACCGGGGCTAAATCCCCTTTATCTACTAGTGTTCCCACTGCACCGCGCGATTGTCCAACCGCAGCATCAACATTGAGTTTAACTAGCCCTGCCGGCGGTGCAATCCATTGATTCTGACGGCGTTGTGCAGC
Source organism: Secale cereale (assembly GCA_902687465.1). NCBI lineage: Eukaryota > Viridiplantae > Streptophyta > Magnoliopsida > Poales > Poaceae > Secale > Secale cereale. The sequence continues at coordinate 22,297,636 of LR738715.1, read as the reverse complement.
CTCTCTGCGGACTACTTCAGGCTTCTGGAGAGCATGTAGTTCACCTATATATGAGTTAACAAAGCCATGAATAGCGAAAGGGGTTTGAAAGATGTCCTCGTACATGGCCTTTCTGCGTGCATTCCATAGCGCCCATAAGGTGACAACAAAGACAAGGAAATCCTCTTGGCTCAGGGTTTCATGCATGACAAACAGCCATCTTTTTGCGTTTTCCTCTCGGCATGTGCTTAGCTTGTCTAGAATAGTTTCACTTGAGAGAGCCCACGTACTTCTAGAGGTCGAGCAATCCACCAAAGCATGACGCCATGTATCAACAGCACCGCATAGACAGCAAGATCTGGAAGTAGACATGTTTCTATGTTGAAGAAGTGCTGCAGTGGGAATAGAATGTCTGGCTAACCTCCATAAGAAAATTTTCAGCTTTGAGGGTACCCTGATCCGCCACAACTCAGACCAACCTTGATCAGCGCCTAGGGATTCAGAAGAAGACCCCTGCTCATCCCACCATGCCTCCCTGCTAAGCTTTGTCCTCTGTATCATTTTGTACGCTGAGCGCACCGAAAACAAGCCCTTCCGTTCCTCGGACCAAGCCCAAAAATCGTCGGTCTGTCGTGTGCATAGAGGTATCTGAAGAATGACCTCCGCATCAATAGGAGTGAACACTGACCGAACTAGATTCTTCCTCCAAGATGAAGAAGTGTGGTCGATCAACTCGGCCACCCTTGTTGGGGGATGAGGTAACAGGGAGGTGATCGGCCTCTTCATGTTTGGTCGCGGCAGCCAATTGTCCTCCCATATGTAGTTGTTTCTCCGTCTCCAATTCTGCGCACCAGTCCTTGCACCATGATGTCTCGACCATCTAATATAGCTCGCCATATTTGCGACGGGTGCGAACCCAGGGTTGCACCAAAGATGTCTGTATCAGGATGATGTGCGTCCCTACTCAACTAACAAGGCATGCTCGGCTCAGTTTTCTGCTTTTAGCCTGTTAATCTTGAATGGGCCGCACTGATTGTACATGGGCTATACAAAGGCCGATGCGAATAGGGGGCGAAAGGTAGCAGGTAAAAAAAAGTAGCGAACATGTCATAGGTTTCAAGGGACCGCACGGTCGTTGCCATTGGGATTTCCGTTAAACACCTGCTTTGGCCGGAGAGCAGTTTAGCCCCCCGGTGACATTTCGAAAATAAATGTCTGCTTGCACTGCAAACAGCGCGGCAACCACACACAAATCAGACACAGACATAATTCACAAACCTTCCAGATTTGTATAAAAATCAACACTCGAGCTTACCTTTTGATAACATCAAAAGATGTGCAGAATCGGAACTAATCAGAGATGCTCAGCCATCAGGCAACGAGGAATATTAAAGCAACAGGGCATGGAGTATACAAACTGTTCTTTATCTTAGGCTAGTCGTAATGGTAGTATCATATCTAGTATCATATATGCCAACTAGATAATTTTGATGAGATGTCATAGAATTAAATGAAGAAAGAGATGGTTGACTATCTTATCATGATACCGTATTATAATAAATGATATAGTAATATGTGTTATGCATGATAATAAATAAAGTACTACTTGATACTAATATATGATACTATGCATTAGGGAGGTAGTATCATACACTAGTATCATATGCATGATACTAGTAGTATATGATACTCATTACAACCAGCCTTACAACTTATCATATTCGGAAAAAGATATCTCGGGCGAGAACATGCCATCTCTAATCCGCTTAACTACCATTTCTTGCTCATCCTTCTTCGTAGGAAATCTCGAAGGACGAGGTACCTTAAGGGCATCACAATCATCGCACTGCTCCTCATCTCTCAGAACTATCTTTTGCAAGTTGGGAGATCGCTCCAATATGGATCTAATAAATGTAAACTGTTGTTCAAGTGATTTAAATCCGGCGAATTCGAGCTCTTTAAGAAGCATGTTCTCGGAGCTGCTGTCCAAGTGCAGTTTCCATTGAGGATTCCTTCTTTCATGGTAGGTATCAGGCCTGGCCTCGCCCACATCGCATGTATGTTCCCATACCTGTATGTGTGCGACCAATTCATTAGATATCTCATTGAAACCAAGTCTTAAACAACTTTCCGCTAAAATTTGTGAAAAACTAAAGCTCCAAATGTGGACAAGAAAATAAATATGGACAAAGACATCACCTCAATATGCAACATTTCGATAGATGGTGCTGCTACAAGAAAAGTTGTCGTCCATAAAATGTCAAATTCAACAAATATACCACGTACGGACAGCTTTCTTAGCTTGTTGAATGTGGTGCGGAGTTCCTCTATTTCAGGTTGCAACCAAAGCTGATCACAACATTAAATAAACAAACAGGATAAGTATCGATAGTTTGCAAGTACAGAAATGAGATTTTCAAAGGATTTACAGCTATGTTTGTTCTCAATCATAAATATACATAAACACATCCATAATACAACTACCATAGCTGTGACGACATGACGAATACCAAATAAAGTACCATTTAACGAAAATAAATAAGTACTTACGGTTTCTCCTTGGAAATCCAATGTGAGAGTATGTATGCTTGTTACTCCATGTAGAAGCTCACTTAATCTAAATAAGCGTTGATCGCAATCCGAAGCACTTGAGAGTTCTAGTTCCCCAAGAGACGGGACAAAACCAAAGGTCAATGGGGCAACCTGAGATACCCAGGTCTCGCATAAGAACTTCTCTAATTTCGGGAGGCACACCAGGTCGATTTTCAGAAAGCGACACTTCTCGATTTCTAGAACACGGAGTTTTGAGCCTGGTGCATCGATCTTAAAGAGAGAGAAGGAACCAGTATCACAATGATGAAGAGTTAGATGCGTCAGTTGCTTGCAGCAGTCAAACAAGAGATGGTGCATGTCCAATTTGTCAAAGCCTACATTTTTTAGAGAGAGCTTTGTGAGGCAGAGGAGCACACTAGGGTAGGTAGTGAAAAAAGCATCTATGTCTTGAGCTCGCTGTTGCAGCTCTTCCTCAATACAGTCGAGAGGGTCCATCTCATCATGAATGGTGAGATCCAGATCTTTCAACAAACCACTGTCAATTGCATCACCTATCAGTTGGCCAACTTCACAAAGGAAATTGCCGATCAAATAGAGGTTAAGGTGCAAACTTGAGATACTGGATTCTCTCTGTTGTTTATCCAACAAACTCCTGGTTGCTTTGGTTAAAGACACCATAGCTTGTTCCATATCATTTCCCTCAATAGGGTCAGCACAAGGAGCAGAAAGGAAATCCTTGACATTGATGGTGAGCTCAGGTAGCAACCAAGGCAGATGCCTCCACCGTGTAGAGAGCACACTTGTCCTTGCAGCCATACGTGAACTGACTCTCCCCAAGATGGACAGTAAAATATCATCAGTTAGAGTGCTGAGTCTATCTTCGTTGTCGAGTTGCTGCAACATAAATCAAGCATCCATTATTTAGCTGCCATAACTTTATTCAGAAATACCAAACAGAGAATAGTTACACATGGTGACATGAACTAAAATCTCTAGCGTGTAAATTGCTTGATTATCTCTACTACTACAGCATACCAAACTCTGAAACTTTGAATTCCAGGATGGAAACACAACTAAGTGTGTTGATTAGTAAGTAACGATCTGACGGCTAAATTTGCCGCTACAGTACCATCTAAAGTAAGCAATGTGCAGTCTTTTGTGCATTCTAGGTTTTTTTTTTAGAAAAGAAGGATGACCCCCGGCCTCTTCATCTCGGAGATGCATGCGGCCATTTTATTGATTATTCTTGAGGACCTTACAAAGTAGAACAACAATATGCCTGAATCCGCCATCTTGGCAACATATGCCGCTACTCCTATCCAAATGATGAAGGGGTGCAAACTGGGCCACATACCCAGACCTCTCACCTAAGCCTAACATCTAAAGCCGGAGGCCCCGACCAAGCCATCTGCCGGGTTCGGGGCTCAAACCGGTCCGACGCACTCACATGTGTCGTCGCCGCCATCTAACACTGGTCCATCTTCAGAGCAGATTGAGGTGACAGCCTTGGCAGGTACTCCGCCATAGATGCCAAACGACGACCTCCACCTATGTGAGCCTTGACAGGTCCTCCGCCATTGATGCCACCACGACGCCAGCCGACAACCTCCACCTACACGAGTCCATATCCAAGCAACGGACGTAAATCCATGCTAGGATAGGGCCGCACCACCTCCGCCGCCCACCACCCACAAGCACCACCCAACCCCATGGTTCCCAAAGCGGCGCCTTCAAGAAGGGAACGACGCCGTGAGCGCCGCTGCCGCCCAACAAAGTTAGGGCTTTCGCCCGGGAGACCTAGGGGAAGGTGAAGTGAGGAGATCAGTCCATACCAACGCCTCCAAGGAGGGGAACGGCGCCCTCAGGCATCGCCGTCGGCGCGGCCGATCATGGCCGACCAGGGATTTCGCCCGAACTAGATTTCCGCCACCAGCAGCGCCTCCTGTACAGAACCGGCGACCAAGAGGAAGCATGGTCCGATCAGGCTGACCCGCACGCCGAGCAGGGGAGGAGGGGAGGAGCCAGATCGCACGCATCGACCGCCGCCGGCCGTCAACAACCACCGGATCCCGCCGCCCGCGCGGCCGAGACACCGGATCCGCCGCCCGCACGGCTGCTAACCGGCCGTGCCTTGCCAATGAAGCCGCCGCTCTAGATCCGGGGTTCCCCACACAGAAGCAGGGCAACCAAGGCCCCGCCGCCACCATCCTTGGCACCCCGGGCTTGCCCGGCGGTTGCCTTAGGAGGCGGCGAGGAAGGGAGGAGGGGGGAGGGTTGGGAGGAGGAGGGGCGGCTAGGGTTGGGAGGAGGAGGAGGAGGGGCGGCTAGGGTTGGGAGGAGGAGGACGTCTTTTTTTCTTTTTTTTTTCTTTTTTTAGGTCAACCTCAGTGGCCATATAAAGAAATCCAGCTAATTATTGTCACCCTCCGACACTTGCAAACTTTATTATGAAAAGTATTCATCAATCCACACAAAACTTAATAATCGTCGAAAAGCTTTCAAGAGAATGGAGGCAGAAGTTGTGCAAAAGAAGAAATAAAAATCATTCCATCACTGCCATTGGCTACAACAGGAAGATGTAAACTGGAGCTTTATATCTTCAGAACAAAGAACAAAGAGAGATATCTCTTTAGATCGCCGTATGTTTTTTTTTCTTTGTCATCATTGCTTTCTGTTCTCCTTCCTACACGATCATGTAAGAGAACGTTTGGTTGCATTGCCGGGTGGGCTATACTTAAGCTAGCCCAACTAGCCTAGCTCAGCTTTGCCAACCTTGCCGCAAGCTACGCATTTGGATACATCGCTTTTGCTGGCAGTTATGTGCGTGTACGTGCGGGTCAAGCATGGACCTTTTTTTGTGCATGTGCGCTTGCCGTTGAGAGCGAGCCGATTCGGCTCTCCGCGGCGGGCAAGATTTTCCTGGCCCAGCGAGGCTAGCTGGCCCCTAAAAGCCAGGTTTTTTTAGCGGTACCAAATGCTAGTCCTTGCCAAGCGAGGCTATAACCGATTTTGCGGAGGAACCAAACGCACCCTAAATGTTCCTAAATGAATATTATGGCCAGGTTCATAGTTTTACACGTTGAAGTGGGCAAAGACAAAAGAAAGTCATGGCGGCACAGCGCCACAGCCTAAACTTTGAACCCAAATCTGGCTATAATTTTTGGCGCAGTTTATTCACTTCTTCACTCTGTCAACTCAAAACCAGGTAAATTATAGGTAATCGGGCTCAAAACACGCCGGATAAAAAACAAAACATTCAGCATTTACATTGCATGCTACAATAACTGCTAAAGAGTTTATAGTGTTACATTAATAAGAAGAAAAATATGAACAGAGAGGCATGGCGATCAAAAATAGAGGGAACTTACTTGGCTATGAGAACTGACGTTATTATTCCCCTCCATTGGCTGTGCGGGAAGCTGTATTTTCGGCAATATTGATTTTCGGTGGTTGGGTCGAATTATATCACAACTCCAGCGAAGAAACCAGACGAGGCTTGGAATGAATGCTTGAGGCGAGCGTGGAGGCTCGATTATGACAGGCCAATCCTCGTCCTTATTCTGCCCCTACTTATAATGACTAGCGCTGCACCGGGAGCAGCAAAGCCGGGCCCCTCCAAGTCGGAAAGGGAGGGAGGGATGGTCCTAATCGGACTGCAGACCCTGAAATTCGATTCAAATTCAGGGTCGAATCCGGCGTGGACTGGAACGTCCTCCCGCGGGAATTTGAAGATCTGGCGCGCTACTGACCCGGGCGCCAGAGGACCCTGAAATTCATTCAAATTCACCCCCGTGTCAGAGGGATATAAGTAGATGCAAACAAACGGAGTCGAATCCGTGATGGATTGGAACGTGCTTATACCTTACCTGAGGGTCATGGCTGGGTTTTCGGGGAAGAAGAAGAGGGCGGCGGCCGAGGTCTGGGCTCTCACCTCTACTCTGCTCTGAGAACCGACAGACGGACGAACCCTAGCAAGACCTCTCTCTCTCTCTACGGATTTGGACTGCCGACAGGCTTGAGCGACGTGGCTGGGACAACTGCGGTCTTTGCCCACTATGTAAGCAGGTGCAGGAATCAGGCGTCCACCTTTTCGCCAAATGCCGCTTCACCATCAGGCTCTGGCGGATGATCATCGCCAAGTATGGGCTTGCGCTCTTAGACCCGTCCGACTGGCACCTTGAGGATTCCCTCCTCTCTTGGTGGGATAAACGCACCAATTCGAGCATCCCGAAACGTCGAGCCATGGCCTCCCTTACCATGCTGGTATCCTGGACAATTTGGAACGAGAGGAACGCTAGAGTCTTTCGCCACAAAGAGACGCCGCCGCCAATCCTTCTAAAGCTTATTCTAGATGAGGCCAAACTTTGGGTTACCGCAGGAGCTAAACAATTAGGGAAAATTATATCGCGCGAGTAATTGTCATGTCGTACGAGGGCCTTGTGTAACCATGTAAAACTCTATTCTCCCCTATTTTAATAGATGAGGCAAATCTTTTGCCTCCGTTTCGAAAAAAAAAATGAAATGAATCGAATTACACCGACAGACCGACCGACCGATGGTGACCGCTAGAACAGAGCAACGACCGATGGTGATTTATCTGTTTTTTGCGGGAAAGAAGGAGAGAGTAACCGATATTTGAAGACCAACCGATCGATTCTTGCGGCTGCCAACCGATCGAGCGACGTCCGTCGATCCCGCGCGTCGTGCTGCCGTCTCTGCTCTGCTTCCGCCGGAAAAGGAAAAAGAAAAGAAAAAGGTAAAACGGCGCGCCAATGTTGAGGAACTGATGCGTGGACGAGTTGTTACTTGTTATAGCCGCTGGACGTGATCTCGATCGCCGGGCGGACGAAGCGAGCGGCATCGCGCGACGATGCCATAGGTGTGCTGTGCGCGACGAAACAGCAAGGCGGGTCCTGTTCGCTTTCGATTCGCTACGATTCTGTTTTTTTACTACTTGTTTATTTATTGATGAGAATCACGATCCGCGAATTGTCGATCAACGGGCCGGGCCGGGCCCGATAGTGCTCCCGCGGCTACTCTTCGGTGAGAGAACAAATGCGTGCCCGTTCGCTGGAACAAAAAACGGTTTGAAACATCTCTTTTTTGTAAACCTCTGATACGTTTTTCTGACAGATTTTTAAAATGTATGTTTGAAAGAAATAAGTCTGTTATTTCTTTAAGAAAATCACGAATTTAAAATATATTTGTGCATTTAAACAATGCTCACAGAAAAATAATGTCATTATTATCCATGCCCCCATGATGAACAACTATGACTTTGACCTCAATGATTTTGTTGCTCGAGCATGAGCAGGATCAACATGAGAGGTGCCTCTGAGAGTGGCTTCTATCTGACTTATCCCAACTAAAATCTTCATCAATAAAGAAAAAGAGGAAAAAATGTGCAAATAATACCGTAAGAACCGGCAAAGAAAAAACAAACGCGAAAAACCCAAGGAAAAAACTGTAGAGCCATGCCCCGGGTGTCCGTTCATTCCACAATCACTGTCCTGTTTGACCGGCCCACAAGGAGCGCCTATGTATGATTTGATATGAATGCACTCTATCCTTCGCTACGAGCGAATAATAGGATATTCCCTTGCCTTGAAGGGCTTCACAGGGCTCTTCTTGACCGGATTTGGATGGCCTGTTTGCGAAGTGCTCAAATTTGATTGTCTAGGCCCAAAAGTGCCACGGGAATTATGTTGTTTCCTTGGCAAACTTGTAGTTTTGGCGGAATCAGCATGTAGTACAAACTTCATCCAGAGCCTCTACACAATGAGATCATAGGATCACAGAACAAAATCATGTGGCCAACAAACACCTCATTGACAACAAGAAATCACAAACATCAAAAGTATCATTTTGCCATCACACATAATATTAACACCACTGACCATCATTTAGATAGGTTACACAAAGTATGAGGGTGTTGTAAATATGCCCCCAAGGCAATAATATTGTATTGTTATATTTCCATGTTCATAATTAAGTGTTTATATTTTATGCTATAACTGATATTATCCTAGAATATGCAATTCAGTGAAAAACTCATATGTACGTGTGAAATGATAAACGGATAAAATAAAGGTTCCTAGTCTCGCCTCTGAGACTAGCTCAAGTGTTGTTGGTGATCATGTTTTCCGGATCTTAGGATATCGTTAAGTGTAACGATAGTCCTAAAAAAACATTGAGATTATGACGTTGGAAGAGGTTCATATTGAATCGACACAAACTTATTTGTTATGAATTGAGAAGTGGCCGAGTAGCTCAAGAGTGGGATTTGCTCCTCCGATGATGGAAAAGATATAGATAAAGGGTCATCAGACCCGGTTCATTTGGGCCTTTAGCCCCGGTTCCAGAACCGGGACAAGAGGGTCGGTACTAATGCTCTGACCCTTTAGTCCCGGTTCAATCCAGAACCGGGGCCGAAGGGTGTCCACGTGGCCTGTGCACCGAGCCCAGGCAGGAGGGGCTTTAGTCCCGGTTGGTGGTACCAACCGGGACCAAAAGGCATCCACGCGTCAGCATTTCTGTGGCTGTGGTTTTTGTTTTTTTTTTTTTGAAAGGGGAGGGGGGTTTTAGGTTTTGGGGGGTTAATTTAGGTGTTTCATATATTGTGTTAGCTAGCTAATTAATAGAGAGAAGTGTCCTCTCTTATGTCCGTGCTTGGTCGACACTACATACAACACATACGTATATAGAGAGGACTAGTCACGCTAGCTAGCTAGCTAGCTGCTAGCTACTAAGCAAACGAAGGAAACAGAAGATCGTATAATCAACATATATATATATATATATATATATGCATACAGAGAGAAGTAATATCGACCACCTCTCCTTCTCCGAGAGATCGGTCGAACAACAAGTTCTCGTATATCTATCCGACACTACCGGGTACATATATACAATTATCTTTTACAAAAATAATCTCCTATAGGATGGACGCATGGTCCACATGGTATTCTCCGGCTGGCGCGATCACGTGTTCAAGGAAGAATGCCGCCAATTCCTCTTGAATTGCTCGCAGACGATCTGTTGTTAGGAGTTCATCCCGCATCCGAAACATCTAATTTGAAGTAGGGGGTCAATACATGAAATGATGCTATAAAATTGTGAATATTATAATTAATTGCTTACGCACTTCAAATTGTGCTTCAGAGTAGCCCCGCTCACAGGTCGTGTGGCGGATGGACTCGCAAATGTAGTATCCACAGTAATTATTCCCGGGTTCCTGCCACAACCACTTTACAAGAAATAGAGGTCAATCAAACTGATAAGCAAGAATGCCAACAAATGGTATTGATGAAACTAGCGCTTGAATCAAGATATAGGAGATGCGCGGAACATGCTACTATATAGTACTTACTTTCGGGTGTCTAAATTCTAGCTTCTTCGGCAGTCCCGGAGCTTTTTTGGTGAATTTTCTCCAAACCCTGCCAGACAAAGAAAACAATTACTTGATATATATCAGAAATGAACAAAGTTTCTGATATGCATGGTGGATAATATTGATCGATTTAACTTACCTCTCGAGCATTTGAGTCATGTCCGCATACTCCTCGGGATCTTTACGTCTAGGATCCAAGACAGTTACTACTCCCTTCTCAAGCTTAATCTCTAAGAGAATATAGTGGAAGCTGCGCACGCATGCATGAACTCATCAATTACATCACTATAACCTTAACTGATATATAAGGGAAACCAAATATGCACAAGACAGTAACACTCACTTGAAGTTGTAAGGAAAGAGTATTATATCTTTATTTTCATTTACCACCAACGATCGTAGCAAGTTGGTCTCGGTATCGTCGGGACGCAATTTAACGTCGGTTGCATCTATGAGGTATGTGTTAACGAACCCAATATCACCTACTTGTCTTTTCTTCAATTCGACGATCTTCAATCTGCATAATATAGTGAGGATAACCATAAATACATGCAATGAAGATCAGCTATATAATGACAGAAGTAGTACTACTTACAGACAGTAGCAGGTGACCGTTGTTTTATCGAGGGCCAATTGATTGAAAAACTGATAGAACTCCTCAAATGGAACAGGCAACAGGTCAATTCCAATGAGGTCATGCTCCGGTTTAACTCTCAAATACAAGTTATCCCTCCCCCCAGACTCTCTGTAGATTTTCAAGTATCAATCATGCAATCTTCGCATATTCGTTGATAGAGATCTTTCATTTTTGACGAGAGGCTTCCCGTACTCGTATCTTTGTATCTGCACTTCCAAGAAATCATAGTGTATATCGTCGGACGCGTAATCTGCAAGATTGGTATAACCGGGCACCATCCTCGGATCATTAGCGACCATGTCGCTAGACACCTTGAGCGGGGGGCACGATTGGTTCGCTTGTTCGCCGAGCTGGGCAATTTGTTTCCCAGCTCGTCCTTCTGCTAACCTCTGATCACTTTTTGTACTTCCCGACCGCTTGGCATCTTGAAATGTCTTTTGAATCATGCGGTCATAGTTGCCCTTCGGCTTACTTTTCGCTGGTTGCTTCAGGGCAGCAAGAGTGCGCTTTGCTTTGACCGCATCTATCTTCTCCTCCGGAGGTGGATGTCTCTGTGCTTTCAACCCTTCAAAAAAGTCCTTCACTTCGCCTTGAGCGATCTTCGTGTTTTCCTCGTCGGACCTCTCGTACGGTAACTTCTCTAGAGGCGTGAGAGAAGGACCGAATCTGCATCGCCTCCCGCCTCTGGCTGTACTGGTAGACGTCGCCGGACCAGACGAAGCGGCTGTCTTTTTTACTTGCTTACGCGCCGGAGCAGGAGCAGCCGGAGCGGCGGCAGGTCTCTTCCGCCCTTGCTGACTAGGCGGAGAAGGAGGAGCAGGCTGGCTGCTCGGGCGCGCCGTCGGCGAAGGAGGCGGAGTGCCGCCACGCGCCGGCGGCGAAGGAGGCGGAGTGCCGTCACGCGCCGGAGAAGGAGCCGGAGTGCCCTGATGGTCACTTGCCGGAGGAGGAGGCGGTGGAGGAGGCGGAGTGCCCTGACTCGCCGGAGGAGGAGGAGGAGGCGGAGGCGTCCAGTTGAGAATGTTGATTAGGCCCTTCCGCCATAGGCATGGAGTCTTCAGTGAAGAACCCAGCCGAGTCTCCCCTTCACCGGTAGGGTGGTCAAGCTGGAGATCCTCAAATCCCTCCGTTATTTCGTCGACCATCACCCTAGCATATCCTTCTGGAATCGGTCGGCAGTGAAAAGTGTCGTCGGGTCCAGAAGGATAAACAGAGCCAGCAGCCGCCTTGACCTTCAGATTCATCCACTGTGCCATAAGGTGGCAATTTTGTGCCTGCGTGATAGCATCCACAGGATTCCTGGCAGTAGCCGTCAAGGCAGGCTCTGGCTGAAGCAGCTCGGTGGAAGCCACGCTGCTTCTCCGCTGAGATGGCGGGGTAGCTTCGGGGGAAGCTTCGGCAATTCTTTTGTCCCGATTTGCTTCCCGTTCCTCTATCGCTTGTATTCTGGCCCGCAGCGCCTGGATTTCGGTCAGCTCCATTTTCTTCCTCCTGTCGTGGCATTTGTAGCCTCCTGCGTCCGGAAACCCAGCATGCCATGGAAGGGAGCCTGGCGTGCCTCGTGTCCGTCCAGGGTGCTCAGGATTCCCGAGGGCCATTGTCAGCTCGTCGTTCTCTCTGTCGGGGAAGAACGTCCCTTCATGCGCTGCTTTGATATACTGCCGCATCTTCCTGAGTGGTGTTTCCAATTGCTTGTCCGTCCAAATGCACCACCCTGTTACAGGGTCCAAGGTTCCGCCAGCCCCGAAGAACCAAGTCCGGCAACGTTCTGGCCAGTGCATTGTCTCTGGTTCGATCCCTTTCTGAAGCAGATCATTCTCAGCCTTGGCCCACTTAGGCCGGGCTACGAGGTAGCCGCCCGACCCCGTGCGATGGTGATGCTTCTTCTTCGCAGCATTTATCCGGTTTGTCTCCGACATCTTCTGACTCTTTTCCGACTTCTTATGGGCCACAAATGCGGGCCAGTCATCTTTGATCTTCTCATATATGCCCACGAATTCTGGAGTCTTTTTATCTTTGACAAACGTATTCAGTTTTTTCTTCCATGCCCTGAATTGGTCTGCCATCTTCGAAAGTACAGCAGACTTGATTAACTCCTCTTTAACTGGGTTCGCCGGATCAACCTCTCGCGGTAGGACGAAATTTGACTTCAGCTCAGTCCAAAGATCTTCTTTCAGCATATCAGTGACATAAGTCACCTGAGCGTCGTTTGCAGCCGGCTTTAACCATTGATGGATGCTGATCGGGATCTTGTCCCTAACCAGAACCCCGCACTGATTAACAAATGCGTTCTTTGTCCGGATGGGTGCAATCGGCTCGCCGGAGCGCGAGATTTCTGAGATCTCAAACTTTTCATTCGGCCTCAACTTTTTCTTCGCTCCTCGTCTCTTTACCGAAGATTTAATCGATCCGGAGAGCTAAAAAAAGGAACAAAGACGAGAGTTAATGAATGAATCAATTAACTAGTCAGCACATGCTTAACTAACATATATACCTCCTGGCCGGACTCGGTTCGGTCACCGGAGCCAGCATCACGGTCTCCTTCTTGCACCGGCATTGGGTCACCGGAGCCGTCCTCACGGTCTACTTCTTCCATGTGCATTGGGTCACCGGATCCATCAATATCATAGCCTAGATCTTCCAGCTGCAGCTCTTTTTCGACCTGGTCATCGGTGTCATTGAGAAACGACAAGACGGCATTTTGTCCGTCTGCGATTAGGTCCATCAACATCGCTTCTTGTGCTAGGTCTCGGGTGTTGTGGTCCATTGTTTCTACAAATATTTACAACATGCCAATTATTATTCAAACATGACAGATGGATATATTAATGGCAAACGTAGAACTAGCTTCGACCCTCGACTGCTCGGCGATCCACAAACCCTAGACCCCCTCATGTCACATTTTGTCTAGTGTCAAAGGATTCAACAAAACCAATACTTCATCATTAGGCGAAAATAACAGTAGCATGATGGTACGAAGCTCTCCAAAGTTGTTTTGGAACGGAGTCCCCAGATAAGATAATTCGTAACAAAAGACGGATTATCCTATCAGGGACTTCGTTCCAGAACAACTTTGCATAACTTCGTACCAAAATGCCCCGGTTACTTCTGGCAAATGATGAAGTCATGGAATTCTTCAATACTTTGACACTAGCTAGGCAACCTCTCTCGACCCCTCGACCCCCGACTGCTCGGCGATCCACAACCCTAGACCCCCTCATGTCACCTTTTGTCTAGTGTCAAATGATTCAACAAAACCAATACTTCATCATTAGGCGAAAGTAACAGTAGCATGATGGTACGAAGCTCTCCAAAGTTGTTTTGGAACGGAGTCCCGGATAGGATAATCCGTAACAAAAGACGGATTATCCTATCAGGAACTCCGTTCCAAAACATCTTTGCATAACTTCGTACCAACATGCCCCGGTTACTTCTGGCAAATGATGAAGTCATGGAATTCTTCAATACTTTGACACAGGTAGGCAACCTCTCGACCCCCCCGACTTCTCGGCGATCCACAACCCTAGACCCCCTCATGTCACATTTTGTCTAGTGTCAAAGGATTCAACAAACCAATACTTCATCATTAGGCGAAAGTAACAGTAGCATGATGGTACGAAGCTCTCCAAAGTTGTTTTGGAACGAAGTCCCAGATAAGATAATCCGTAACAAAAGACGGATTATCCTATCAGGAACTCCGTTCCAGAACATCTTTGCATAACTTCGTACCAACATGCCCCGGTTACTTCTGGCAAATGATGAAGTCATGGAATTCTTCAATACTTTGACACTAGCTAGGCAACCTTTCTCGACCCCTCGACCCCCGACTGCTCGGCGATCCACAACCCTAGACCCCCTCATGTCACATTTTGTCGAGTGTCAAAGGATTCAACAAAACCAATACTTCATCATTAGGCGAAAGTAACAGTAGCATGATGGTACGAAGCTCTCCAAAGTTATTTTGGAACGGAGTCCCAGATAGGATAATTCGTAACAAAAGACGGATTATTCTATCAGGAACTCCGTTCCAGAATAACTTTGCATAACTTTGTACCAAAATGCCCTGGTTACTTCTGGCAAATGATGAAGTCATGGAATTCTTCAATACTTTGACCCCCGACTGCTCGGCGATCCACAACCCTAGACCCCCGACTTCTAGGCAACCTCTCGACCCCTCGACCTTCGGCCTCTCGACCGTACCCCTCGACGACCCTCGGCCCCTCGGCGATCTCTCGACCGGTCCCTCGGTCCCTCGACGACCCTCGACCCCGGCCCCTCCTAATGTCGAAGTTATCGGGGAGGGTGTATATCGACATAGACATATCCGATAAGAAAAAGAGGAAGAAGAAGAAAAAAGGAACCGCTAGAGGAGAAGATCGAAGAAAAAAAAAGAAAAAAAAAGAGAAGAACAAAGGAATAGAGGAGAAGAATTTCTTCTTCTCCTCTTTTTTTCTTTTTTTTCTTCTTCTTATTTATTTCTCCTCTTCTTCCTCTCCTCTTCTTCTTTCTTTCCTCTTTCTTATTTTCTTCTTCCTATCCTTCTTTTTCTAAATTTGTAACTTTTGCATATATAAAACTTTCTATATATATTTAGCATATATAAACAAAAAACTATATAGACACATACACATATATATACATCACATACACACATCACATACAGCAACTTCCTAAGAAAAAAAATATTTATATACACATACATATATATTTAACATATATATTTAGCAAATTCCTAAGAAAAAAAATATACACATACATATATATACAACAACTATATATACAGCAACTATATATACAGTAATTTATATAAACATATAAAAAATATATACACATATATACATATATACACATCAATTATATATATATACAGCAATTTTATATAAACATAAAAAAAGGGAGCCCTAGCTCACATCGCGCGGCGGGGCTGGGCGGCGCGACGGCGGCGGGGCGGGGCGGCGACGAGGCGGCGTCGGGGCGCGGCGGCGCGACGGCGGCGGGGCGGGGCGCGCGGCGCGACGGCGACGGGCCGGGGCGCGGCGACGGCGCGGGGCGGGGCGGAACGGGGTCGCGGGGCGGGGCAACGGCGACGAGGCGGCGTCGGGGCGGCGGCGACGGCGACGGGGCGACGGGGGCGACGGCGACGGCGACGGGGCGACGGGGGCGGGGAAGGAGAGGGATGCGTCGGGGGCGCGGAAGAAGGAAACTGCCCAAAATTTCGCAAGTCCTGGTTATATAGGAGGGGCATTAGTCCCGGTTGGTGGCTGAAACCGGGACTAATACGCCCCTTTAGTCCCGGTTGCTGCCACCAACCGGGACTAAAGTTCCCTTTTCAGCAGCCCGAAGGGCGGGAAGGAGGGGCCTTTAGTCCCGGTTGGTGGCAGCAACCGGGACTAAAGGGGGGTATTAGTCCCGGTTTCAACCACCAACCGCGACTAATGCCACCCTTTAGTCCCGGTTGGTGCCACCAACCGGGACGAAAGGCTTTGCCGCGGTGCGGTGGGAAGTTTAGTCCCACCACGCTAGTTGAGAGAGGCCAGCACCAGTTTATAAGCCCCGCTGCCTCTCTCCCCTCGAACTCCTCTAAACTGCAGGCCTAAGGGCCTAAACTGACACTGCTTTGCCTGTGGGCTTGCTGGGCTTTCTACGGGCCTGAATCCTGGCCCATGGTTGGGTTTCTAGTCGTATTCAGGTGGTGTGGGCCCAGCAGGTGGCATATTTTTTATTTTTTTTCTTTGTTGCTTTATTTTTTAGTTTTGTTTCTACTTTCAACAAAATACTTACTGTTGCTATTTTTATTTATTTGTTTTCTTTGTTGCTTTATTTATTTTATTTTGTTTCTACTTACAAAAAAAATACTTATTGTTGCTATTTTTTTCAAGTTTTTTTGTTTTGTTTTCTGCATTATTTTTGTTTTGTTTTTTGCTTTATTTTTTAATTCTTTCTGGTAAAACCAATTACAAACTTTCTGTTAGTGCAAGTAGTATTTAAATTTGAATAGTTTAAATTTGAAATTATTTGTTTTCTTTGTTGCTTTATTTATTTTATTTTGTTTCTACTTACAATGAAATACTTATTGTTGCTATTTTTTATTTTTTTGCAAGTTTTTTTTTGTTTTCTGCATTATTTATTTTCTTTTGTTTTTTGTTTTATTTTTTAATTCTTTCTGGTAAAACCAATTACAAACTTTCTGTTAGTGCAAATTTGAATAGTACAAACGGATAATGGTATCATACTCGTTTGTTACAAAGTTGGCATGGTATCATCATAATAGTTGCGGAGAAAACTCTTCACTTTTTCTTCGCTTGTGTCATTTGCTTATTGCGCCGTAACCATGGATAATCTTCATCGTTTATCAGGATGCTTGGGTCAGCCTTGACTTTGAAGGGAGGAATTTCATGAAACTTTTCATAATCTTCAGACATGTCTGTCTTGCCCTCCACTCCCAGGATGTCCCTTTTTCCTGAAAGAACTATGTGGCGCTTTGGCTCATCGTATGATGTATTCGCTTCCTTATCTTTTATTTTTCTCGGTCTGGTAGACATGTCCTTCACATAGATAACCTGTGCCACATCATTGGCTAGGACGAACGATTCGTCAGTGTATCCAAGATTTTTCAGATCCACTGTTGTCATTCCGTACTGTGGGTCTACCTGTACCCCGCCTCCTGACAGATTGACCCATTTGCACTTAAACAAAGGGACCTTAAAATCATGTCCGTAGTCAAGTTCCTATATGTCCACTATGTAACCATAATATGTGTCCTTTCCCCTCTCGGTTGTTGCATCAAAGCGGACACCGCTGTTTTGGTTGGTGCTCTTTTGATCTTGGACAATCGTGTAAAATGTATTCCCATTTATCTCGTATCCTTTGTAAATTAATACAGTCGAAGATGGTCCCCTGGAGAACAAGTACAACTCATCACAAACAGTGTTGTCACCTCTGAGACGTGTTTCCAACCAACTGCTGAAAGTCCTGATGTGTTCACGTGTAATCCAGTCGTCGCACTGCTCCGGGTGTTTGGAGCGCAGACTGTTCTTGTGTTCATCGACATACGGGGTCACCAATGTAGAGTTCTGTAGAACTGTGTAGTGTGCTTGAGACCAAGAATATCCGTCCCTGCATATTATTGAGTCCCTTCCAAGCGTGCCTTTTCCAGTCAGTCTCCCCTCGTACGGCGATTTAGGGAGACCTATCTTATTAAGGCTAGGAATGAAGTCAACACAAAACCCGATGACATCCTCTGTTTGATGGCCCATGGAGATGCTTCCTTCTGGCCTGGCGCGGTTACGGACATATTTCTTTAGGACTCCCATGAACCTCTCAAAGGGGAACATATTGTGTAGAAATACGGGCCCCAGAATGACAATCTCGTCGACTAGATGAACTAGGACGTGTGTCATGATATTGAAGAAGGATGATGGGAACACAAGCTCGAAACTGACAAGACATTGCGCCACATCACTCCTTAGCCTTGGTACGATTTCTGGATCGATCACCTTCTGAGAGATTGCATTGAGGAATGCACATAGCTTCACAATGGCTAATCGGACGTTTTCCGGTAGAAGCCCCCTCAATGCAACCGGAAGCAGTTGCGTCATAATCACATGGCAGTCATGAGACTTTAGGTTCTGGAACTTTTTCTCTGCCATATTTATTATTCCCTTTATATTCGACGAGAAGCCAGTCGGGACCTTCATACTGAGCAGGCATTCAAAGAAGATTTCTTTCTCTTCTTTCGTAAGAGCATAGCTGGCAGGACCTTCATACTGCTTCGGAGGGATGCCGTCTTTTTCGTGCAAACGTTGCAGGTCCTCCCGTGCCTCAGCTGTATCTTTTGTCTTTCCATACACGCCCAAGAAGCCTAGCAGGTTCACGCAAAGGTTCTTCGTCACGTGCATCACGTCGATTGAAGAGCGGACCTCTAGGTCTTTCCAGTAGGGTAGGTCCCAAAATATAGATTTCTTCTTCCACATGGGTGCGTGTCCCTCATCGTCATTCGGAACAGCTAGTGCGCCGGGGCCCTTTCCAAAGACCCGTTGCAGCATCGTTGGGCACATCGTCTGGTTCCTCTTGATCTTCACCAGCTCCCCCCATTGCAGCATCACCGTATTCAGGGGGCACATAGTTGTCATCGTACTCTTCTTCTTCGCCGTCTTCCATCATAACCCCTATTTCTCCGTGCCTCGCCCAAACATTATAGTGTGGCATGAAACCCTTGTAAAGCAGGTGGGAGTGAAGGATTTTCCGGTTAGAGTAAGACATCGTATTCACACATTTAGTGCATGGACAACACATAAAACCATTATGCTTGTTTGCCTCAGCCGCATTTAGAAACTCACGCACGCCCTTAATGTACTCGGAGGTGTGTCTGTCACCGTACATCCATTGCCGGTTCATCTGCGTGCATTTATATATAATTAAGTGTGTCAAAAACCATTACAGAACATCATAAATAGATAATTAAGTGACCAAATGGATAAAAGTTCATCATCACATTAAAACCAAAGTACATACATATATAGTTCTCATCTAACAACATATAGCTCTCCATACACATCGAAACTATGTAAAATATTTCAACGCGAAAACAAATGCTATCATAATCGCAACCAAGGTAACAATTGATCCAACGGCACAATGATACCAAGCCTCGGTATGAATGGCATATTTTCTAATCTTTTTAATCTTCAACCGCATTGCATCCATCTTGATCTTGTGATCATCGACGACATCCGCAACATGCAACTCCAATATCATCTTCTCGTCCACAATTTTTTTTATTTTTTCCTTCAAGAATTTGCTTTCTTCTTCAACTAAATTTAACCTCTCGACAATAGGGTCCATCTTGATCTTGTGATCATCGATAACTTCCGCAACATGCAACTCCAATTCCATCTTCTCCTCCTCCATTTTTTCCAATTTTTTCTTTAACGAAATGTTTTCCTCTTCAACTAAATTTAACCTCACCACAAGAGGGTCGGTTGGAATTTCCGGTTCAACTACCTCCTAGACATAATAAAACATCTATGCATGTCAGGTTGGTCGGCATAACTATCATAAGCACTAAAACAAATAGTTATAAATTAAAGATAATATACCACATCCGAATCGTAGACCGGACGAGGGCCCACGTGGGCGGATATCAAAACCATCGCACTATATAATAACAAGCAATAATAAACGTAAGAAAATTAGACAAATAGCTATCTAAAGCAATAATAAAAGTAAGAAAAGCATGGACATAACAAGAGGCTCACCACGGTGGTGCCGGTGACGAGATCGGCGGGGGCGATCGACGGCGGCGAAGACGGGGACGGGACGTGACGGACCGCTAAACCTAGACAAATCTCGGAGAAAATAGAGCTTCGAGAGGAGAAAAGCTTAACTAGTGTGGCTCGGGCATTCCACCGAACACGTTGTGTGCATAGGAGGTGAGCTAGAGCACCACTAACCCCTCTCCCCCTCGGCCAGAAAAAAAACAGAGCAGTGAGCTCTGCTCTTGAGTGAGGGGGTATATATAGGCAACTCACTGGTCCCGGTTGGTACTACAAACCGGGACTAAAGGGGTGCCTTTGGTCCCGGTTCATAACACCAACCGGGACCAATAGTGGTGGGCCAGGAGCAAGAGCCATTGGTCCCGGTTTTTAGCTCCAACCGGGACCAATAGGTCCAGACGAACCGGGACCAATGGCCCACGTGGCCCGGCCGGCCCCCTGGGCTCACGAACCGGGTCCAGTACCCCCATTGGACCCGGTTCTAGATTGAACCGGGGCTAATGGGCTGGACCAATGCCCTGTTTTCTACTAGTGATATTCTTAGGTCCCTCTCGGTGGGACTCCAAGTACGATCTATACCGACACGTTCCTCTTCCACTGCAACTTGGTGACGGTAACGATCATGATCACAACCCGTTATGCATCTTCATATTGATCTAGGGTGATCGTAGCTGCGGAATGTTTTGTTTTCTACAACATTTCCCAAAAGTGGCATCATGAGCAGCTATATGAGTAGGTGCATGTTGCGATTTAGATCACATGTGATTGTGGGGGTTGATGTTCTTGCTATGCTTCCCTCGAGTGTTGCTTTGGTTCAATTCATCGACATCATGGTGTCGCTTTGTTACAAGGTTCTGACAATCGATCGGCTCTGGTTGACAGTGGTCTACTAAAAGTTTGTTGGGCTTCACCATAGTTGAAAATAGTGAACTATAGCGTACACAAGAGGGTGTCAAAGATTGATGATCTTCTAGGGGTTCATGCGTATTTGACGAAGTTCAGTGTGGGAGACGAGACTTTTAATTAAGTGTCTTCTTTCACACACACCCCGAAACTTAATCTAGCATTAAGAATCATCGCCTAAATTGTGAATGTAGGTAGCTAGTATTACTTATTAAAACGGGTTAACCATATAACTAAAAATTTGCTAAAACCGATTAGCGAACGTCTAACTTGGTTTTGCAGGGTATTAGCCTTCGTCTGATGGGGAACGAAGCATGAAAATAAAAAAAATCCTACGAAACACCCAAGATTCAATCTACGAGATGTATAGCAACGAGAGGGGAGCGTGTCTACATACCCTTGTAGATCGAAATCATTAGCGTCGTAACACGGTTGATGTAGTCGTACTCTTCACGATCCAGTCGCGATCCAGTCCGATCTAGTGCCGAACAGACGACACCTCCGAGTTTAGCACACGTACGGCTCGGCAGCGTCCTCTCCTTCTTGATCCAGGAAGTGAGGGAGAGAAGGTAGATGAGATCTGAACGAACACGATGGCGTGGTGGTAGTGGTGGCAACGGAATTCCGACAAGGTTTTGCCAAGCGCTCACGGAACGTGGAGGAGTAAAGGAAGGGAGACGGGGCAAGCGTGGAAGGGCTAGCTGCCCCTGCACCTCCCCACTATATATAGGGGTGAGGGAGGGGCGTGGCATCCCTAGCCCCACTCCCAAGGCAGGGGGCGGTGGCCAAGCGGGGAGGAGTGCCCTCCAAGCCAAGTGGAGCCCCCCTTAGAGTTTCCCATCTCCCATGTGCATGGGCCTTGTAGGGGCTAGTGCCCCTAGCTCATTAAGGCCTGGGCACCCCTTACAGCCCATGCTATTGTATGGGACGTGGTGAAATCCTCCGAGGACTTCCGGAACCCTCCACAACCCTCTGAAACCTTCTAGGGGCAATCCGGTGCAATACCGAAAACCCAGACTTTTTCCCAGAACCCCGACACTAACTTTCCATATATAAATGTGTACCTACTGGGCTCCTCGTGACGTCCTAGATCCCGTCCAGGACTCTGAATAACCTTCAGATTTTTCACTATTAATATCTCAATACTACCCTGGCGCTACCAAACGTTAAGTGTGCAACCCTACGGGTTCGAGAATCATGTAGACATGACCGAGAATCCTCTATGATCAGTAACCACTAGCGGGACTCGGATACTCATATTGTTGCATGTTCCTCTAACTATGAGATTATGCAACTCGCGAATACCGAAGGAACACCTTGTGTGCTATCAAATGTCACAACATAACTGGGTGATTATAAAGATGCTCTACAAGTGTCTCCGAAGGTGTTTGTGGTGCTGGCATAGATCGAGAATAGGATTTGTCACTTCAAGTGTCGGAGAGGTATCTCTGGGCCCTCTCGGTAATACACATCATAATAAGCCTTGCTAGCAAACGACTAATGAGTTAGTCACGAGATGATGTATTACGGAACGAGTAAAGAGACTTGCCGATAACGAGATTGAACTAGGTATGATGATACCGACGATCGAATCTCGGGCAAGTAACATACCGATGACAAAGGGAACAACGTATGTTCTTGTGCGGTTTGACCGATAAATATCTTCGTAGAATATGTAGGAGCCAATATGAGCATCCAGGTTCCGCTATTGGTTATTGACCGGAGATGAGTCTTGGTCATGTCTACATAGTTCTCGATCCCGTAGGGTCCGCACGCTTAACGTTCGATGATGATCGGTATTATGAGTTTATGTGTTTTGATGTACCGAAGGTTGTTCGGAGTCCCGGATGAGATCACGACATGATGAGGAGTCTCTAAATGGTCGATACATAAAGATTGATATATTCAAAGGTTATATTCGAACATCGGAAGGGTTTTGGGGGTCACCGGATAAATACCGGAGTACCGGTCAATGGGTCTTAGTCAAAATAGAGGGCAGCAAGGGAGGTGTGGGGCGCGCCCCCCTAGGACCAAACCGAATTGGTTTAGGGCTTGGGGGGCCCGGCCCCCTCTTTCCTTCTCCCCTCCTCCTCTTTCCTTCCCCTCCTATTTGGACTAGGAAAGGGGGAACCTACTCCTAGTAGGAGTAGGATTCCCCCCTTGGGGCGCACCCTATGAGGCCGCCGGTCCCCTCCCC
Organism: Secale cereale; assembly: GCA_902687465.1. NCBI lineage: Eukaryota > Viridiplantae > Streptophyta > Magnoliopsida > Poales > Poaceae > Secale > Secale cereale. The sequence goes on along the minus strand of LR738715.1, from coordinate 22,274,702 downwards.
TTGCTCCTTTATATACAGGGGCAGGGGGCACCCTAGAACACACAGGTTGACAATTGTCTTAGTTGTGTGCGGTGTCCCCCTCCACTGTTACAAACCTCGGTCATATTGTTGCGGTGCTTAGGCGAAGCCCTGCGTCGGTAACTTCATCAACACCATCACCATGTTGTCGTGCTGACGAAACTCTCCCTCGTCCTCAACTGGATCAAGAGTTCGAGGGACGTCATTGAGCTGAACGTGTGCAGATCGCGGAGGTGCCGCGCGTTCGATGCTTGATCGTTTGGATCGCAAAGACGTTCGACTACATCAACTGCGTTACTAAACGCTTCCGCTTTAGGTCTACGAGGGTACGTGGACACACTCTCCCGCTCGTTGCTATGCTTCTCCTAGATAGATTTTGCGTGTTCGTAGGAAAGTTTTTGAAATACTACGTTCCCTAACAGAGGCGAGCTCTGGGTATCTTGGAGCATGTACATGGTGCCGCCCTTCTTCCCCTGGGATAATTTGATTCAGCAACACTCCTCTTAGAGCATCTCCAGCCGTTGGCCCCCCAGGAGGCATAAAAACCGCCGCTTGGGGGCGAGCCGGTGGTATAATCGGCTCTGGGGGCGGTTTGGCACCCAGCCGTCGCCCCCAGGCGCCGATGCCGGCCCATTTTCGGTGAAATATGGCTCGATATCAGTGTGAATCGGCCTAATTTTTTTAAATAATACATTTTTAATTAAATTTCAGAAATATTACGCAGTAAATTTTTTTTTTTAAATGTTATCCAGTCGGCCTACTGCTGGCCGATTGGATCCAGTAGGCCTACTGCTGGCCAATTGGCCCCCAGTCGGCCCACAGCCGGCCGATTGGATCCAGTAGGCCCACTGCTGGCCGATTGGCCCCAGTCGGCCCACTGCTGGCCGATTGGTACCCAATCTGCTTCCTCTACGCCCACAGGTGCATGCAATCATTTATCTGTTGAATGGGTAATTGAAAATGTATATAAAAATGTTAATCGAGCATTTGAAAATGTATATAAAAATGTTAATTATGTATACAAAATAATCGAGCATTTGCAAAACATGTTGAACAAATATTTGAAAACTGTTGAATAGGTATTTGAAAAATATTGAAGAAGTATTTTAGAAAATGTTGATTATGTATATAAAAATGTTAATCCAGCATTTGCAAAAAATGTTGAAAAGATATTTAAAATAATATTAATAATATATATACAAATGTTGAACAAGTATTTGTAAAAATGTTGATCATGTATATAAAAATGTTGAACAAATATTTGAAAATATGTTGAACAAGTATTTAAAAAATGCTAAACAAATACTTGTTCAACATTTGTATATACATGATCAACATTTTTAAATACTTGTTCAAAAAAATTACTTGTTCAATTTTTTTCAAATATTTGTTCAACATTTGTATGTACATGATCAACATTTTTACAAATACTTGTACAACATTTTTATATTCATGATCAATATTTTTTAAAATATTTGTTCAACATTTTTTGCAAATGGTTGACTAACATTTTTGTATACATGATCAACATTTTTAAAATACTTCTTGAAAAAAATCCAAATACCTATTCAACAGTTTTCAAGTATTTGTTCAACATTTTTCAAATATTTGTTCAACATTTTTTTAAATGCGTGATTAATATTTTTATATGCATGGTCAATATTTTTTTAAATACTTTTTCAACATTTTTTAAATACTTATTTAAAAGATAAATGGATGTAATGCACCTATCGGCCTAGAGAAAGCAGACTGTGTGCCAATCGGCCAGCAGTGGGCCGACTGGGTCCAATCGACCAGCTGTGGGCCGACTGGATCAGCAGTAGGCCGATTGGATCCATTCGGTCAGCAGTAGGCCGACTGGTTAATATTTTTAAAAAAATATAATTACGGCGTAATATTTCTGAAATTTAATTAAAAAATGTAATATTTAAAAAAAATAGCGTGAATCGGCCCATATTCGGCGAGGTTGGGCATGGTTCGGCGTGAATTCTCAACACAAATAATTTTTTATCACATTGTTCATCACAAAAAATCAATAGAAATTATATAGTTCAACAACAAATAGTTCAACATAAATTATATACTTCAACGCAAATTATATAGTTCAACAAATAAAACTCATATTTCATCACACGTCGAGCTAGGCGTCTCCTTTGTTCCTCCACAGGTGCTCCACCAGATCCTGCTGCAGTTGTTGATGCACCTGTGGGTCTCGGATCTCCTGACGCATATTGAGGTAGGCAGTCCAGGTTGCCGGTAGCTGGTGACCGACTTGGGCAAGAGGACCCTACCTGTAGTATGGTTCAGTGTCAAACACTAGCTCTTCCTGCTCGCTCTCAATGGTCATGTTGTGCAAGATGACACAAAAAGTCATGATCTCACACATTTGATCTTTCGACCATGTTTGAGCAGGGTACCGGACAACAACAAATCGAGACTGGAGCATACCAAATGCCTGCTCGACATCCTTCCTGTAAGACTCCTGAACCTTGGGAAAGTGGGACTTCTTGCCTCCTGGCACAACATTTGAGATAGTCTTCACAAATGTCGACCATGTTGGATAGATGCCATCAGCTAGGTAGTACCCCTTGTTGTACTGCCGCCCATTGACCTCGAAGTTCACCGGAGAAGAATGACCTTCGACAAGCTTGGCGAAGACAGGGGAGCACTGCAGCACGTTGATGTCATTGTGAGTTCCTGGCATACCAAAGAAGGAGTGCTAAATCCAGAGATCATGTATGGCCATTGCCTCTAGTACCACACTGCAACCGCCTTTGGCGCCTTTGTACATCCCCTGCCAAGCAAATGGATAGTTCTTCCATTTCCAATGCATGTAGTCGATGCTTCCAAGCATCCCAGGGAATCCTCTCGCTGCATTCTGTGCTAGGATCCGAGCAGTATCTTCCACATTGGGTGTTCGCAAGTATCGCGGTCCAAACACTGCCACCACTGCCCTGTAGAACTTGTAGGAATACTCAATGGTGGTGGACTCGACCATGCGCACATAGTCGTCGAGTGAATCACCGGGAGCTTTGTATGCTAGCATCCTCATCGCTGTCGTGCACTTCTGGATTGAGGTGAATCCAAGTTTACCGGTGCAATCCTTCTTGCACTTGAAGTAGCCGTCAAACTCCCGGATGGAATTCACAATCCTAAGGAAAAGTTTTCGGCTCATCCGATAACGGCGCCGAAATACTTTGTCGCCGTGCAGTGGAGCATCGGCGAAGTAGTCGGAGTAGAGCATGCAGTAGCCTTCCAGACTATGTTGGTTCTTTGCTTTCATCCGCCCCGGTGCCGAGCCACCTCACTGCGGCTTTTCATTGCTCGCGAGCAGGCCGGCGAGGGCGGCCAGGACCATGAGATATTCCTCTTCCTAGACGTCGGAATCGGCCTCCTCCTCCAGCAGCGCGGCGAGCGCCTCCTCGTCATCCGAGTACATTGCCGAGGGCCGAGCAGGCAAACCGTTGAACACCTTGTTGGCGTGCTGGACGCACACCCGCCGGTGCACCGCCCCTGCGCGGCCAGAACGCCGGAAAAATCGCCCGGGCAGTGGTGGGTGCCTGCCGCTGCCGAAATCTCCTCTCTTTTCCGGTGGGGAACGGCCTATCTAGCGGTGTGCGGCGGTGGGTGGCGTCGGGATTGGTAGGCTGGCGGCCGAGGGGGGGGGGAGG
>LR738715.1:22233726-22270890 GCA_902687465.1 Secale cereale | reverse complement strand
GGGGGTGGGGACGAATCTGGACGAGTGGCTTGCTTTTTCGCCTGGCAGTGTGGGTCAGGCGTGTTTTTTCCTTGCGCCGGAGCGCCCAAGCGCCCCCTGTGCGCCGAGTTCGGCCTACGACCGCCGGGCCCATAAACGTGCCGAGCCGGCAGATTTCGACGTCTTGAAGGCGCGACTGGGGCGTTTTTCGGCGGTGGCGCCGAAAAAGTCGCCTGGGGAGCCTGTTGGGGGCACGGCTGGAGATGCTCTTATTTCAGGACGCATGGTTATCGTGTGGTGCTTAGTCATCAAAGTTATGGATGCACAAGTCAACCAATTATTATTGTGCAAGTAGTAACCATTACTCCGATAATCCACTTTTGAACCCAGGCTCATGTGCACCAGCGCTGAAGAAGCAAATGTTTCTTATCAACTTGGTTCTATATTTGTAGATGGCCTTAGCCAGGACGCTATATGGTTACATGGTGCATCATCAAGTGTGTGCTTTGTGCTAATTTTTCTTCATTTGTTTTTCTTCCATAACTTCCTTCATTTTTAATGGCGTCCAGTGAGGAGGAAAAGATATATATGATCATATCGTTAGAGACGTTATTTTTCTATATGGTCCGTAGCAATGCCCGGATATTCTTCTATTTCGTAGCCACCCACGAATTTCAGCCGACATGCCTGAAAATCAAGTTTGGCAGCTGGCAGTTGTGGGCACGGACTAGTACTTGCAACGCATGGCCATCCACTTATTCAGTCGGCATATAGCACCGTGCACCACTTGGAACACGTGTATAAGATAAGATGCACCACCCGAACAGTTTTTGTGCGTATCACTCGACCAAAGCCACGCATCCCAAAATTGTTTCCTGCCGAGCTCTCGCGTCTGTCTACCCATAGTTACATATACCGCCATGGCGAAATGCTGGCTGCTACTCATCTTATTGGCGCTTATGTTGCCCGCCGCGTGCGCGGCGTGGTGCCATCCCAACGACCTCCGCGCGCTGCGGGGCTTCGCTGGGCACCTCAATGGCGGGGGTGTTCGTCTTCGAGCCGTGTGGCTCGGCACTTCGTGCTGCAGCTGGGTAGGTGTGGGCTGTGATGGCGCAAACGGTCGTGTCACGGCGCTACGACTCCCCGGGCATGGCCTTTCGGGGCCGATCCCAGGAGCCTCTCTGGCGGGCCTCACGCGGCTGGAGGAGCTTTTTCTCGGCTCCAACTCTTTCACGGGGTCACTTCCTGAGGCGCTCTTCGGCCTCGTTGGGCTGCAGAAGCTCTCACTCGAATCCAACGAGCTCACTGGCCAGCTGAGCTCGCGCCTCCACAAGCTCAAGGCCCTCACCTTGCTAGACTTGTCCATCAACCGCTTCTCCGGCCGCCTCCCAGACGACGTGTTCTGCGACCTCACATCACTAGAGCATTTGGTCATGCACTCCAACAACTTCTTCGGGTCATTGCCGCCATCCCTATCGTCATTGTCATCTCTCCGTGAGCTCAGCCTCCGGAACAACTCCTTGTCTGGTCCGCTTGCCCGTGTCAATTTCTCTGGCATGGCACTTCTTGCTTCAGTTGACTTTGCCGCAAACTACCTCAACGGATCACTCCCGACTAGCCTCGCGGATTGCAACGTACTCAAGTCGCTCAGCCTTGCCAGCAACCAACTGGTTGGCACCATTCCATTGTGGATTGGTGAACTTGACCACCTTCACTACCTGGATCTCTCAAATAATTCATTGGTTGGCGAGGTACCCAAGGGATTGACACTGCTCAAGGGTCTCACCACCGCTGATCATTCACCGGGTATGGCTTTCACTAACATCTCATTTTATGTGAAGCGTAATAGAAGAACACTACAACAACAAAAACCAAATGTCATAACTGGGACTGACAACTTTGTCAAATCTGGAGAGGGCAATGTTGTATCTGGGAATGACAACACTGTTGTATCTGGTGACAGCAACACCGTATCTGGGAGCGATAATACTGTCACATCTGGGGACAAGAATGTCCTAACTGGTAGCAACCATGTTGTATCTGGGAACAACAATGTTGTATCTGAAAACGACCATGTTGTAAATGGGAATGGCAATACCGTATCCGGGGGGAACAATAAGGTAACCGGCAACAACAATGTTGTATCTGGGAGTGACCACGTCGTATATGGGAACGACAGAGTCGTAACTGGAGGTTAATGATATGTTAGTGGGTTGATTATGTCTTCCCTGACAGAGCTCACATGTCCTTGTCCAAGTTCAATGTGGCCCACAATCACTTATTGGGGCCAATCATAGTTTGTAACTTCATGGATCCATCATGTTTCCTACTCAAAATAAAAATTTCCCTGTAATATCTACAAAACTTTTACATAAATGTTGACCTGAACAGCAACGATGGCCTGCGATTCATGTAGACCAAGCGTGTTCCCTTATGTACCACTTTGCTTCGTGGATGTCTAGATGTGGTGATTTTCTATCTCCTTCTCTGTGTTGTGTGACGCTTTCTTATTTTTGCTGACTGGGCTATGAATCATATAGCAAATTACAACTACTTAATGCCAGCTAGCTGTACACTTATGTAGTGCAAGTATCAATGTTACACGCATCAATTTCAAATGTTTGGATGAAGGTATTTTTGGAAATATGCCCTCGAGGCGATATTAAATGTATTATTATATTTTCATGTTCGCAATTAAATTTATATTTATGTGCCTTAATTGCATTGACTCTTGAATATGAGATTTGGATGAAACTCATTGCATGTGTGGAAACATAAATAACAATATGACCCCTAGGCATGCCTCTACAAGCTCATGCATTGACGATGATCTTGTTTTCTTGATCATGGCCATTGTTACGATACTATGAGAACACCTTGTTATCAGAACAATGGAGTTGGGTAGTTTTATTCCTGCCAAAGGTCACATTGTTACTATGTTCTTGGTATTTTCATATAAAGTGTTAACATTAATTACTTAGTTCCTTAGACCATGAGATATTGTATGCTAACATACAGGATGGTTACTTTGGGGTTACCGAATGTCACTTCGTAACTAGATGTTGATAAAACTAACTTACGGGTATACCAGATGGGCCGTCAGAAAATCAATGCCTTGAGCGTTCCTAGTGCTCTAATTCTAGGGATATAGTGGCTTTAAAGATGGATTAGCTGTTTGTTATATACAAATTTACAAGCAGATTTTGTGTTTTTTTTGGAAATGGAGGCGCACCCCCGGCCTCTGCATCATAATGATGCATGCAGCCATATTATTAAGAAGTCGCAAAGAGTGACAAAGTCGTCAAAGTATTACAGCTCGCAAGAGGAGCGAAAAATAAAAGTAAAGCAAAGTTCATGCTAACAATCACAACCGGGATGGCAATAAAAAGGATAAGCTCCCTAGACTCCTATCCTATTATGCGACCGTCATCCGAACCGGTGGAATATAGCCCGTGCGACCATCTCCCACTATGCACCCAGTAACCTAAGATTCCCTTAATTCCATAGGAGCGAGTAAGGACCACGTACGGATCCAAGCCGTAGCTCTGAAGATGACCTGCAAGAAAGTTAAATTATGTAGTCTGTTAAATATCAAATCATTTCTGCAATTCCATATAGCCCACAATAGCGCACATATTCCAATCCGAATACGAGCAGCCGTAGTATGTTCGACCCCAGTTAACCATGTTCCAAAGAACGATGCAACGTCAACTGGAGGGGTAATGTTGAAGGCTATATGAATCGTTCTCCAAAGCAATTTGGCCAATGGGCATTCAAGAAATAAATGTTGTATTGTTTCATCATGATCACAAAAGCAACATCGTGGACTACCTACCCATCGCCTCTTAATTAAGTTGTCCTTTGTAAGAATTACTTGTTTGTGGACAAACCACATAAAGATTTTAATGCACAAAGGAACCTTAATCTTCCAAATATGTAACGATCGCGAGATTGGGCCAGAATTAATCAAATCCATATAGAACATTTTTACCATAAAAATCCCATTCTTAGCTAGTTTCCATTGCGTGGAATCCGGTTGATCAGAGAGTTGAACATCGATCAATCTCCGAACCAGGTGCATCCATGCAGTCCATCGCTCACCAACAAGTGCTCGTCTAAATTGAATATTTAAGGGGGCCGTATGTAAAATTGTGCCTACGTAATCCTCCTTCCGTTGCACAATGTTATACAGGGTAGGATATTGTATAGCCAGGGGCGTCTCTCCTAACCATGTATCCTCCCAGAACCTTGTTGACATCTCATTGCCAACCAGGAATTTGACCCTCCGAAAGAATAGGTCCTTTACTCGCATAAGCCCTTTCCAGAATGGCGAGTCTGTGGGTCTCATGGTAACCTGAGTGAGTGTTTTGGACTGGAGGTACTTATTACGCAGAATCTGTGTCCACATACCCTCCGACTCTGTCTCTAACCTGTAGAGCCATTTGCTCATGAGGCACTTGTTCTTGATTTCTAAGTTCTCAATACCGAGACCGCCTTGGTCTTTTGGTCGACAAAGAATATCCCATCGCGTGAGACGGTATTTCCTCTTGGCCTCATCTGACTGCCAGAAGAACCAAGATCTGAAGAAATCAAGTCGTTTCCGTACCCCTTTCGGAATTTCGAAGAATGATAGTAGGAACATCGGCATACTAGTCAGTACTGAGTTAATCAACACTAGCCGACCTCCATAAGACATTAGCTTACCCTTCCAGCAACTAAGCTTTTTTTCTATTCGATCTTCGATGCATTTCCATTCTTTATTGGATAACTTACGGTGGTGAATCGGTATACCCAAATAAGTGAATGGTAAGGAACCCAATCCACACCCAAACAATTGTCTATATGCGTCTTGTTCGTCTTTGGCCTTCCCAAAACAGAACAACTCACTTTTGTGAAAGTTTATCTTTAAACCCGACAATTGTTCGAAAAGACATAAAATAAGCTTCATCTTACGCGCCTTAGCAAAGTCATGTTCCATGAATAGGATAGTGTCATCAGCATACTGTAAGATGGATACTCCTCCATCAACCAGATGAGGAACTAACCCCTCTACTTGCCCATGCTGCTTGGCCCTGCCAATAAGAATAGCTAACATATCTGCCACTATATTAAACAGGAGAGGAGACATGGAATCTCCTTGTCTCAAACCCTTGTGTGTCTGAAAATAATGACCGATATCGTCATTAACCTTGATTCCGACACTACCCTTCTGGACTTGAGAACCCACTTGGTTCCGCCAGACGTCACTAAATCCTTTCATGCGCATTGCCTGTTGTAGGAAAGGCCACTTAACTTTATCATACGCCTTCTCAAAATCCATTTTGAAGATAACCCCATCTAGCTTCTTCGAACGAATTTCATGTAGCGCTACATGCAAAACGACGACCCCTTCAAGTATATGTCGTCCTGGCATGAACAATGTTTGGCTCGGTTGTACCACTGAATGCGCGATCTATGTCAGTCTATTCGTTCCCACTTTTGTGAAGATTTTGAAACTCACATTGAGAAGACAAATTGGCCTGAATTGTTTAATTCGAACGGCCTCTTTTTTTTGGCAATAGCGTAATCATGCCAAAGTTAAGATGAAATAGCTCTAAATGACCGCTAAAGAAATCATGAAACATAGGCATAAGATCATCCTTAATAATATGCCAACATTTCTTATAAAATTCAGCTGGAAACCCATCTGGTCCCGGTGCTTTATTCGATTTCATTCGTGAGATTGCATCTAGAACCTCTTTCTCAGTAAACGGTGCAGCCAAAATATCGTTCTCTTCTACTTGTAGCTGCGGAATATCACCAATTACCGACTCATCTAAGGACACCGTACTTGGTTCCGGATGGCCAAAGAGTTGTTTATAGTAATTAGAGATATACGCCTTCAGGTTCTCATGCCCTATAATTGTCCCCTCGTCCTGTTCAAGCTGAATAATTTTCTTCTTCCTATGTTTGCCATTCGCAATCATATGGAAAAATTGTGTATTGTCATCCCCTTGGACAACCTTAAGAACTTTGGCACGCAGTGCCCATTTGAGCTCCTCTTCTCTAAGAAGCGCACGAAGGCTTAGCTCAGCTTCGGACTTGGAACTTTGCTCATGTACCGAAAGCAGGGTACTTTCTGCTTTTAAATCTAAAGCTTCAATTAAACAAGTAAGTCTCTCTTTTTCTTGTTTGTAAAGCCCACATTCATTTGTGGCCCATCCTCGCAAATACTGTCTCAAATGATGGATCTTATTTTGCCATCTCTCAAGACTAGTTCTTCCACTAACTGGAATTGCCCACTCACGTGCGATGATCTGCAAGAAGTTTTCTTTCTCGAACCAACTAAGTTCGAAAGAGAAAGCATTCTTATTCGCAACGTGAGTGGCCTCGCCCAAGTCCACAAGCAATGGTGTATGATCTGAGATCGCTTTTTGCATCGCATGAACCGACACCGAAGGATATTTTTGTTCCCATTCCACACTAGCAAGCACCCTATCCAACTTCTCATACGTTGGAGTGGGCAACGAGCTGGCCCAAGTGTACTGTCTACCGGTGAGTTCAATTTCTCTCAAATTAAGACTCTCGATAATCATATTAAACATCATAGCCCACCGACCATCAAAATTGTCATTGTTCTTTTCATCCCTCCTCCGGATTATATTGAAGTCACCACCGACAAGGATCGGTAGAGTCTCGTCTCCACAGATCCGCACCAAGTCGGCTAAGAAATCTGGTTTAAGTTCACATTGTGCTGCACCATACACAGCCACGAGAGACCATCGGAAGCTGTCCAATTTCGATCTCACCCGAAACTTAACCACAAAATCACCCCAAACCACGTTAAGGACCTAAAGTGTTTCACATCGAACTCCTAGTAAGATCCCACCAGATCTTCCTCTAGGGGGTGATGTCTACACACGCTTCTACTCTTGTAGACTATGTTGGGCCTCCAAGCGCAGAGGTTTGTAGGACAGCAGCAATTTCCCTCAAGTGGATGACCTAAGGTTTATCGAACTCAGGGAAGTAGAGGTTGAAGATGGTCTCTCTCAAGCAACCCTGCAACTAAGATACAAGAAGTCTCTTGTGTCCCCAACACACCTAATACACTTGTTAGATGTATAGGTGCACTAGTTCGGCGAAGAGAGGTTAAATGGCAAGTGATATGGATGGCAAAACAAAGTAATATAAATCTGTAATAAAAAGTGCAGCAAGCAAACAAGTGGTAAACGTGAGCACAAATGGTATTGCAATGGTGGAAACAAGGCCTAGGGTTCATACTTTCACTAGTGGCAACTCCCAATAACATTAACATAATTGAATCACATGATATTTCCCATAAAACATGCAATGGAGACGCACCCGGAGGTCATTCCTTCGTGGTCAAGAGAGGACGAGAATTATGTAGGGCTACAAAAGCACACCTCAAAGTTCGTAGTTCTCAATCTAAGAATTTCCCAATGTCACCGCGACCATCCAAAGAGAGTCCCACAATCACCACAACATATCTAAAGGATAGTCAAAGACAAGCACCAAGAGACTCTCAATCTTCAATCAACACACAAGAGAGGAAATTACTCATGAAAATATTTTTCTAATCCATGTCCAATAGACCGCTGTCACCTTGGTCTCGGGGATTATACTAGATAAAGACAAGTGAGTACATCAATCCAATACATAGAGGAAGGGGAAATATCATGGGATCACCCTAGATTAACATAGCCTATGATCACAACGAAGATCACATCATGGGAGAGAGAGATAACCACATAGCTACACGTACGAGCCCTCGGCCCCGGAGAAGACTACTCACACATGGACATGGTAAGGAGGAGGTTGATGATGGTGTTGATGGAGAGGTGCAGCCCCGCGAGGAGGAGACGGCCGGCGGCAGCCACGGAGGCGGCGGCGGCGGCCCTAGGGGGCAGCGGCTCCTTGGCCCCCCTTCTTCCTTGTGGATGGTGCTGCAATGGTGCTGGTCCTCCCCTCCAAGACGGCAGCTCGGGAGGAGGAAAATTCGTGGCCCTTGGTGACCTAGGTTTCCTCTCTTTATATAGACTCTCGGATTCCTGTAATCAGATTTTGGGCCTCAGAAAAACGGGCTTTACTCGGCCGTCCAGACTCCGATTTGGACGAATTTTATATCCAGAAACATCGCCTCGAAATTCCCCACAACTTTCGCAACTAGACATTTTCCGTTTGACGTCGTCTTCGGGCCGGAACGTGACCATCTTTAAAAAACGTTCTCAGACAGATTTCAGGAAAGTCAGAGTCCTACTCCAATACGACTCCTTTTGCGTTTTTGTCAATTTCCAAGTAATTCCTACACAATAAAGTGTAAAACAAGAACATTGTGCACTTTTGCAACCATTAGTAGGTTAGTCCAAATATGATCAAAAGTGTATGGAAGTGCATAAATATCATAGCAATATCACACAAAAAGGGCATGTAGCAAGCAGAAATTATAGATACGTTTTGGACGTATCAACATCCCCAAGCTTAATTCCTGCTCGTCCTCGAGTAAGTAAATGATAACAAGCATAATTTCTGTGGTGACATGCTATTAACCATATAAGAACTTTTCACAGTCACATGACAAGTGCTTACTGAGACAATGAATCTGTAGTAATTAAGTTGCCTCATGAGAAAATCACAAAGAACTGAAAGTTTTACAATATGATACTGAAACACTCAATAGATTTGTAGTGAGCATGGTGTGCAAATATGACAAAGTGATATCTCGCTTGCCCCCTTTAGTGAAGCAAAACATAAATGCAGGGGCACCTCCAAGGTTTAAGTGACGACTAGATACAATGATTTCAGAATAAACGATATCATAATCATGCAAAAGACAATGGTACTTTGGGACAATGCACATTACACTCAGAATGACAATCATGCTCTCAATAGTTGGTGCTTTAAAGAAGGTGGAGACTCTTGAACCGTGGCTTTTGTTGGCAAGGTTGAAAACCCGTGGTCGGAAACAAAAACTAAACATGTACCAGAGCTCTTGGTTTTAAAAACAAAGGTAATAATTATTTTTTAGAATATGCATATTTTGTCAACGAATGCTAGCAGATAACTCAATTACTTCTTGAGCTGGACAAGTTTCGAGGAACGGCTCCCGAATGAGGACGATCACATCCTCTTAATCTCCTTCGTTTATCACTGCCAAAGTTTTCTGATTTCTCATGAACAAAGCGTGAAGGAGGGTTTGTTTGTTGTATAATTTTTTAATGAGCCGGGCGCACTCTATGCCAGTTCCTTCTCGTATTATGGGTTTGCACATTAGACATGCAATCGCGGTGTGAAGCTTGTCCAACTTAAAAAGATCATGAATTAACTACTACTTCCTCATGAGCTAAAACAGAGGCACAAAATAGAAATGCTTTTTTTTGAATAATTTCGAGATGGTACATGAAAGTCTTCGTCAGGAATGGCAGGTAAATACCATGTATAGGAAGGTATGGTGGACTCATATGGCATAACTGGTTTAAAGGATTTTGGATGCACAAGCAGTCAGTCCGCTTAGTACAGGCGAAGGTTAGCAAAAGACTGGGAGCGACCAACTAAGAGAGCAATGACAGTCATAATCATGCAGAGCGACAAAACAACGTTGAATTGGGCATGGAAGTTATATCGCTACTCAGAAATTAAAGATCATCAAGGCTTGATAGACTTTCTTTACAGTCTTAAATATGCGTGAGCATATGCCAAGTCAATCAAAATAAATTCTTGAAGGAAGATACCACTAAACCATACCACATCATAGGCAAACAAATCATGTTGGTACTCCATTAACACATTGAGAACCCCCCCCCCCAGCTATTTGAGACTAACCATAAGAAAACATGAACTACTAAGCATCATTATGCACATAACATTTTTATCATAGACATATCGACCAGTGCAACACAAGCCAACTCTCTTAACAAGATAAGCATGATAACTAAAGAGAGTTCCAGCGACCAACTAAACAAAAGCTCTTTAAAAAGTAAAGCATGAAAACTAAGAGATGAACATGATAGTAGCTATTGAAAGACAAAGAACACACACAGCAAAGATAGACATGAAAATTCTATGTTATGTTCTAGGTTGAAGTGGGGCGTGTTTCTCTCCCACACAAAGAAAGCTGACTTCCAACTCGTTATGAACAGCAAGCAAAGCTAAAGAAAACTAAAAAGGAAACTAAAAGCAAGACGCTCCAAGCATAGCACATAACACATGAAGTGATAAAAATATAGTGGAACGAAAGACGAACTGATAATTGTTGATGGAGAAGGGGATGCACGGGGGCATCCCCAAGCTTAGACGCTTGAGTCTCCTTGGATATTTCTTGGGGGTGCATGAGGGCATCCCCAAGCTTGAGCGTTTGACACTCCTGAATCTTCTTTTATCATCTTCCCTCGCACACTTGAAAACTCCCTTCATACATAACTCATCATAATCTGATTAGCGAGGTTAGTACCCTTAATAAAATAATTTTTCCTTGCTGGAAATAAGGATATTCTTGAAGGTCTACTGTTTCTCAAGATTGCCAAAATGTTTTTGCAAAGAAAAAGCAAGCTCAAGGTTTGCAAAACGAAGGAAAGGCAAAACAGGACAGAATCTGTGAAAAACAGACCAGCAGGTAGTAAATGATTTTTTCGGGGCACTTCTGCAACTCAAATCAAAAAACTCAGAACAGACGCTCGAAAGCCAATTATATAGAGCACGCTGTCAAAAAAATTCAGATCAAAAAGATGATCTGGTGATTTTATACGAATTTTTCTGTCCAAGGACAGAATCTGTTTTCTGGACTGCGCGTCACAACTTTTGAACTTTCTTGCAATCAGAGGCTAAACTTGGCACAAAGCTGAAAAATAAAGATACAATGATGTTGCTACAGTAGTAACAAACATCAATACCACTAAAAACTGAAAGAACAAACTGAAAGTAAAGATAACAAGGGTTGTCTCCCTAGAGCTCTTTCTTTATAGCCATAAAGATAGGCTTAAGACTTTAATGATGCTCTCGTAGGAATAAGAGTTGAAGAACAAAAGAGAGCATCAAGAAGCATATATAAAACATATTTAAGTCTAACATACTTCCTATGCATGGGAATCTTGTAAGAAAATAAATTATTGAAGCATAAAGCAACTAGCATAGGAAGGCAGAACAAGCATAACTTCAAAATATTCACCATAAAGAGAGGGAACTTGATATTATTGAAATATCTATAAGCATATGTTCCCTTCTCATAATAATTTTCAGTGGGATCACGAATAAACTCAACAATATAAGCATCACATAAAGCATTGTTACCATGATCCACATGCAAAAAGGTACTCTTACTCTCCACATAAGCATCTTTGGGGAGCCCATGGTTAGGACATTTTAGCATTAACGTTTTCAGTCTCCCCCAAGCTTGAGCTACGCTCTCTCCGTCACGAGACCTAAAGTTATAGATATAGTTCCTGTCTCGATGAATTTCATGAAGAGGATAAAACTTAGTATAAAAGAGAGACATAAGCTCTTGCCAATCAAGCAAGTGCAAGTTATCGAGAAGCTTATATACCAATCTGAAGCTTTATCTATAAGTGATACGGCGAACAATTTCCTCATGACAAACTCCCTTGATACACCTGCAAGCTTAAATAATGAACATAGTTGTGACAGATATAGTAAGTGTTCACCGGGATGTCTGTCTCCTGCATAACGATTAGCCAAAACATAATCGATAATACCAGCTGGTATTTTATAGGGCACAATTTCAGTAGGGGGAGGAGCAACCACCATAGGTGTGGGGCGTCTTCCCACAAGCAACGAACTAAGAATGCGATTTTCCATAAACATAACTAGTGAAATAAAAACAAGAAACAAAAAGATTTAATTGCAAGATCTAAAGATATACCTTCAAGCACTCACTTCCCCGGCAACGGCGCCAGAAATAGCTTGATGTCTACACACGCTTCTACTCTTGTAGACTATGTTGGGCCTCCAAGCGCAGAGGTTAGTAGGACAGCAGCAATTTCCCTCAAGTGGATGACCTAAGGTTTATCGAACTCAGGGAAGTAGAGGTTGAAGATGGTCTCTCTCAAGCAACCCTGCAACTAAGATACAAGAAGTCTCTTGTGTCCCCAACACACCTAATAGACTTGTTAGATGTATAGGTGCACTAGTTCGGCGAAGAGAGGTTAAATGGCAAGTGATATGGATGGCAAAACAAAGTAATATAAATCTGTAATAAAAAGTGCAGCAAGCAAACAAGTGGTAAACGTGAGCACAAATGGTATTGCAATGGTGGAAACAAGGCCTAGTGTTCATACTTTCATTAGTGGCAACTCCCAACAACATTAACATAATCGAATCACATAATATTTCCCATAAAACATGCAATAGAGACGCACCCGGAGGTCATTCCTTCGTGGTCAAGAGAGGACGAGAATTATGTAGGGCTACAAAAGCACACCTCAAAGTTCGTAGTTCTCAATCTAAGGATTTCCCAATGTCACCGCAGCCATCCAAAGAGAGTCCCACAATCACCACAACATATCTAAAGGATAGTCAAAGACAAGCACCAAGAGACTCTCAATCTTCAATCAACACACAAGAGAGGAAATTACTCATGAAAATATTTTTCTAATCCATGTCCAATAGACCGCTGTCACCTTGGTCTCGGGGATTATACTAGATAAAGACAAGTGAGTACATCAATCCAATACATAGAGGAAGGGGAAATATCATGGGATCACCCTAGATTAACATAGCCTATGATCACAACGAAGATCACATCATGGGAGAGAGAGATAACCACATAGCTACACGTACGAGCCCTCGGCCCCGGAGAAGACTACTCACACATGGACATGGTGAGGAGGAGGTTGATGATGGTGTTGATGGAGAGGTGCAGCCCCGCGAGGAGGAGACGGCCGGCGGCAGCCACGGAGGCGGCAGCGGCGGCCCTTGGGGGCGCGGCGGCGGCCCTAGGGGGCAGCGGCTCCTTGGCCCCCCTTTTTCCTTGTGGATGGTGCTGCAATGGTGCTGGTCCTCCCCTCCAAGACGGCAGCTCGGGAGGAGGAAAATTCGTGGCCCTTGGTGACCTAGGTTTCCTCTCTTTATATAGACTCTCGGATTCCCATCATCAGATTTTGGGCCTCAGTAAAACGGGCTTTACTCGGCCGTCCAGCCTCCGATTTGGACGAATTTTATATCCAGAAGCATCGCCTCGAAATTCCCCACAACTTTCGCAACTAGACTTTTTCCGTTTGACGTCGTCTTCAGGCCGGAACATGACCATCTTTAAAAAACGTTCTCAGACAGATTTCAGGAAAGTCAGAGTCCTACTCCAATACGACTCCTTTTGCGTTTTTGTCAATTTCCAAGTAATTCCTACACAATGAAGTGTAAAACAAGAACATTGTGCACTTTTGCAACCATTAGTAGGTTAGTCCAAATATGATCAAAAGTGTATGGAAGTGCATAAATATCATAGCAATATCACACAAAAAGGGCATGGAGCAAGCAGAAATTATAGATACGTTTTGGACGTATTAGGGGGTAAGATGTGCCAGTCAAACTCAATTCCTCCGGCAAGAGTTGCAAGGAATTGTGAGGTAAAATTATCCCGGCGTGTTTCTAAAAGTGCAATAAAATCTAAATGTTGCTCCACTATTGTTTCTGCTAAGAATCTTCATTTAGCCAAGTCAGCTAGACCTCTGCTATTCCAAAAGATTCCTTTCATATGTCATCATGGAATTTTTTTCTTAAGCTTAACTCTAGCACTTCTACGAACTGCAGAGGTGGGATAAATCTTTCGTTTCCAGGTATGCTTAGGCTTCTCCCCAGCACCCTCCGTACACGTATGTTCAACATAACACGAACCAGTGCCCTCCGTGACTAGAGGCTCTACCGTGTCCATACTCTCCGACCCTTCCTCGTCCTCGGCTTCATCACTAGGCAAAAGATTATTGCAAATGTTTTCTAGAGCTGCAATTCCTAGATTGTTAATGTCATCCTCATTCATGGGTTTAACTGATGCAAGGTTCCTAATTATTTCAGAGGCCCGTTCTGCTTCTAAATCCAGAAGATCATTAACCGATTTCGCTACCTCTTTTTCATTTGAACCCAAAGTAATTCCTAAGTTGTTTGCCTCATCAATAATTTCATGATCTAGAAAATGCAGAATTGAACAACTTCTATCAAAAGACATACCTGTATTTTTCTCGACATCGCGAAGCATGGCCGCCCTCTTGGCGCGCGCTAGCTGCAAGTCATCAGCATCAGGCTGTTCCTGGATCCGGTTGCTGACACGCCTGCCAGAAGTAACCGGATCCGGGATCCCACCGAAGGTGACGAGCTCCTCCAAAGTCCTCTCCGGAGGTGAATGCTCCCCACTCAGCCGCCCATCCCTAATTGCCGGTGAAGAAGGGATAGGCTCGGCCGAGCAAGCATCCCCAGCCGCAATGGTGGGAGCCGGCGACCATGGAGCCACCTGCTCCAGAGTCTCGCTCCCCTCACTCCGGTATCATGGCGTAGAGACGATGTCGACGAGTTGCGGGCCTCCTGCCCGCACCCCGCTCCAAGCTGTCTAGGACTGCCTCGCGGTGAGAAATCAGGGCGGGTCTCCTGTCCGCGCCCCTCCCTCAACTGGCCAGGTATAGTCGAAGTTGGGATGGGGATGCGAGCCTCCTGCCCGTCACCCCCCTCCCCCCCCCCCAATCGTCATCGGTAAAACGTTGTCCTGCGGGTCCTGAACATCCACCCTCTGGGACAAAAGCACATTATACAGACCAACAGTAGGGAGCAACACTGGAGGTAACTCGAGCTCCTCAGGGTCATTCGCCTCATCTCGGTTGCTCCATAACCGAGTAGGTGCAGACCGAGCTCCAAAAGAACCAAACCTAAGTGTGTTAATCGGCGTCGTGGAAGATGACGCTCCCTTGGCCGTATCCGTCTTATTTGTCCGTGATTCCGGCCCCTTGGCAAACTCCTGTGAATTGCTCTTATGCCCCTTTTCCTGATTCCCGGAGGCTCCATCTCCCTCAGTCGTGTCCATGTCCTGAAGATCATCACCCTCCTATGGTACCGGCGTATCCTCAATCTCAATCTCGAGCACATATGTAACCCCGGCATGTGTCCACTTGACCACATCCGGCACGTGCTGCAAACTGAGTACGCTCACAAGTAACCTTGCAGCTCCGTGAGATCAAGTAAACGGCATGTCAACCTGCTCCGTCTTACCAATGAGTGATCCCAAGCTCCAAGCAACCAGAAAATTATTAATATATTTGCGCGGTGCCCCGAAGAATCGAACCCACACCTTCTCTAACGGTGTACCCTCGGGCTCCTTCTCTGTCCACTCATCAAACGCAATGACGATATTCGAGCTCTGAACTCTACACAAGCCATACTTGAGAACATGCAACTGGTCCTCCTTAGTGGGGAAATCCACCTTGTAAGTCTGATTTTCCAACTTCACAAGGTCCCACTAATAATCGCCTAGTACAAGATCCCTCAACTGCCGCACAATCTGTGCCTCTGTCAAAACCCCGTTAGTAACCTTGACAACTGCGGGGAAGCTGCTGTCCATCACTTGCCCCATAGGTGCCACTTCCGGTGACTCAAAAAACATCAGCTCTTGACAACAGACCCCATAAATGTTAACCCCCGGTTTGGGGCCTGAGAGTAATGGGCACTCCGCAGACACATGTTGCGATCTATTACAATAGTCACAAAGCTTAGTCGTGCACTCTGCCACAAAATGTCCCGGCTCACCGCATCCGTAACACGGTAACTTTTTCTTCTTAAGTGCCCACTTGGATAGCTTTTCCCCATCGCGTTTGTCAGCACCCTTGCGTTCGCCCTCGGCTTTGTCAGAGGCGGAGTCCCGCGGCTTAGACGCCGTCTGTTTTCCTTGTATTGTTTCTTTCCAATTTTATGATTGTGTGGCCATTTATTTTCTTCATATCTTGATTTTCCTTGTATTGTTTCTTTCCAATTTTATGATTGTGGCTAAATCACTAAACTGAGCACAGCAGGGCCACGTTCATGCGATGAAGGAGAAGGTGATGCGAAACCAGTATGAGCTCTTGGTATCTTGGAGCACGTACATGGTCCCGCCCTTCTTCCCCTAAGGTAATTTGATTCGGCAACGGTTCGCTTATTTCAGGTTGCATGGTTATCCCGTGATGTTTGGTGGTCAAGTTATAGATGCACAAGGAGGATAGAAGTAACCATGCATTACTCCAGTTTCTTATCGTCTTGGTTCTATATTTGTTGATGGTTTTAGCCAGGCCGCTATATGGTTACATGATGAACCAAGTTTGTGCTTTGTGCTAATCTCTTCATTTTTGTGTGTCCATAATTTCCTTCATTTTCAAAGGCGTCCAGTGAGGAGGGAAAGGAATAAATGATCATATCATCAGAGTCAGGATGTTATTTTTCTATGGTCTGTAGCAATGCCCGGATATTCTTCTAGTTGGTATAAACGTCGATAAAGTCTTTGCATTAGTCAGCTTACTATGAAAATTTGACATACCCTACTGGACTAGGGCCGAACTGTCCACAACAATAGGACAGGACCAGTAGAGTATAGGAGCAGGAGTTCCCAGCTCGAGTCATCCACAAATTTCAGTCGGCATATAGCACCATGCATGAAAATCAAAGTTTGGCAGGCAGCTGTGGGCACGGATTAGTACTTGCAACGCATGGCCACCCATTAATTCAGTCGAGGACCGCACCGTGCATGAAAATCAAGTTTCAACCACTTGCAACTTGCAATGCATTCTTCCTTCCACGCGTGTATTAAATACGATGCAGTTTGTGCCAAGACAAGAACACTTGCTGAGTTCTTGCGTTTGTGTACACATAGGTACATTACATACCACCATGGCAAAATGCTGGCTGCTCCCCCTTTTCTTGGCGTTTTTCTTGCCGGCGACGTACGCTACGATGTGCCACCCTAACGACCTCCGTGCATTGCGGGGCTTCGTCGGGAACCTCGGCGGCGGGGGCGCCCTTCTCAGTGCTGCATGGTCCGGTGCCTCGTGCTGCGGCTGGGAAGGTGCGGGTTGCGACGGCCGCAGCGGCCGTGTCACGGTGCTACGGCTTCCCGGGTATGGCCTCGCGGGGCCCATCCCAGGAGCCTCCCTGGCGGGCCTTGCACGGCTGGAGGAGCTCTTCCTCGGCTCCAACTTTTTTACGGGCTCCCTCCCTGAGGGGCTCTTCAGCCTCGTTGGGTTACGGAAGCTCTCCCTCGAGTCCAACGAGCTCACTGGCCAGCTAAGCTCAGGCCTCCACAAGCTCAAGAACCTCACCTTGCTGGACTTATCCGTCAACCGCTTCTTTGGCCGCCTCCCTGACGTGTTTCGTGACCTCACGTCACTGAACCATTTGGCCGTGCACTCCAATGGCTTGTCTGGATTGTTGCCGCCGTCTTTGGCATCATTGTCTTCTCTCCGTGAGCTCAACCTCCGGAACAACTCCCTGTCTGGTCCGCTTGCTCGTGTCAACTTCTCCGGCATGCCACTTCTTGCTTCAGTTGACTTTTCCGCAAACAACCTAAGTGGGTCTCTCCCGATTAGCCTCGCGGATTGTAGCGCACTCAAGTCGCTCAGCCTTGCCAACAACAAATTGGTTGGCACCATCCCGTCATGGATTGGTGAGCTTGATAACCTTTGCTACTTGGATCTCTCAAATAATTCATTGGTTGGTGAGGTACCCAAGGGTTTGACATGTCTCAAAGGCCTCGCGACCATCGATGGTTCAGCGGGTATGGCTTTCAATAACATGCCATTGTATGTGAAGCATAACAGAAGATCACTCCAACAACAACCAAATGTCTTATCTGGGAACAATAATACTGTCAGATCTGGGGGTGGCAATGTTCTATCCGGGGATAACAACACTGTCGTGTCTGGGAACAACAACACTCTATCCGGGACCAACAACACGGTTGTGTCTGGGAGCAACAATGTCCTAACCGGTAGCAACCATGTCGTATCTGGCAGCAATAATGTCGTAAGTGACACCAACCATGTCGTAAATGGGAGCAACAATACTGTATCTGGGAGGAACAATATGGTAACCGGGAACAACAATACCGTATCTGGGAGCAACCATGTCGTATCTGGGAACAACAAAGTCGTAACTGGAGGTTAATGATATGTTGGTGGATTGATTCCATCTTCCATGGCGGTGCTTATCACCTTGTCCATGTTCAGTGTGGCTTACAATCACTTGGTGAGGCCAGTCGCGTTTGTAACTTCGTGGATATATCATCCTATTCCTACTTTAAATAAATAAAAATCCGTAAGATGTCTACAAAACTTTTACATAATGTTCACCTGAACAACATTGGGCGGCTTGAAACTGATGTACATCAAGCGTATGTGCATATGTACAGTTTTGCATCGTGGATGTCTATATGGGGTTTTTTTAATCTCTTCTTCTATGTGTTGTGTGATGCTTTCTTTATATGGTATATGCTGATTGGTCTATGGATTATATGGTGAAATATAATTCTTAATGTCAACTAGTTGTACAGTTCTACCCCTAAAAAAACTAGTTGTACAGTTCTTATGTGCAAGTTTCAGTGTTACATGCATCAATTTCGAATGTTTAGATGAAGTGATGGGGCAAAAGAGTAGATATTAATGTTGTTGGCATCAGGTCACTTATGGAGTGCTAAACTTTTGCTCAGCGTGAATGCATGTCTACTCCCTCATTGTGTTGACATCAGTTCAGTTGCACCGTACGGGGATACGGACATGGGGCTATGGATATGGCAGTGTGGAGATACAACATTTTAAAAAACATGGCCACACCGGGATATGTCAGTTATATATGATGTTTCCTCCGGTCGCCGTGCTGCAATTCACTTTCTTTTGTTGCACCTATCCTACAGAAAATTGGGACACTAGCTGCTACTTTTGTGTCCCTGCTCATTTTTGTGTGAAGCGTGCTAGCACTTTGGAGGAGATTGGAAGTTGGCTTCATGTAAGTCAGGTCTTCCTAGCTTCTACTCCCTCCGTCCGAAAATACTTGTCATCAAAATGGACAAAAGGGGGTGTATCTAGAACTAAACTACATCTAGATACATCCTCTTTTATTCATTTTGATGACGAGTATTTCCGGACGGAGGGAGTAGCTTGTTGGATGATTGTAACCGGATGTTAATTTCTTAATAAAGCTTTCATAGTTTGATGAAAAATGCTATATATGCCATACAATGGAGTTATTATGCAACCAGTGTACTATTTTTGAGTAAAAGCAACGGCATTGTATTTCATTAATGACGAAGAAGAAAAATTACAAGGCCAGGGTGAGCACACAAACACACAACAACAACATCAAAAGCTTGTGAGAAGCACACCAGCACAACAACAACAACACATACAACGCAGCTGCCCTACTATACTCTATATACAGCTTAAGACTGAGATTAACGCGGAGAAAAACGAAGTTGTCAATATCTTCACAGAAAAAAAAAATCATGCAACAAAATCACTCCCATGCTGGGTGACCTTGCTCTCTCTAGTTTTCATGACATTGATTCATACCGTGCATATTAATTAGTTGTACAACTGATTTTGATCCGATCATACATCAGAATTGTTTGGCTAGTCAAGTGGAATCACTGAATCAGTGACTTGTATTCGTTATAGATGTAGGTTTGGTGACGCCTAAGGTTTACAACATCCACACCATGGCTACACTATCCTGTGTTCCTGCCTGCCACACCCGCCCCTCACTAGCATCATGATCCTGCTCCGCCGCTGGTGACTGTGGAAGCACCAGAATGGTGTTGTCTTCAATTCATATGCCCCATCTGTCTATCGCCTTCCAAAGTTGTGCATGTACGATGTTATCCTACAAAGGTGTTGACTGCATGTTAAACACTATCACAGACCATTCCTAACGTGTGGGACCAAGGGGACAGCCTCACAAGACCACCTTGCGCCAAAAGCCAGAGGCCCAGAGCTGATGTTCCTATTTTTGAGGGGAGGAAATAAACATGCATGAGCCCCCATCTGTGCCACCCGTTGAAAATCAGGTGGCACCGAACTGCCAACGGACCCACTTAACACCCACACTCCTCCTCCTCCTCCTCCTCCTCCTCCTCCTTCCCTTTCACATCCTTCCCTACCCTTCCCCTTCCCACCTTTCTCCTCCTTCCCTCACATAGATCACGCCTATTACAGTGCCCGTGTAACCCTATACCATGTACACGTCCTATCATATACCGCCACCAGATACACTAGAGCTATAATTTCTACATTGTGAGTCAAAGAATTTATCCCTCACTTTGTCCCTCGTTTTAGAGATTATTATGTATCCTATTACTCCTAATTGCCATGGTTCCGCGGCATCACAACGAGTGATTGTGAGGAATCGACATTCTGATGAACGAAGAATCATTGGAACTTCCCATCCTTTTCAGCTCTGCTCCAGAAAATAAAAAGGAGACTGATATTGATGTTGGCGTTGGTTTTTCTAACGGTACTACAATTATGACTATAATTGCCATGGTTCCGCGGCATCACAAAGATTGATTGTGAGGAATCGACACTATAATGAATGAAGAACCGTTGGAATTCCCCATCTTTTTCAGCTCTGCTCCCAAAAAGAAAGGAGACTGATGTTGATTGGCGTCGGTTTCTAACGGTGCTACAATTATGACTATCGTGTAATAGTAACATCCTAGTGGTCATGTATATACTTCTAGATTGTTTTTTTTGAAGATTTATTAAGCATGCATGTCATCTTAGTCTTTCATGATTGTCGCTCTAACTATCCCAATCAGACGAATGGGTGGATTAAGTCACTTGTAGGGATGACAAAAAATATCATCATGTTTTTTCTCTCTTGCTAGTTCGCCCTTATTTGGTGTACAATCCATATAGCCTTTAATTTGCATCCACATGCTACTACTGTAACGGGTTTGTTCGGGAATTTGCTGGTTGGGATTCATCCCAAACTAGAAGGGTTGAGCGTGCTTGTTGTGTTGTTGGTGTTGTTGGTGTTGTTGGGTTTCTTAAAAAATTACTCACTCTATTTCAAAATATAAGGTGTACTACTTTTTTGAGAAGTCAAACATTTTATGATTAATCAAATTTATAGAGAAATATATCAAAATTCATAATATCAAATTGGTATGATTAGATTCATCATGAAATGGCTTTTCATACTTCTATTGATTAATATTTTGATGTCCATATTTTTGCTCTGAGCTTGGTCAAAGTTAAAGAAATTTGACTTTCTAAAAAGCTAATAACCCTTATATTTTGGACTTGATGAAATATTAGGTTCGGCATGTGGGGGGTGATGGAGTGTGCTTTATGTTTATTTATAATTTATAATGCAGTGATTTGGTGGGCCTTACATGATGTGATTTTGTGTTATCCGCTAACCAACCTATATTTATGTACAAAAATTCATGCGTCGGTGGCTGCATGTACTATATTTGTGATACAGTATCACATGGTGGCACTTTTTTCCCTTGGTGGTTTGAGTGTGCGCGGGATTGTTATGTTTTTATAGGCCGGTTATTGTTGATTGATTCGAAAAGTCATTGCCTGTTCAAAATCGGAAACCAAATCCAAAATCAAATACCTTAATTGAAAAGGAGTTTCAAGATTTGGGAACAAAATGAATTAAAAGAACTGAATGGAAAGAGCTCCTTGAGAAATTGTTTACCTTGTCAAAATTGGGTGAACCAATTCTAAATTGAAAACCTTAATTAATTATGGGATCATAAAAATTGAGAAGCATGCATGGTATATACTCCCTCCGTTCCTAAATATAAGTCTTTGGAGAGATTTCACTATGGACTACATACGAAGCAAAATGAGCGAATCTACATTCTAAAATGCATCTATATACATCTGTATGTGATCCATAGTGGAATATCTACAAAGACTTATATTTAGGAACGGAGGGAGTAGTATAAAAGAATTAAATGAGAGAGCTTTGAAAAATTATTGACCCGGGCAAAATCGGGTGACCCAATTCCAATTCAATACCTCAATTGAATGTGGGCTCTTTAAAACTAGGGAGCATAGTGTTATAGAGGATTTAAGACGTGTATCCAAGTGAGAGTATGTCCATTACTATGGGCAGTTTGGAATTGCCCCCGGTGACTATGTTTTTAACAGTAAGAAAATTCCAAAAAATATATATATATTAGATGTTATCATCGACATGATGGATCTGTATTTGCCTATTTGGTGCCATTCCAATGTGTGGAGAATCAAGCGCCTAGGGCCTTTGGGCGCCGCCGTTGTGAGGCGATAGCACGGATATGCTTAACCTATTTGGATAGTAAAGGAGTAATAGATTATGTGCTCGAGTCACATAATCTTGTTATCGCTGATTGCGGTTCGGCCTTTTATCGAGGTCCTGGTATACATAATTATGTTTTTCTCAGCATCAATGGCCTCTCTTTCCAATGCTAGCGTGCAAGCAATATCTGTTCAGGAATATAGCATGGCTCTAAAAGATTATAACTCGTTGCTTGCACTCACTCCGGATCGAAGGCATTGCTTGGTGAATGGTGATATTGATATGCAGGTAGCAGTACAATGGATTTGGCTAGGGCTATCAAGAATTAAGTATAACTTTCACGTCTGAGCGTCAGTTTATCCAAGTATTACATGAAGGACGGACTGTGGTTGTTGCCTTCACTGTTATGCTTTTTTTTTTCCAGATACAGAACACCTCATGCATGTACTTGGGTCCATGGTCCATGCCACCCACCAATTTCTTCAGTCGACAGACAGCACCTCATGCATGAAAAATGCAAGAAAATAAAGTTTGAATTGGCACTCCGCATGCACACTGACTATTGTGGCCACTGACTAGTAGTACGTACTTGCAACGCATGGTTACACACACCCATGCACGAGTATAAGATGAGATGCACCACCCAAGCAGTTTTTGCCAAGAGCACTTGAGAATCACCAGCATCCAAAACTCGTTTCTTGCCGAGTTCCTGCTTTGTGTATACATACCATACCACAGGCCACAGCTGAATCCATGGTGAAATGCTTCCTGCTGCTCGCCTTCTTGGCATTTCTCCTGCCGGCGGCCTACGCAACGTGCCGCCCTGACGACCTCCAAACGCCACTGGGCTTCATCGGGAAGGTACTTGGATCTCTCAAATAATTCATTTGTTGGTGAGGTACCCAAGGGTTTGACACTACTCAAGGGCCTCGCCGTTGTCGATCGTTCATTAGGTATTGCTTTCACTAATTTGTTGTTGTATGTGAAGAGCAATAGAAGAACACTCCAGCAACAACAACCAAATACCATTACTGGGACCAACAACAGTGTCAGATCTGGGAGTGGCAATATTGTATCTGGGAACGGCAACACTGTCGTATCTGGGGATAACAACAATGTTTCTGGGAGCAACAACACTGTCACATCTGGGAGCAACAATGTTATAGTTGACAGCAACCATGTCGTAACTGGGAACAACAATACTGTATCAGGCAGGAACAATATGGTAACCGGGAACGGTAATGTTGTATCAGGGAGCAACCATGTCGTGTCCGGGGACAACAAAGTCGTAACTGGCGGTTAATGATCTGTCAGTGGATTGATTTCGGCTTCCCTCGTGCAGCTCATACGTCCTTGCCAAGTTCAGTGTTGCTCACTATTACTTGGTGAGCCCAATCGCGTTTGTAACTTCATGGATATAGCATCCTACCTACTTAAAATAAATTTTCCCTAAAATATCTATAGAACTCTTTACATAATAAATGCTGACCTGAACCACAATGGCGACTTGCAACTTATGTACAAGTTTTCATCGTGGATGTCTAGATGTGGTTATTTCATCTATTATGTTATCTGTAATATGTGATGTTTTATTATCTATGAATATTGGTCTATGAATTATAAGTGCTCAATGTCATCTAGCTATACACTTCTCATGTGATGCAATACGGATCGTTAGCCATGTGCACCTCGTAGTTCGTTTGTGACCAGTGATTACCATCGATCTGTTTTCGGATGTACATACTTCTTTCATAGAGCCCTTAGGATTTCTCGAATCCAGAAAATGAATTAAGCTTGGCAAGGAAATGTATGCATGCCTTGGTTATCTCAAATCACCCCAGTTTCTCGGACCAACAATTATCACAGAGATTGTAAAAATACAAAGAAAATAGGCCAGGCTAAGTTTGCACTCAGCGGCTGTGTACACATGCTAGGGATAATAATTATACAGATCAACAATGCACTGGTAAACATTGATAAATATTTTTTGCAAAAACATAAGTGAGAGATGTGTCCTTGTGAAACCACGACTGACTACCGCCACATCGAGGATTCGATTGTCCAACCTTTGCCCACTAGTAGAAAAAGGGTCAAATGTAGAGCTCATTAGTCCCGGTTTGTAACTGAACCGGCACTAATGCGACCATTAGTGCCGGTTCCAGAGGCTAGGCGGGTGACGATCATTAGTAACGGTTCGTGGTGAACATTTAGTACCGGTTCGTGCCACGAACCGGTACTAAAGAGGCTGTGGCGGGCTGTGGTGAGGCTGGGGCCCCACCAGCACCTTTAGTACCGGTTCGTGCCACGAACCGGTACTAAAGGATTCTAATTAATTCATTCTGCAGCGCTTTTTTAGTCCCACCTCGCTCGTCTAACAGAGTTTTTACCACCTTAAATATATTATTTCTCAAACTATCACAACCATTTGGTTTTCATTGAACTCTATGTGTAGGATTTGTGGCTGCAATAGGAGTCCTCGCCAGTTCCTAAACCGGCGAGGACTCCTATTGAAAATTTAAATTATACACAAAAAGATCAATGATGATCAATGCATTTTTAACATCATTTGCTATTTTTCATTCATTTACTGATTTGTTTTGAGAGCTAAATGACCGTAAAATTGAAAAGCACTACAAAATGAACTCTGAAAAGGCTGAAACTTGGCATGGTATCATCATTTTACCTACATAGCATGTGCAAAAAGTAGAGAGGGTTGCGGCAAAAACTGGATGCACTTCGTGTACAAACTGGATGCATACGGACCCCAACACTCCTATGCCTGACTTCAACTTGACTCCTAGCCAAAGTCATATGCCGACCGCCTTCATAGGCGAAGAAAAATGGAAGTTTGAAAGGGACAGGCAGACAAAGAAAGCATAGTACAAGAAGGAGCACTTCCTGAAGAAAAATTGCTGTCAACATGACAACTAAAGAACTTGTCAGGCTACAGGGTGAAATCAAAACCCTCAGTGATGAATTTGAAGCATATCGCGCTGACTGGACGGGCGCCAAAGTCAGATTCGTGAATTTGACTAAAGGTTTTTCTTCACGTGCTGCTCGACAAACACACATTGAAATTCCTCAGGCGGAAGCATCTGCTCAGTCTGCTGAAGGACATGCCAGCACCACTGAAGAAAATCCAGCTGCTAAAGAAAATTCCAGGGCTGATGACTCCACTCCAGCTCCTGAAGAAATTGCCAGGGCAACCTCTAGTGTTGCGCCTGAAGAAAATGACAGGCCAGTTGAAGCTCCAAAGGCTGTGCCTGAAGAACGTGAAGAAGTCAGGACAACTGCATCAGTTGTGCCTGAAGAAATTGAACCAGATTCCTCTGTTGCTCCTGCGCCCACACCAACTCCTAACCTTCCATCTGCATCAGATGTGAAGAAGACAAAGGCTGCAGAGCGTGCAACTGTGAAGAAAAGGAAGGCATTAGCTTCATCATATTCTTCATCTCCGAAGAAAATGAAGCCCTTGACAAGCTCAGCTGAAAATCCAATTGATGCCGTCCCAATTTCCTCTATGCCATCAAAGGACCTTGTTCCTTTTGATGAAGATTATGTGATTCCAAGTGAATCAGATGAAGACATTCCCTCTGCTGCTTCCCCAGAGCAGACGGACGAAGAAATTGAAGTGGATGCCATCCCTTCAACCCCAATCATCTCCTTGCCTATGCCTCAGTTTACTGCTGAAGAGGCCAGCTTTGAAGAATTGGAAGAACAAGACTCGGACGTGGACATTGGGAATGCCACTCCTTTGATGACCGACGAAATTTGGGATAGTCAGCATCCCAACTCTCCTCTGTTCACGCCACTGCAACAAATTCCTCATTCACCAGCGCCAACTGTTCCATTGGGCTCTGAGGAAACTCATCCCACACAGTCTGTCCATGAAGACATTCCAACCACTAGTGCTGAAGAAACTGCTGCTGCTGCTGAATCTGTAAAGACTGCCACTGAAGAGGAACCAGAAATTCCTCAGACTGAAGAACCTGAGATTGCGCATCCAGAGGTTGTGTGCAATTGACTGACACTCCTCAACCCAAGCCAAAGGATCCTTTCTCAAGAAAGCAAACTTTCAAGAAGGCTGATTTCTTCGGCGAGCATGTGTTCTTCACTGATTTCAATCCCTATGACTCTGCTCGCATAAGGAAGAGGCGTTTCTGGACTGCCAGTCAGGAAAATTTCTATTCCTCAGTGCATTACAACAAAGACAAAGTCTTCGATCATCAGCATATTCCTCACGTGGATATGGAATCTCTGCCGTGCTTTGTGCCAGTCCTTAGTGTTCTTCACGACGCTGGACTGTTGGGTTTTTGCACTGACATATGTGATTGGAATGAAGAACTGATTCTCCAATTTTATGCAACCCTGCACATCACAGGCAATTCTGAAGATGTGAATTCATGGGTGCTGGACTGGATGTCTGAAAACACTCACTACAAGGCACAGCCTCTAAATTACTTCAAGCTCTGCCTCTCAGTCCTCCCACTGAAGCAGCACATTGCATGTATGAAGAAACTGAACTCGCTGATCATTACATGCAAGTGCTTATGAAGCCTTTGAAGCTAGGTCAAGCCCCACGGACCAAATTCCTCGTGAAGGAATTGTTGTTTCTGCCACGGACTGTCTATCGCATTTTCTGATGAAGACATTGAGTCCAATCAAGGGTCACGAATCGAATGATGAAGTCATTGGCATCATGAAGAATCTGCTATTCAATATCATCCATGGCGTTCCCGTCAACTTCCATGATTTCTTCATGAGGACAATGGCAAATGTTGCACTGTCTCCTTTCAACATGAAGCCTTATGCTCCATGGATTATGAGATTCATCAGGACAAGGTCTTCAGTGAATTACAAAGCCAACACTCTCAAACATTGCAGCTACTTGCCCCCAATTGAAGTCCTCAAACGGACATTTTCCTCAACTGATGACAAGGGCAAGGCCACTGCTATTTTTTATGAAGGCACTCGTCCATTGGATGGTCAGTTTCGCAAAGCTGCATCTTATTCCACAAATGATGACTCTGCCACTCATGACTCTGCCGCCAACGCTCCCAAGCAACATCCTCAAGGCACAGCTCCCAGGGTGATGACTGATCGTGAGCTTCTCCTCAGTCTTCATCAGAAGGTTGATCGCAACCACGAATGTAGTGAAGAAAAACCATTACTACCTCCATGAAACCCTCAATCGCACCTGGGCTGTTCTGTCTCATCTCTATGGCGAAGAAGATCTGAAGAAAATGGATCTCAAGGATGACTTTGACTGGTCTGCTCCTCCTCCGAAGAAATACAAGAAGGTCAAGGTTCCTTCCTTGGTGGCCAGCTCCTATTCTTCATCGCGCGGAACCGACGAGTATGAAGACTTGGACGACACTGCGGCAGGCCCTACATCAACCATCGACCCCAACAACGCTGGCGCTCCTTCATCATCTTGAGATCTTCAGGGGCGTTAGTCCTCAGTTTCGATTATTTTGGTCATTCGATGACAAAGGGGGGGGGGGGATTTGAGTTAGTCTTCAAGCGGGTCTATATATATGGGCGTTTGTTTGCTAAAGTTAAAACTCTCGTTCTTCTGATGACTTTGTGGATCGAGTTGTAAACTTAAACTCTATGGTGACCTGATACTTTTGCTGTGGTGTTTCTGCATGCTTATTCTTCATTAATGTTATGCACGCATGCTGAATTACATCAGTCACCATATTTCATCATGCATTTCAAATTCTTCATATTATATGTCAAATGCGTGTATGAATCACAAGATATAGGGGGAGATCTCCATGATTCTACTCTTCAAGTGTGCATTGCTTCAAAAGCAAATTCCTCACTATGCACATCTTCAGGGGGAGTTCTTCTATATCTTGCAATCAAATTCCTCAATATCAGTATTTACACTTCATATGTTTATCCCCGTTGAAAACTTAACCTATATTGTCATCAATCACCAAAAAGGGGGAGATTGTAAGTGCATCTAGTGCCCCTTAGTGATTTTTGTGTATTGAAGACTTATAGGTTAAGGGACTAATGTGTTTATGAGTGTACACAGGTCTATAAGTCTATGAGGAGTTTGATATTTACAGAGAAAATCGACCCCTAAAAATGAAGTTCTTCGACTGAAGACTTTGGATTTCTGAAGAAAAAAATTGAAGACTTTGAAAGTGATGAAATTGGTGTGACCTTGAAGACTTGGTATTCATTTGAGGAACATGAAGCTTGAAGACTTTTGTTTTCGTAGTTTCATTTTCTCTTTCTTGAGTCATAGGAAACACCGTACTGTTAAAGGGGGTCGAGGAAATACTAAGGAAAAATTTCCATGTGATGCTCAATTCAAAATCCTACACCTACCAATCCTTTCGAGTGAAGCATTTGGAAATCTCATACAGTTCAGTCATATTCTTCAGTAACAGAGACGAAGTTCTTTTAGTCTCTGAGGAATTTCTTCTGACTGAGGAGTTAGGAATTCGCCAGTGCGGATTACCTACACTGTGAGGAACATGATAGCCCTGAGGAATTTGATACTCAAATTTCCGACTGTTGATGTGCTGCGCGCCAACTGTCCCAAAATATCTACCTATCTAACGGTCATATCATTAAAGGGCATTTATGTCTTATCATGTCAGGTTGCTTCCTAGGCTATAAATAGCCGCCCCCTACAACCACTAGCTGGTTGGCTACTCCGAGAGAAACTCACACTTGTCATAAGAGCAACCCATCCTCCGAGGACTTTGAGTGAAAATCATCAAGTGAGGAAAAACCCAAAACCAAACCCAAACACCTACAAACCCAAAAGTGATTGAGCATCACTGAAGAAATTGATCCTGAGCAATGTTGAGGATATCGCTTATCGTTATCATCTCGGACAGCTGTGGATTAGAAATTAATCGGTAATCGGTCGATTAATCGATTTTGTCGGTCGACTATTAATCAGCCATTTTTTTGCAAATATGAGGTTCCCAACACTAAAATATGTTATATACAACACCAAAACAATATTGGATAGAAGTGTTACCTTGATTCCTAACCTTTGAATCCTTGTATAATGACGAACAAAATAGGACAACAATACATATTGCGTAACAAGGTCCACAAAACACAAATAAACATAGTATTTGCAAACATAGTGCTATGAATAGGCCTGATTTATCGGTAGATTCTTGATAAATCGCTTGTCATAGCGATAAATCGGCCCAAACGATAAATGGTGAAGATAAGGCATAATCTTATCGGTCACCCCAAGAGTAGCGATAAATCGGATGATAAATCGCTGAACCGACGCTTGTTACCTTTGAAGACTGTGCTTCTTCCAGACGGTTAGACGTCATGGTTTAGAGCATCCAAGAGGAATTGTGGATCGCCGAGTGACCAAGTCTGTGAAGGTTCGGAAGTCACCTGAAGACTTACCACGAGTGATTGGGTGAGGTCTGTGTGACCTTAGCTCAAGGAGAATACGGTGAGGACTTGGTGTCCGGGACTGGATGTCCGGGACTGTGTGTCCTCAGGTTTAAATACCTAGCCGCTCCAACCAGATGTACAACTGAGACTGCAGTTGGAACTGGTCTACCAAATCATTGTCTTTACCAAGCTCACTAGTTCTATTTCCTCAACTCTTTCATTTCCTCATATCCGTGTTGTGTGCTTGTTCATATCTGTTTGAAGACTTTGACTGAAGACTTTCTCAATTCCCTCAATTCAATCTCTTCAGTCTGTTTGTCTTCATTGTGGTATCCTATGATTACGCTTTCTATACTCTGTGTTTGTCTTCATTTCTTCATGATGACCATGCTTGTATTCTGTTATGTTTACTTCTGATGAGTACTTATTCCGCTGCAAGTAGTTCTTCGCTAAGGAATTTCCTCAACAGCAAATTCCTCAGTGAAGAATTCATAAAAATCGCCTATTCACCCCCCTCCTCTAGTCGATATAACGCACTTTCAAAAACGACACTAGAGCGCCGCCGTCATCTGATCAACTGATATAGGATTTCCCCCGGAGGTAGCAAAGAGTGGCATTGAACTTCTCCACGACGATGCCTTCAAGAAGGGAACGACACAGACAGCGCCGCACCGCCGGCCTTTGCAGTAGTCAAGAGCAAGTTTTCACCCAGATCTGTTCGAAGAAACTCCATCTCTCGTGCACGGGCCGTTGCGTCATGCGACGTCCCCGGGAGCGGGATCCCAAGATACGCCGCCACAAGGACCCACCTCCCGGCCGTCATCCCTGAAGGAGACGGCACCACCACCATGCTTGGATCCGGCATCACGCCAACGGCTTCGGCCGTCCCCAATCACATCGGTGAAGGAGGATAGCCAACACGAGCGCCCACCACCGCTTAGGACCGCCGGACGACGCCCGAGCCCGACCACCCAAAGGAGAACCGATCTGGGGCGGG
Organism: Secale cereale; assembly: GCA_902687465.1. NCBI lineage: Eukaryota > Viridiplantae > Streptophyta > Magnoliopsida > Poales > Poaceae > Secale > Secale cereale. The sequence goes on along the minus strand of LR738715.1, from coordinate 22,240,280 downwards.
AAACCCCAGATCCGCCGCCACCAGCCCCCGCAGCGCCGCCGGGATCCCATCGGGCCGCCGCCTGAGCACGCCAACTCCGCCTCCATGTTGTACGCCCAGGGACGCCGACGCATCTCAGCTAGAGGATCCCCTCATGAAGAAAGGAGGAGGGCCCGCCGTCCGCCGGCCTCCTTCGGTGGCGGTGAGGAAGAAGGGGAGGACGGAGGTCGAGGGCGGCGGAGGTTGGGGCGCCCGAGTCGCCCTCCTGGAGGCGACGCGAGCGAGCATTTTTCTCACAATAGATAAAATATATAGATGAATGAATGACTCACTGTCAAAAAGAAAGATTCCGTTGAAATCAATCACCTCTTAGGCTTTGTTCGGTTCTAGTGGTTTTGAACCTCTAGGGGGTCCAATCCCTGCAGGGATTGGGTGAACCCCCTCCCGTCACCAAATCAACACTAATCCCTGCTAACCTTTCTCCAGAAATCCTTGCTGACACATATGCATTCGGTTAATCCTGCAACCCAGCAGTAGCTCAACAACACAGAAGAAGCATACAACAGCAGCAACATCATAATTCATTTCAAAAGTCTAAACTTCATATAGCAGCAGTGTATAGGAGCAGTATAAACAAACAATAGCATCAAATGATCATCCAACAAACTGATCCATCATATGCATTATTATAAGCATTAAAAGATCAAAAAATGCGTCGACGCAAAAATTGTATAAGCATATATTTCCCGCCACAAGTATCTCTTATTAGATTACAAATAGATGTAAAAGGTTCACACAGTTACAATAAAAGAGAGGGCTTCTTATTCCACAAGAACGAAAGCACCTTTTCATTCTTTCATATACTAGGTTTTTTTTTTTACTTGGAAAAGACAATTCTGTTGCAACAAAAGTCAGGGTGGTAGCAGAGTAATGCCGGAGGTCGATGGTGGGGTCGTGGCTGCTCATCCAGGTAGTGATTATGAGTCAGCGAAGATAGCCTGCAAAACATGGAAAATACACTATTCTGTCACTATTCTACAAGACTAGTCTTTCATCTTAGTGACCGTTCGTACATCTTAATAAGCCATGCAAACTGAAAGTTTTAACACCTATATGCACTATCCTAATGAGTCTGCATCTTAACATATCATCAGGTAGCTATAATATTCCACTCGCACTAAAAAGTTTACAATTTGCAAGATATTAGTTATATATTTTCTAATTTACATGCACACTTATGTTTCCTGTCTTGATATCTCCTTCTCTTGATCTCCCACTTGAATAACACTTTTACCACTTGGATAACACTAGTAATGATAGGAAGCAAGTAATCTGACAGCAAGTACTGCTACTAGTTTGTGACTAGATCAAAGTATAGCAGATTTGGCTGTACAAATGGAACAAACACACAGAAATATTTGTTCTACTACCAGATTTGTTGCTCGTCATGTGCTCATGGACAGTGTTAGTCAAAAACATAGTAGCTAACTTACATTGGTAATATCCTGCAATTGTTCTCACATATATACTCTTCAAATGTCTCATGGAAGTATTGTGCAGATGGTCAGCCATACTAGTAGATTTATCATGGATTTTGAGAGCAGTAGATCTTTTCAGACTTATGTAGTACATCAGAACAAAGATTTATCATGGATGCAGAGCAATATATAGTAATATCCTGCAACCAAATTACTCACCGGCGAGAAGGTCGCCACTTGATGTTGTTTAACAGCGCCTGTGAGTCACGAAGGTAACCTGGAAAACAGACAATACCAATGGCAACATCACTTCCCCGAACCAAATGACAGAGCAAGCATATGGTGCTGTAGCTGCATCCATATGCATGTTCTGCGTGGTCTCCCTACATAATTACTAAGTTAGGCCTTGTAAGAACGCATCGACCGATGCTGAATGAACAGATATATAAAGAACAAAAGTTTCTACAACAAGTCGCGTGCAAAAAAAAATGCAAAGAAAGAAAATAAGAAGAGACACTGCTAAGGCTGAGCAGGTGTTGAACACCAATGCGGCAGCTCTGAAGACCGCTGTCCATGGCCACTATACCTCTGTCGAAGTTCTTGCAGTGTAACTGAATATTGCAAGCCCAACCACACACATAAAAGAAAAGTATCTTGGCACTGATTTGCACCTCAGTGACATAAAACTTCACCTCCTAAGATACAAAATTATATAGCTACAGCTGCATCTCATTGATTCTACACAGGTAGCTACAAATATATAGCATACTGATGAATCTCAGGGACAAATAAATATGGTAGTGTATATGTTCACTGGTAATGACACTGACAACAAGGTTCAACTATGTAGCAGATTTGGTTAGATTCAACTAGGTACACCATTTGTACCAAATCACAAGTGGAGCAACTAGAGAGAGGATCTACTACAACTAAGACTTCATCTTCATCTAAAAAAAATACTGAACTAATAAGAAAACTGTATTGGAAGAAAGAAGGCTCCAGGCTGCTTACCTCCTCTGCAGTAGCTGGGACCGACTCCAGCACCGAACATGTAGAGCATCACGCCACCGGCCACCAAGAGGAAATATGGAGAGGTCGCTGGGTGACGGTGGCCTCAGAGAATGAGCTCTACATAAGAGATCAACAATTTTTGTAATACAGCTTGGGGATGCGACAATCTTGTAGGCATCCTCCCCTTGGCACCTTGCAGTCAGACTTGGACATAAAGCGATTCATAGAAGAGTGACTCCATATGCGTCTGCGTACAGGCAAAGATTTCAGGTTGGGGTAAGCGCCGATGATAAGTTTTTCTAGACAAGCCAACTGTACCAACCATTCCGGTAATGTCTTCAGGCCATTGCACTCTATCAACCAAAATTCTCTAAGACTCGGGAGGTCCCTCATGCTTTCAGGCAAAGATGTCAGGTTGGGGCAATTGTGAATCGAAATTTCTTCTAGAGAAGTCAACTGTCCCAAACATTCTGGTAATATCTTTAGGCCTTTCCACTGTGCCAACCTTAGTATTTTAAGAGCGGCAAGGTCCCTCATACTTTCAGGCAAACATGTCAGGTTGGGGCAATCTTTGATGACAAAGACTTGTAGTGAAGACAACTGTCCTAACCAACTCGGTAATGTTTCTAGGCCATTGCACTGTTTCAACACTAGTGTCGTTAGAGCAGTGAGTCGCTTCATGTTTTCTGGCAAACTTGTTAGCTTGGAGCAATGTTGGACATAAATTTCTTCAAGAGAACCGAGCTGGTCCAACCATACCGGGAGTGTCTCCAGGTCATTCAACGAGCTCAAATTTAGTTCAGTGAGAGAGGTGAAGCATTGCATGACCTCTGGCAAAGTACTCAAGCCACTGACAGAAATTATGAAAAATTTCTCAAGGGTGGCAAAGTGTTTAAGTCTACCCAACATGCCTTCAGAGAAACTAAATCTCTCTAGACCCATCTTACAAGGACGGATGGAAGACGAGAGCTTTCCAAATCCTTGTTCTGGCAAAACTTTATCACTGTTAATCAAAGACCAATCCATACTTCTTGGGGGATACGGTAGGAACTTCAAATTCGGGCAGTCCATTACCTCCAAATAATGCAAAATAGGGATCAGAAACTCTCCATTTTCTGTACTTGACTCTGTTGTCCACCATTCCTCCAAATTTTGCATCGACTTCAATAACAGCACTCTTAGTTTCATACAAGGTCTTCCCTCTCCATAGAATTCCTTACCGATTTTCCTGATGTTGGGAATTCTTGCCAGACCCAGCTTTCTTAAATTTGGCAGTGCCCCAAATGGAGGAAGGCGGTCACATGCTTCCAAATCTTTAAGAGTCAGTTCGCTGAGAAAAGGGAGGTAGAACGAGATGTTTAACACCCAGTCAGGGAAGTACTTGCTCCCATACCCAACTATCCAAAAGTTTTCGAGAGTCCGAGGAGGTACAAGCCTGTCCAGGACAGATATACCTCCTGTGCTTTGCCACCAAAGTTTTAGCTCTCGAATATCTGATTTATCGCGCAGTTTGATATTGTCTATATCCTTCGGATCACTTACATTCTCAAGGCCTTCGAGTATCAGCTCATAACAAGTTAATCCCGCAAGATCCACTATATTGCTGCATTGTCTACTCTCTATCTTGTGTACATAATGCTTTACTCTTCCCACAAGATTTAGACCCTCTCGAATGCCTTTAACCTCATCAAGAAATTCAGAAGTTCCAGTATCAATCACCAACTCGGTGAGACTAGTTATGTTACCAATGCTATCAGAGCAGCCATCCTTAAGTACAAGGCCATTCATGTGCAGTACTTGAAGGTTAAGGTCACCAAATGAGGAGGGGAGCTCATTGAGCCTCAGACAGTAGGACAAATAGAGACGCCTCAGCTTAAACAACTTGCACAGTGACTCTGGCAATTGTCGGAGCTTAGGACAACTTGTTAGGTTCAAATATTCAAGCTCGAAGAGAAGATCAAAACATTTAGGGAGTTCTTCGAGATTTTGACAATCTGAAAGATCTAAGTATGTCAAATGTTTGAGTTGGCAAAATGATTCTGGCAGCTTTGAAACCTTGAAGCAACCAGAGAGGTCCATGAACTCAAGTTTCTGAAGGTGGCCGAAATCAATTGACAGATTTACTAGCTCATGACAACTTGATAGGTTCAGATGCTCTAAACACGGAAAGCTAACACTGTCGGGTAGTTTGGTTAGCATGCAACAACTTGACATATTTAAGAACGAGAGATTACGAAGGTTGCCGAATTCATCGGGGAGCTGTTGAAGAGCGCAACAATCTGAAATATCTAGATGATATAAGCATGTAAGCAGACCGATTGATTCAGGCAACTCTTCGAGTACAGAACACCCGGACAGACTGAGGAAAGAGAGTTCAGAGAGCTCCCCTAGGGATTCTGGTAGCTTTTTAAGTGTACTATTGCCAGAGAGGTCAAAATAGAGAAGTTTTTTGAGGCGACAAATATTGTCAGGCAAGGTTGTAAGCGAGCATTTGGAGAGAATAAGGGTTTCCATATTTTGCAGTGTATGAAAATACTTTGGAAGTGCTGTAATTGGCAAGCCGGTGGAGTCAAGATACCTAAGAAGCTTAAGTCGATTGACAGAAGATGGGAGAACTATGTTGCTTGGAGCAGGTTTCCCTTTATCAGAACTCCCGCTTAGGTCCAAGACACGTATGTACTTGGATCGAGAAAATGCCTTCCCGGGGAGTTGTTGTCCTCCTAAATCCCTAAAATGGAGAGATCTAATCTTGCTTGGAAGATGTTTGAAGAACTCAGAATTATTCATGTAGTTGGTTAACTGTGCATGTCGGTAGTAACGAAGTTTGCTCCAGCTGGTGCTTTTGGTAGCATCCAGATCAATGATTTCATCAGCAACAATAAGTGATGCAAGATCATGGACCAAATCATGCATGACGAGTTCTAAAGGAGCTTTGAAATGCAGCAGACTTGGACTAACCTGCAGAGGTAACCAGTATCAATATAGTATTGCAAAGAGAAATGAAAAACCCCTTGACAATAGGAAATTTGAAAATGGGCTTAAGAAGACAGTAAGCTGGGCCAGTATAATTGCAACTTCCTTAAAATCTGTAAAGCTCTTGTATAGAACAATTTTCCTATACACAATATATTTTACTACTAGAGACCAGGGATTTTGATAAATTGTTTTTAGCACATAAAGTTAATAAAGCACATGATGTATATGCGGCTTGGGAGTAAATACATATTTCTCTAGATATGTTCTGTAAATACATATTCTTTTATATTTTAATTTTAGGCACATAATCTAGGCATTAGACCAGGGTTCTAATGACAAGAATCTAAAACTAAAAGAATATATAAATCCAACATAGTCAGAATAATTGACCTAGTAAAGTGCAAAATTGAACTTATAAGTACTAATAATAAATTTTAATTTAGAAATGCATATATTAAATCAGTAATATAAATTAAAAATTGAATTGTAGGACCAAATCTAGAGCCATAATAGGGTAAAACCTATGAACCATAATAGATTAAAATATATGAAAGCATGTTCTTCTCTATAACCAAAGTAAAATAAAAACATAATAGTAAAGGGGGAGTGGCCAAACAAGAGAAATGGTATCCATAGGTACTAACCGAAGCAGATCCTGGAATCCGAAGGAAGGACATCCCCAAAAGGTAGTTGATGCACCTTTGACCATCGTGCCTTGAATTGATGTATCCAAGTGCATTCCATTGCTGGATTATATGATTGTTGTCCATGAAAAAGCCCTTGGGGAAGACTGCCAAGTAGATGAAACATAGTTTGAATTCTGGTTTCATGTAGTAATAGCTCAGCATTAGCCTCTCTAGTGTTTCTTTCTGATGTCCTTCTCTCAAACCCAAATCAACCTTGGTGTCTCTTACATGTTCCCATGCTCCCGCGGTCCTTAGCTCTGACATTACTTGCCCAAGAGCATTTGCCACGAGCGGTAAACCTCCACACTTTTCTGCAATCTGCTTTCCGATTTCTTCCAAGCCACTGTGATCATCATCAGGCCCAAATGCTCTTTGCTTCATTAATTCCCAGCACTCACCAGGTTCTAAAACACCCAACTCTACT
>LR738715.1:22155926-22233716 GCA_902687465.1 Secale cereale | reverse complement strand
CGCTTCAAATTTTCAAGTTTATCTCCGTCTTCTTCCCAGAGATCATCCAGAACAATCAAGTATCTTCTAGTAGCAAGTTCTTTTTGCAGAACTTTCTGCAAATCGCAATTGTCAAGGTTGACAGTGCTGTTCATCATGCTTTTCAGGATTGCACTCGCAATTTTGTGCAAATCAAACTGCTTGGACACCTTAACCCAGATTGAGACGTCAAAGACGCTGACCCTCTTGTCTGCCATAACCGATTCAACCAATGTGGTCTTGCCTATGCCACCAAGGCCAACAACTGGAATGATGGAGATGTCCTGCTGGTTAGCTTCTTCACTTGTGAGTAGCAAGCTGATTATCTTCTCCTTCTCGACACCCCTTCCCACCATCCCAGTTTCCATGCCATGAGCATTCCAGTTAGCTGCAAGTATTTGATTGTTTCTGCTCCCTTCTCCCCTTGCTTCTCGAGGCACAAGATTGAGCACCTTTCTGCCCTCCTCTTTAATTTCTTCTATTTTCTTGGTGACGTTCTTCATCTCGTGGGGCATGGTCATTCGCTGCAGGAGTTGATTGTTTCCAGAAAACCATAAGCTGACCTGCAAAAATGAAAGAGTTTAAGTCTAACTTCAGTCTCTAATCACATCTTTTTTTCGGATTCTCATCCGCCGCACCCACACCGATGGAGAAGAAGGATGAATGTTAGTTACGCAAGAAAGGGACAAATAATCCCAAAAAAAAAGGGACAAATAATCCCAAAAAAAAGAAAAAAAAAAAGAAAGGGACAAATAATCCCAAAAAAAAGAAGAAAAAAAAGAAAGGGACAAATAAAGATGGCCTATGGCATAATCAGATACACGATAATCGCAGAATTGATCCCTATCTTTTTTTGATTAGATAAAAAAGAATCAACATCTCCGAGACGACTTGCTCATTGTGTTTGTATCCCCTTGCCGATGCTTCATTTTGAGTCAATAAAATCCACCCTTTGTTGGAAAAAAAAAATCTTCGAGATGACTTGCTGCCATAACTGAAGAAGAAAAAGAAGAGAGGGAGCGACGCCTTCAGAGGTATAGTGCAGAACCTACCTACATGCTACACAACCCGCCGGAGCGGCGTAAGGAGGGAGGAGGGGGAACATATCTTGTGCACCCGTGGCGGAGAGGAGAACGGAAGAGGAGTTAGTTACCTTGGATTGGGTCCTGTTGATGAGCTCATTGGCGTCCAGCTCATCCAGCACGTCCTCCACGTCGTAGGCTGCACGCTTGAACTTTGTAAGCCACAGCTCGTACTCTCTTCCACCATCCCGTCCTTGTTGACGCGACCTCTCGTCGGCATCGCCAAGCACGGCCTCCAGATACTTCATCTTCTCCCCCAACTCCTGCACGTCCTCCCTGAACCTCCACTGCAGAGCGATCTCCGACGCGGCGTAGTCACCTCCGACCCATAGCTTGCTGAGGATCTGTTTAGCCACGGCGCCCGCAATCACGCCCCCGAGCCCGCTCATTGCCATGGCTCCCCTCTACCTCTCTGACGAGAATGGAATGGAGTATTGCTGTGGTTGTGAAACTGTATGGACCAAATCGCAATCATACAAATAAGAGGTGGTTCATGAAACTTGCACGCATAGTACCGTCAAAATAATATTTACATCTACTTAGACTTGTTCATACGCGTTGTCGTGCGAATATATGAATCTCATTGAATTATATATATATGCCACTGACGACTTGTCACGCGTATATGTATATGTTTTCTTTCTTTTTTTTTGCGAGATGTATATGTACTCCCTCCGTTCCTAAATATAAGTCTTTCTAGAGTTTCCAACATGTGACTACATACGGAGCAAAATGAGTGAATCTACACTCTAAAATATGTCTATATACATCCGTATGTTGTAGTTCATTTAAAATGTCTAAAAAGACTTACATTTAGGAACGGAGGGAGTATATGTTAACTGAACGCTGCTGCACGACAGAGCACGTCATTTGAAGTTGTAATCAACCCATGGTTCTGCAAAGTCGTCCAATAGTTTTAAAGAAAACAACATGCTGGGTACCAACAGCTTGCAAGCCTTCGATGAATCACCATATATTAGTATGAGTAGTAGTTAGGTTAGCAATTGGGACATGTGGTGCTGCGCTTCCATTAATTAAGGGGCCCCATTAATTAAGGACAATATGCCTTAATTTGGTTCGTGAAAATGATAGAGGTCTGACAGAAGCCAAAGGAACCACGCAAACTTGTCCAGTTCTCAAATACTCCCTCCGTCCCAAAATAAGTGACTCAACTTTGTACTCCCTTCGTTCCTAAATATAAGTCTTTGGAGAGATTTCACGATGGACCACATACGGAGCAAAATGAGTGAATCAACACTCTAAAATGCATCTATATACATCCGTATGTGGTTTATTGTGAAATCTCTTCAAAGACTTATATTTAGGAACGGAGGGAGTACTAGAAAGAACGGTGTGAAGGCTTGATTCAAAATTACCTGGACCAAAACATGTTGAGGTAGGTATCTCATATACTAGCCCACAGCTTGCAAAATTATTGTTGCAAAAAATAGAAGGGCTCATACCATGGCTACATGCTGGTACAGATAACCACGAACCAAACATCTCTACATGCCATCTGGATTTTAATTAGGTGTACAAGTGGTTAGAGTGCAACCCCGGGAGGCAACGCAAGGGCCCGGTGTCAGTCTCCTTTCCTGATCATGATGTCAACTGCCAAGGAAGGCCATAACTCATTAGCCATCATTCTAACTTCACTATATTGCCAACTTGGATAATGATTAGACGCATTCTTCAACATGGGTCCAACCGAAGCATACATTGTTCAGTTGAGGGGGAAAATAATGTATGAATAAAGAGAATCCAGATAAGACTAATCATGAAAATGTATTGGTAAGTGGTAAATTTGTTAATGTGCTTGCAGTCATCTGTCCAAGCATACCGTGTACATTGGACTAGCTTTATTTTGCTGCACTAGCCACACTTTACATCTTCTTTATTTTTTACACTCAGGCAATTACCAGAGGAATCCCTACATTTTTCAACAAAAGGTGGACTTTATTAGCTCAAAATGGGTTACAAACGCAATGAGCACACATCCGGCCTCTACGTAGTTAGGATACACACAGCAACTACTAAAGTCAAACTAGACCGAAGCTAATGCCTTGTTGGAGTAGGAAAGGAAAAAAAAACTCCAAAGTGATCAAAACAATGATGAAAAATATACAACAGCAACCATATCCGCATTAATCATCTCTTGACATCATCAGTACAACGAGAAGGATTTTCAACAGCAGCACCTTCGGAAAGGGAACGACGCTTCGTCACCAGATCCAACCACCGAAGGCCATGGGTTTTCAGACCGCTCCTCCACTGTGAAATACTCCCTCCGTTCCTAAATATAAGTCTTTGGAGAGATTTCACTATGGACCACATACGGAGCAAAATGAATGAATTTATACTCTAAAATGCATCTATATACATCCGTATGTGGTTGATAGTGAAATATCTACAAAGATTTACATTTAGGAACGAAGGGAGTATACCGGAAATTGAGCGTGAGGCTTGAACCCCGCCAGGAATTAAGCCCAATGATTTGACTTACTATAGATGTAGGCGGGGCTGTTGCTTCCCAAGAGAAGCAGGAATGCAATGCTGAGTGCTGGGAAATTTGGCTGGCCACTGCAGTTATGAAATTTGGACAGCCAAGGAAGATGTTGGGACTCCTTGAGCTAGGGCATAGGTCACATCATCACTGCCAAACAACAAAATGAAGGGTGTCCTATCGGCAATTAGTATATGTGCATATTTGTCTGAGAAACAGAGGATTTTCAGCAGAAAGCAAGGGATCTTCAGTAGAAATTCAGACATAACCAGCATAAGAGAGGTCTACACCAGAGACCAATTCACCACATAATACTCGATATAAATTTAAGGTCTCTACCAGTTCACTAGTTCACCACTTAATATCTCAAGGTCTCTACCGGTTCAACAAAAAGAAGCATCACCAATTCCACAACGCCACGTCCATTAAGGTCTGCACCAGTTCAACACAACGAAGGTCTCAAGCAAACGGAGCAAAGAGGGCTTGCCTGCATCTGGATGTATCTGCAGGCGTACTGGGAGTTGGAGATGACATCGCGGACTTGTCGCTCGTCACCTTGCGGCCACGCCCGTCACTACCTCCAGCTTGCCGGATCCTTGGTCAGCGCCGCCGGTTTTCGGCCAAGCAGCTGTAGTTTCGCCCGCGATAGGTACCTATAATAACTAGGTTTGAATTTGGCTTGATAGGCCAATCAAGAATGTAATACAGGACCTGACAGAAAGATTAATCCAAATGTCAATGAACATGAACATATATCATACAGCAAATCAGAAGGCCAGATGATGGCAAGATCGGGCATTTTCTCAAAAAAAAAAAAAACTATAAATTTGTACAACTATTTAATTAAGTTCAGCTAGATTATATTACCGACTGATTTCTTGCCAAAAATAGATCAAGCTCGTCGATGAGCAAAACAATTGGCTGGTTTGCTTGCTTTCCAATTATCTTGCCATCTGAAAAGTGCTCTGTTTTTTTTCGATAATGGGCGACTTTATTATCTCAAAATGTAGCATCATGCGGATACAAAGCATTATGAGTAACACCCGGCCTCTGCATAAATAGGATGCACACAGCCAAATTCAGAAGTCTGACAAAAAAATAAAATCATGAAATAAAAAAACCGACAAATCGGTAATAGTAGAGCCCTATAGGCCGAAACTATGCCTATGTCGAAGGGGGTGGTGAGTCGATCCGTAGATTATGCTGCCACCCATGTTGGGAAAAAACCTCCATAGCCACCTGCTCCAATCGCGTACACACCGTCGTGAACAGCGGTTGGTACTCCGACCGTTGTAGCATAGATCACGTACGTAGCGAGTGCGTACACCGAAAAATAACCTGCAGAGGAGAGACATTTTTGTCATTAAAAACCAGATCATTTCTATATAGCCAAAGCGACCAAATTAAGGCATACGCTCCCACCCTAATTAGCGTTTTGAACGTATTTGTAATACCGTCCAACCAATGACCAAAAATATTGGCAACACTTGTGAGCGGATACAAATTTGACGCTATTTGGATGACTGACCACGTAGAACGAGCAAACTTGCATTGGAAAAAGAGGTGTTTGATTGTCTCGTCATGAGTACAAAAAGAACACTTCTTACTCCCTGGCCAGTTGCGCCGTGCGAGGTTGTCTTTGGTTAACACAACTCCCCTACGAAGATACCACATAAAGATTTTCACTTTTAGTGGAACCTTAGACTTCCAAATTTTCGTATTATTACACGATGGTACCTCAGAGTGCATGAGTGCACGGTACATAGAGTCTACTGTGAAAGAGCCTGACGTATTAAGGTTCCAGGGAAACACATCCTGGCCTTGCGTTAGGTTAATCGAATCCAGTCTGGATAAAAGATTATGCCATGACACAAGTCGGGGGCCAATCAAATCCCGCCTGAACGAAATATTCGGAGGGGAAGAACTGAGCACGTGTGCAATAGTATTATTCTTTTCGCGAGCAATGTTATATAAGGCTGGATATTGTTTTCTGAGACTGGCGTTGCCTAGCCATATGTCTTCCCAGAATCGAATCTCTGACCCGTCCTTTATCGCGAAAGACCCAAAGCGAAAGAGATGTTTCTTTGCCGCCATTTGGCCAGCCCAAAAGTGCGAGTCACCAGGTTTCCAATGTGCCCGAGAAACCGCTTTTTGGCCTAGATACTTGTTGCGCAACATGGTTTGCCAAACACCATCCTCAGTAAGAAGTTTAAATAACCATTTACTGAGAAGTGCCTCATTCTTGACCTGCAGGTCATGAATTCCAAGGCCACCTTGGTCTTTAGGCCTACAAACCACGCTCCATTTGACCAGCCTGTATTTTTTCTTTTCACCATCTCCTTGCCAAAAGAATCTGGATCTAAAGTAGTCCAGTCTTTGTAGGACCCCTTTTGGGAGTTGGAAGAAAGAAAGCATATAGAGAACCATGTTTGTGAGGACGGAGTTAATCAAAACCAGCCGACCTCCAACTGAGAGCAGTTTTCCTTTCCAGCTGCTCAACCGTTTCTCTAAACGTTCCTCCACATGCTTCCACTCAGCAATGGTGAGACGCCGATAATGAACCGGTATTCCCAGATATTTAATTGGGAATTGGCCAATTGTGCAACCAAACAGGTCAGCATACTCGGCCGCCGCCTCAATGGCTTCTCCGAAGCAGAACAATTCGCTTTTATGAAAGTTGATTTTGAGGCCCAACATTTGCTCAAACACTGAAAGCTGGAGCTTCAGATTTCGAGCTTTGTCCAGGTCATGTTCCATAAAAAGAATTGTGTCATCGGCATATTGCAAAATAGATAGGCCACCATCCACAAGATGTGGCACAACTCCCGCAATCTGTCCATCCTGCTTGGCGCGCTCAATCAGAATAGCCAACATGTCAGCAACAATGTTAAATAACATTGGGGACATGGGGTCACCCTGTCGTAGTCCTTTTTTTGTCTGAAAGTAATGGCCTACATCATCATTGACTTTGATGGCCACACTACCTCCAGTTACAAAATTTTGGATCCACTGGCGCCATTTATCGGAGAAACCTTTCATCCTTAGGGCCTGTTGGAGAAAAGACCACTTGACCTTGTCATAAGTTTTTTCAAAGTCAATTTTGAATACCACTCCACTCATGTTTTTTCGGTGCATCTCATGGACGGTCTCATGAAGGATTACTACACCATCTAGTATATTCCTTCCTTGCATGAAGGCCGTTTGAGATGGCCGCACAACATGGTCAGCTATCGAGTTTAACCTATTTGTAGCCACTTTGGTGAAAATCTTGAAGCTGACATTAAGGAGGCATATGGGCCTGAATTGCTGGATCCGTTCGGCCTCCTTAATTTTTGGCAACAAGACAATCTCTCCAAAATTTAGCCTAAATAGGTCAAGTTGATCGGCATGAAGACACTTAAACAACTCCAAAAGGTCAGTCTTGATGATATCCCAGAAATTCTGATAGAATTCTGCGGGGAAACCATCAGGGCCTGGAGCTTTGTTATGTTCCATTTGGAACACCGCCGCTCTCACCTCCTCTTCCGAGAAAGGTGCCGTGAGGATATCGTTCTCTTCCGCCGTGACTTGTGCAATATCATCTGTTCGAGCCTCGTCAAGGGAGACATTCCCTTCATCTGGCGCCCCAAATAGAGATCTGTAGTATCTGGTGATGTACTTTTTGAGCTCCTCCTGACCTTCGATCCGCCCCTCATCCTGTTGGAGACTATGAATACATTTCTTCCTATGTCGACCATTGGCGATCAATTGGAAGTATCTTGTATTACTATCTCTCATTAGGATGAAGTCAGCTTTGGACCTTTGGTAGTATTTGATCTCCTCTTCGCGCAATAGACGGGCAACCTTTTCGTTAGATTGATTTTTCAATTCAATCTCTTGTTGAGATAAGGTGCGTGTCTCTGCAATTTTGTCGAGGTCATCAATGATGGTACAGAGGCGATGTTTTTCTTTTTTGTACAAACCATTGGTGTGTTTCGCCCATCCAGAGAGGTGTTGCCTCATGGCCCTTATTTTATAATTCAATCTCTGAATCGGTGTACTACCAACGGCGGGCCTCTCCCAAACGTTCTTGATTATGTCCACAAAACCATCCCGATGCAGCCATGCCAATTCAAATTTGAAAGGGTGACGGGCAGGATGGCTCATAGAATTAGAATCAAGAATGATTGGCGCATGATCCGATAATGCCTCGATTCTCTCTAGGGCTCGCACGGTTACCATAGGAAATTTTGAAGGAAATATGCCCTAGAGGCAATAATAAAGTTGTTATTTATATTTCCTTATATCATGATAAATGTCTTTTATTCATGCTAGAATTGTATTAACTGGAAACTTAGTACATGTGTGAATACATAGACAAAACAGAGTGTCCCTAGTATGCCTCTACTAGACTAGCTCATTGATCAAAGATGGTTATGTTTCCTAACCATAGACATGAGTTGTCGTTTGATCAATGGGATCACATCATTAGGAGAATGATGTGATGGACAAGACCCATCCGTTAGCATAGCACTTTGATCGTTTAGTTTTGCTGCTATTGCTTTCTTCATGACTTATACATGTTCCTATGACTATGAGATTATGCAAATCCCGAATACCGTAGGAACACCTTGTGTGCTATCAAACGTCACAACGTAACTGGGTGATCATAAAGATGCTCTACAGGTGTCTCCGAAAGTATTCGTGGTGTTGGCATAGATCAAGATTAGGATTTGTCACTCCGAGTGTCGGAGAGGTATCTCTGGGCCCTCTCGGTAATGCACATCATAATAAGCCTTGCAAGCAAATGACTAATGAGTTAGTCACGAGATGATGTATTACGGAACGAGTAAAGAGACTTGCCGGTAACGAGATTGAACTAGGTATAGAGATACCGACGATCAAATCTCGGGCAAGTAACATACCGATGACAAAGGGAACAACGTATGTTGTTATGCGGTTCAACCGATAAAGATCTTCGTAGAATATGTAGGAGCCAATATGGGCATCCAGGTTCCGCTATTGGTTATTGACCGGAGAGGTGTCTCGGTCATGTCTACATAGTTCTCGAACCCGTAGGGTCCGCACGCTTAACGTTTCGTTGACGATATAGTATTTAATGAGTTATGAATGTTGATGACCGAATGTTATTCGGAGTCCCGGATGTGATCACGGACATGACGAGGAACTCCGGAATGGTCCGGAGATAAAGATTAATATATGAGATAATAGTGTTTGACCTCCGGAAGGGTTCCGGAATTCACCGGAAGGGGTTCCGGATGTTTCCCGAAGTGTTTGGGTACGAGAACACTTTATTTGGGCCAAAGGGGAAAGCCCACGAGGCTTTAGGAAAGTGCAAAAGGAAGTTTTGCGGAGACCAGAGGCTAGACGCCAGGAACCCTGGCGTCTAGGGGGTAGACGCCGGGAACCCTGGCGTCTAGCCCTGGAGTCCGAGTGGGACTCTTTCCTTTCGGGCAAAACCGACTTTGAGGAGGCTTTTGCTCCAAGTTTCGACCCCAGGGCTCAACATATAAATAGAGGGGTAGGGCTAGCACCCAAGACACATCAAGATACACCAAGCCGTGTGCCGGCTACCCCGACCCTCTAGTTTATCCTCCGTCTAGTTTCTGTAGTGCTTGGCGAAGCCCTGCAGAGATTGTTCTTCATCAACAACCGTCACCACGCCGTCGTGCTGCCGGAACTCATCTACTACTTCGCCCGTCTTGCTGGATCAAGAAGGCGAGGACGTCATCGAGCTGAACGTGTGCTGAACGCGGAGGTGCCGTACGTTCGGTACTAGATCGGGACGGATCGTGAAGGTGCACGACTACATCAACCGCGTTGATAAACGCTTCCGCTTTCGGTCTACGAGGGTACGTAGACACACTCTCCCCTCTCGTTGCTATGCATCTAGTAGATAGATCTTGCGTGATCGTAGGAAATTTTGAAAATACTACGTTCCCCAACAGTGGTATCAGAGCCAGGTCTATGCGTAGATGATATGCACGAGTAGAACACAATGAGATTGTGGACGATACTAGTCATACTGCTTACCAGCATGTCATACTTTGCTTCGGCGGTATTGTGAGATGAAGCGGCCCGGACCGACATTACGCGTACGCTTACGCGAGACTGGTTTCACCGTTACGAGCACTCGTTGCTTAAAGGTGACTGGCGGGTGTCTGTCTCTCTCACTTTAGCTGAATCAAGTGTGGCTACGCCCGGTCCTTGTGAAGGTTAAAACAGCACATACTTGACGAAACATCGTTGTGGTTTTGTATGCGTAGGTAAGAACGGTTCTTGCTAAGCCCGTAGCAGCCACGTAAAACTTGCAACAACAAAGTAGAGGACGTCTAACTTGTTTTTGCAGGGCATGTTGTGATGTGATATGGTCAAGACATGATGAATTATACGGTTTTGTATGAGATGATCATGTTTTGTAATGTTATCGGCAACTGGCAGGAGCCATATGGTTGTCGCTTTATTGTATGAAATGCAATCGCCATGTAATTGCTTTACTTTATCACTAAGCGGTAGCGATAGTCGTAGAAGCAATAGTTGGCGAGACGACAACGATGCTGCGATGGAGATCAAGGTGTCGCGCCGGTGACGAAGGTGATCATGACGGTGCTTTGGAGATGGAGATCAAAAGCACAAGATGATGATGGCCATATCATGTCACATATTTTGATTGCATGTGATGTTTATCTTATTATGCTTCTTATTTTGCTTAGAACGACGGTAGCATTATAAGATGATCCCTTACTAAATTTCAAGGTATAAGTGTTCTCCCTGAGTATGCACCGTTGCGAAAGTTCGTCGTGCCGAGACACCACGTGATGATCGGGTGTGATAAGCTCTACGTTCAAATACAACGGGTGTAAGCCAGTTTTGCACACGCAGAATACTCGGGTTAAACCTGACGAGCCTAGCATATGCAGATATGGCCTCGGAACACTGGAGACCGAAAGGTCGAGCGTGAATCATATAGTAGATATGATCAACATAAGATGTTCACCATTGATACTACTCCATCTCACGTGATGATCGGACATGGTTTAGTTGATTTGGATCACGTGATCATTTAGATGACCAGAGGGATGTCTATCTAAGTGGGAGTTCTTTAAATTAATATGATTAATTGAACTTTAATTTATCATGAACTTAGTCCTGGTAGTATTAGCATATCTATGTTGTAGATCAATAGCTCGCGATTTTGCTCCACGTTTATTTTTTATATGTTCCTAGAGAAAACTAAGTTGAAAGATGTTAGTAGCAATGATGCGGAATTGTTCCGTGATCTGAGGATTATCCTCATTGCTGCACAGAAGAATTATGTCCTTGATGCACCGCTAGGTGACAGACCTATTGCAGGAGCAGATGTAGACGTTATGAACGTTTTGACAAAAGCTCGATATGATGACTACTTGATAGTTTAATGCACCATACTTTACGGCTTATAACCGGGACTTCAAAAATGTTTTGAACGCCACGGAGCATATGAGATGTTCCAAGAGTTGAAATTAGTATTTCATACTCATACCCGTGTCGAGAGGTATAAGACCTCTGACAGTACTTTGCCTACAAGATGGAGGAGAATAGCTCAACCAGTGAGCATGTGATCAGATTGTCTGGGTACTACAATTACTTGAATCAAGTGGGAGTTAATCTTCCAGATAAGATAGTAATTGACAAAGTTCTCTAGTCACTATCACCAAGTTAGTAGAACTTCGTGATGAACTATAATATGCAAGGGATGACGAAAGTAATTCCCGAGCTCTTCGCGATGCTGAAATCGGCGAAGGTAGAAATCAAGAAAGAGCATCAAGTGTTGATGGTTAACAAGACCACTTGTTTCAAGTAAAGGGCAAAGGGATAGAAGGGGAACTTCAAGAAGAATGACAAGCAAGTTGTCACTCCCGTGAAGAAACCCAAAAGCTAAACTCAAGCCTGAAACAAGTGCTTCTACTGCAAAGGAAATGGTCACTGGAAGTGGAACTGCCCTAGATACTTGGCGGATAAGAAGGATGGCAAAGTGAACAAAGTTATATTTGATATACAGATTATTGATGTGTATTTTACTAGTGTTCATAGCAACCCCTCGGTATTTGATACTGGTTCAGTTGCTAAAGAGTAGTAACTCGAAATGGGAGTTGCATAATGAACAGAAACTAGTTAAAGGATGAAGTGACGATGTGTATTGGAAGTAGTTCCAAGATTGATATGATCATCATCGCACACTCCCTATACTTTCGGGATTAGTGTTGAACCTAAATAAGTGTTATTTGGTGTTTGTGTTGAACATGAATATGATTTGATCATGTTTATTGCAATACGGTTATTCATGTAAGTTAGAGAATAATTGTTGTTCTGTTTACATGAATAAAACCTTCTATGGTCATACACCCAATGAAAATGGTTTGTTGGATCTCGATCGTGTGATACACATATTTATAATATTGAAGCCAAAAGATGCAAGGTTAATAATGATAGTGCAACTTATTTGTGGCACTGCCGTTTAGGTCATATTGGTGTAAAGCGCATGAAGAAACTCCATAGTGATGGACTTTTGGAATCACTTGATTATGAATCACTTGGTGCTTGCGAACCATGCCTCATGGGCAAGATGACTAAAACTCCGTTCTCCGGAACTGTGGAGCGAGCAACAGATTTGTTGGAGATCATACATACAGATGTATGTGGACCAATGAGTGTTGAAGCTCGCGGCGGGTATTGTTATTTTCTGACCTTCACTGATGATTTGAGCAGATATGGGTATATCTACTTAATGAAGCACAAGTCTGAAACATTTGAAAAGTTCAAAGAATTTCAGAGTGAAGTGGAGAATCATCGTAACAAGAAAATAAGAGTTTCTACGATATGATCGTAGAGGTAAAATATTTGAGTTAGCGAGTTTGGCCTTCAGTAAAAACAATGTGAAATAGTTTCACTACTCACGCCATCTGGAACACCATAGTGTAATGGTGTGTCCGAACATCATAACCGTACTTTATTAGATATGGTGCGATCGATGATGTCTCTTACCGATCTACTACTATCGCTTTTGGGGTTATGCATTAGAGACAGCTACATTCACGTTAAATAGGGCACCATCTAAATCCGTGGAGATGACACCGTATGAACTGTGGTTTGACGAGAAACCTAAGCTGTCATTTCTTTAAGTTTGGCACTGCGATGCTTATGTGAAGAAGTTTCAACATGATAGGCTCGAACCCAAATCGGAGAAGTAAATCTTCATAGGATACCCAAAAAGAAACTGCTGGGTATGAAGGAAATATGCCCTAGAGGCAATAATAAAGATGTTATTTGTATTTCCTTATATCATGATAAAAGTCTTTTATTCATGCTAGAATTGTATTAACTGGAAACTTAGTACATGTGTGGATACATAGACAAAACAGTATGTCCCTAGTATGCCTCTACTAGACTAGCTCATTGATCAAAGATGGTTATGTTTCCTAGCCATAGACATGAGTTGTCATTTGATCAACGGGATCACATCATTAGGAGAATGATGTGATGGACAAGACCCATCCGTTAGCATAGCAATATGATCGTTTAGTTTAACTGCTATTGCTTTCTTCATGACTTATACATGTTCCTATGACTATGAGATTATGCAACTCCCGAATACCGTAGGAACACCTTGTGTGCTATCAAACGTCACAACGTAACTGGGTGATCATAAAGATGCTCTACAGGTGTCTCCGAAAGTATTCGTGGTGTTGGCATAGATCAAGATTAGGATTTGTCACTCCGAGTGTCGGAGAGGTATCTCTGGGCCCTCTCGGTAACACACATCATAATAAGCCTTGCAAGCAAAAGACTAATGAGTTAGTCACGAGATGATGTGTTACGGAACGAGTAAAGAGACTTGCCGGTAACGAGATTGAACTAGGTATAGAGATACCGACGATCGAATCTCGGGCAAGTAACATACCGATGACAAAAGGAACAACGTATGTTGTTATGCGGTTCGACCGATAAAGATCTTCGTAGAATATGTAGGAGCCAATATGGGCATCCAGGTTCCGCTATTGGTTATTGACCGGAGAGATGTCACGGTCATGTCTACATAGTTCTCGAACCCGTAGGGTCCGCACGCTTAACGTTTCGTTGACGATATAGTATTAAATGAGTTATGTATGTTGGTGACCGAATGTTATTCGGAGTCCCGGATGTGATCACGGACATGACGAGGAACTCCGGAATGGTCCGGAGATAAAGATTAATATATGGGATAATAGTGTTTGACCTCCGGAAGGGTTCCGGAATTCACCGGAAGGGGTTCCGGATGTTTCCCGAAATGTTTGGGTACGAGAACACTTTATTTGGGCCAAAGGGGAAAGCCCACGAGGCTTTAGGAAAGTGCAAAAGGAAGTTTTGCGGAGACCAGAGGCTAGACGCCAGGAACCCTGGCGTCTAGGGGGTAGACGCCGGGAACCCTGGCGTCTAGCCCTGGAGTCCGAGTGGGACTCTTTCCTTTCGGGCAAAACCGACTTTGAGGAGGCTTTTGCTCCAAGTTTCAACCCCAGGGCTCAACATATAAATAGAGGGGTAGGGCTAGCACCCAAGACACATCAAGATACACCAAGCCGTGTGCCGGCTACCCCGACCCTCTAGTTTATCCTCCGTCTAGTTTCTGTAGTGCTTGGCGAAGCCCTGCAGAGATTGTTCTTCATCAACAACCGTCACCACGCCGTCGTGCTGCCGGAACTCATCTACTACTTCGCCCGTCTTGCTGGATCAAGAAGGCGAGGACGTCATCGAGCTGAACGTGTGCTGAACGCGGAGGTGCCGTACGTTCGGTACTAGATCGGGACGGATCGTGAAGGTGCACGACTACATCAACCGCGTTGATAAACGCTTCCGCTTTCGGTCTACGAGGGTACGTAGACACACTCTCCCCTCTCGTTGCTATGCATCTAGTAGATAGATCTTGCGTGATCGTAGGAAATTTTGAAAATACTACGTTCCCCAACAAATTTTAGCTCCCATTCGGTATCCATGAGTACCCTATCGAGCTTCTCGTACGTCGGCACAGAACGGTTATTTGCCCAAGTGAACTGCCTCCCCGACATACAGGCCTCCCGAAGATCCAAACTATCGATGACAGGATTGAATAGGAAAGGCCAATGAGTGTCGAAGCGGTCATTATTTTTTTCTTCCTGGTACCTAAGGATATTAAAGTCCCCTCCAATAAGCATTGGGTATGGGTTATCCTTGGCCATGTTCACTAGTTCACGAAGGAAATCAGATTTATGCTCATCTTGGGCAGCCCCATACACTGTGACCAGGCTCCATGTAAAGTTATCAACCCTGTTTCGTAGGTGAAATTTGATATGAAAATCACCGATCGAAAAGGCCAACAAATCCATGGTCGTGGTCTGTATCCCAAGAAGAATTCCTCCAGACTTTCCACGAGCTGGTAGACTATGCCATGTGTAGTCGAAACCACCTGATAGGTGATCGAGGACGTGCCGGCGGAAGTCACATTTACCAGCCCTAGAAATTGCCACAAAATCCAATTCGTGTTCTCGCACACAATCACTGACGTGTTTATGTTTAGCCAAGTCTGAAAGACCTCTGCTATTCCAAAACATGCCTCTCATGTGAAAACTCGAATACGTGTGGAACTTTTCGCCTTCTTTGGCGGTTTTTGTTTCTTTTTAGAGGAGTGTGATTTAGATTTCCGCGAAGACACCGTAAAGTCAGAAAACATTGACCCGGGTCTTGCATCATCTAAACCTATCTCGATAACCTCACCAATCAAGTGGGAGATGAGCGGACCATCATATTTGGCATCCGCTTCATCATCGTCCTCGGTTTCGGGGTTTGGTATGGCATTGTTACACTTCGGAGAAACCTTTAAATGGTCAATCTCCATGTGTTTAAGTGCCCCAACTGACAGATTAATTTCATTATCATTCTTTCCCATAGATACACCGACATTATTTAAGCTACTAGTAATACGACTATCCGAAAAAGAAAGGAAAGATTGAGCAGGCAAAGTTTAGTTTTATGACCATCAATTCCAAATCGTAATTTTCCTAATGCATTGACGTTTGCCTTTTCTAAGAACCAATCAATAATCAATATAAGAGAGAAAAAAACTCCGCACCTAGCGAGCCAGCCACTTCTCTTCCCGATTAGCAATATTGCGCTAGGGTTCCTTGTGTTGTGTCGCCGCCGTGGAGCTCCTTGACCAGCCCGTCTCCTGCCGCCTTGCCCCTCTCTCTTCCCTCCAACCTAGACGCTGGCGGCGAGGCGCACAACGCCCTCACGGCCCTGCTCGATCGCTTCCAAAACCCACCACGCGCGTCGAGGTGAGGCACCACCTGGGCTCCGTTCGTCGCCGCTTCGCCTATGACCCCCACGCGTCGGTCGCCGCTGCACCGACGACCCCGCTGCCGGGCAGGAGGAGTGCTTCAGCGCCTCATTGGCTCCGTCTGTCGCCGCTTCGCGGACGACTCCCACGCGTCTGTCGTCGCTTCGCCGACGACCCTGCTGCCGGATAGGAGGAGTGCTTCGGTGCCTCATGGGCTCCGTCCATCACCGCTTCGACGACGACCCCCACGCGTCGGTCGCCGCTTCGCCGACGCCGACGACCCCGCCGCTGGGCAGGAGTGCTTCGGCGCATCATTGGCTCTGTTCGTCGCTGCTTCACCAACAACCCCCACACGCCGGGCAGGAGTAGTGCTTCTGCGCCTTCAACCTCAGCCTCCGCGTTGTCGTACTCTATGCCCACCTGCAAGGTCCCTCGCCCCGAATCCCCCTCGTCCTTCCCAACAAATGGATTTGATAAAATTCGAATGGTCATCCGGCCTTCAATGATGAATCAAACCTTCTGTAGCTGAAGAATCCTTTCCACAAATTTAGGAAGGACTGAAGCTTGCACTTGAGCTTCCAGTCTGAATTTTCTTCAGGTTATTGACGTGATTTCATTAGGAGAAGCTATTGGCGGCAATGGATCCCTAGGTTTTTTCGGTTTCTGAAAGAGAATTTTGTTTTGGCCTATTTCTACGGGCGTTCCGTAAGGGCAAGGAGCACGAGCCTGTGAGAGAAAAAGGGCAATGCAGAGAGGAGGAACTGTATGCTCCGTCATGAAGTTGTGTCATAGTAGCCATTTAGAGAGACGGCAAAGCATGCAATCATTTGCACAATAGAATACAACTATGCTGCATGAGTCATCAATTCAAGTGAGAAGAACTTGTTTTATGTGATTTTTTGTGGACAAAAGAAAAAAATGTTTTAATAACGGCTAATTCGACAACACAAGTGATATGCCTTGATCATTATGTGCATATGATATGATTCTAGCTATTTTCCTTTGTATGGGTGATTTTAATCCTTGGGTATAGGAGAATTCTTACGAGTGGGCCTATCAGCTCTCATGCAACATAGCGAAGTAATAACACAATGATTAAAGCGCTAAAGTTGAGGGGCTCTAACATAGCGAGATAATAACACAATGATTGAAGAGCTTAAGTTGAGGGGCTCGTCATAGATTCATTTCTTGGCCCGTGGCAACGCACGGGCGTTCTACTAGTAAGGAAATGTATATGAGTAGGAATTTTCCATTTGTTAACTAACTTACAAGTTTGTATACCTTGTAGATATTCTATGGAGAAGCAAATTTAATTTGAGACCATTGATTTCTATAAAACAAAACAATAGGGCCTCAGAGCTCCAGAATCAAATTCAGATCTCAACCTCCTCATGACTGCAAGTACAGCACTCATAGTCTGCCAGTCAACAAAGCAAAAGAAATCAAAGCATCACGACGGCCATGAAATAAGGTTTGGTTGGTTACCTTGCTCCTCCTCGTCCTCTCTCCTTCCTCCTCTCTCCCTCCTCCTCCCTCCAACTCTTTTTTTTTCCTGCTTTTTACTGTAGTTTTTTTACTATTGTATAATGTAGTTTTTTATTATTTTTAGTAAGTGTTTAAAAAATTAGTAAGTAAATTAATAAAACTAGTTGAACTAGTTTATTTTTAGTAAGAACTAGTTGAATTAATAGAACAAATGTATTTTTAGTAAGAAAATTAATATAACTAGTTGAACTAGTTTATTTTTAGAAAGAACTGGTTTATATTTTTATTTATAGTAAGTTTATTTTTAGTAAGAACTAGTTGAATTAATAGAACTAGTTGAACATGTCACATTTGTTGTTATTTTTTAGTTTAAGCAATTATTTGCGCATCGACGTCGACGATGTCTATCCCGCATGCTCGTCGTCGATACCCGTCGTTTGCTAGGGTTTTAGTTGTATTAGTGATGTTATATATATGATACTATTCGGGATGTATTAGTGATAACTTATAGGGTTTTGTTTTTGCAGAAATCTAGGAGCCCCTCAATCATCCCCGTCACCGACCCCCTCCGACCTCGAGGTGAGACCAGCCAAATCTCCATGTCAATATGAGTCCTATAAGACATGATATAGATAAAAACATGTATATCTTGTGTTGCTCAAATAGGATATGTGGTTGCCCAAGTGGCTGGTCATGTTTGCAGGTTACACCTCAGTGGCGTAACTAGAAATAAAATGGAGGGTGTGCACACTTTTATAAATTTGATGTCTATTTCAATTGGCTTGGATGGGTCTTCAAAATCTGCTAATTTTTACATGGTAAAAAATGCTTCCCAAAATTCTGGGTGTGCCATGGCACACCCGGCACACCCCCTAGATACGCCACTGCACCTCCGAGTGGCCTATGTTTTGCCAGAGTGTTAATTAATTTCCGTTCCGACAAATTTCAGGCGCTCGATATGTCCTTTTTTAGCAAAGGTCATGCCGGAATTTTTCGTGAATTTTGGCATTATTTGTGTAGAATATGTAGGAAATATCGAATGGCCTGGAATTTTTGAGAAAAGTAATTAAACGATATTTCGGGTTGACTTTAAGTCTGTCGAGGCCGAAGAATCCCGACTGTTGTCGTGGGAGTCGTTTCTCCTTCTTCTCCTTGTGCTAGACCTTTGTTATGCAATAGGGGAAGGAGGAGTAACGACCATCACCGACGGTCGCAAATGTCAGAGTGGAATCAGTGAGGAGAGTCTCCACCACACATGAGAGGACAAAGAATCCCGACTGTTGTTGTGGAGGTCGCTTCTCCTTCGTTCCCGTGTGCTAGACATTTTGGTGTAATGCATTTGGGAAGGAAAGGAGGAGCGACCATCACCAATGGTCGAATGTATACACCACGTGAGTTGAGAGTTTTTAAGAAAAGACTCGACAGACCGATAGTCAACCCGTGATGAATAATAATGATCTAATTTAGTTTTTATCATTGTTAGGGATATCGCTTATCGGGAACTTATCGATCGACCCATGACAAGGGGAAATCGGCCAGTTTACCGGCATATCGGCCGATTTATCGCCATATCGTCCAGAGGCTCCATGCTAGCAACCAACCAAAGGGATGCTTCTATTTAGAACAACTCTAGAAGATCTTGCGAAAAGCCGTGTGCCGGATACCTCAAACCGCCTTTTGCGGTATGAACTTCGATATGCCATAATAGTTACCTGATACATCCAAAATGGGTTTGTAGGATCTACTTAGTTCATCTAAACTGTTTTAGGTAAAGAAATGCTCCCTCTACAAAGAAATTTAAGAGCGTTTAAATCATTCAAGTAGTGATCTAAACACTCTTATGTTTCTTCACGGAGGGAATATATTTTAGTCTCATGTTTGTCCACGAGCGAAATTCATGGCATTTCTTGTTCTTCTATTCGTCGCTCCACACGAGGGTAGCATCCGTCTCATCTGATTTTTTTGTCAAGTGTTACCGGATAGTTTTTTGGGCATGGTTTCTTCTGCTGGTTTTTATCAGGTTTCCATACGAGTTTCTATACTTGTTCGGTTTGCTTTTCGTCTTTTTTTGTCCTTTTCTTCTTCTTTTCTTTTGTTTTTCTTGGTTTTCTTCTTTTTAAACCAGCTTTAATTGTTTTTCCGTGTCTCTTACCAGTTTTTTTTTCTTCATGATTTTATTTGTTTTGTTTTATTTTCATTGGTTTTCTTCATTTATTTATTTGTTTTCACTAGGGGCTTTTTCTTCAGTTTTTTTTCTTTTCTTGGTTTTCTTGGATTTTTTCTTCTTTTAATTTGTTTTTTGCTGTGTTTTTATTTTCCAATTTCCATTGGTTTTATTTTGCTTCTTCACTGGGTTTTTTTTATGTTTCCTTGTCTGTGTTTAGCATCTTTTATCTTTCTTTAATAAATGTTCAATTTTTTCAGTGCTCGGTGTACATTTTTCGTGTACACATGAAACATTGTTTTTATACACATTGTACATTTATCAACCACACAATATGCATTTTTTAATTTAAAACATGTGTTAACACTTTCTAAATTATATGGTCAACTTTATTCATATACATAATGAACTTTTTGAAGGTAGTAAATATAAAACAGTTTCTAGATATGTGATTAACACTTTTGGTGTATATGTAATTTTTTTAATTGAAAATATTGAACATTTTTTAGATGCACGATGTACATTTCCTTCTAATACATGTTTTGGACACATTTTCCAATAAATTATAACATTTTTGCAAACACACGGGCTACATTTCTGATAGTTATTTTTTTAATCAACCGCACAAACATTTAATAAATACACGAGTAACATTTCCTTAAACATATGTTTTCTGTCTGCTTTTTCCATACACATCTGTACAGTTTTTGTATACATCAATACTACTATTTATATATTTTCAATATTTTTGAAATACATGGTTAACATTTTTAAAACATTTAGTTTTATGTATACTTTTTTTGTAAACGGTCTATATTTTTTTATTGGGAACATTTCCTAAAGATGTTTCACATTTTATGAAACTTATGTTTGTCAAGTCTATTTTTTTCATATGTATTGTATTTTTTTTATACCTAAGGAACAATTTTTTATGCACATTTAACATTTTTAAAAAAATTACTAATATTTTATTTCATATAGAAGTTATGATGTCTATTTTTCATTTATTAAAATTTTCTATACATCAGGAACATTGTTGTATACACGTTTAATTTTTTTAAATACCTGATTAACATTTTCTATTTTTATGTAAAGTTATTTTGATAATTCAAATAATATAATATTTGGAAAATATAAGCAAGAGTAAAAAATTAAAATAAAAACAGAATAAAAAATATGATTTTTTTAGGGGCCAAACAATATGAATAACAAAGGAAGAAAAAACCCGCTAAAGGCTTGTTTTCTCTGCTGGGCCGGCCCATTATAGGGCTTCTCGATTCGGTGCATAGGGGCAACAACACTGTCACATCTGGGAGCAACAATGTTATAGTTGACAGCAACCATGTCGTAACTGGGAACAACAATACTGTATCTGGCAGGAACAATATGGTAACCGGGAACGGTAATGTTGTATCAGGGAGCAACCATGTCGTGTCCGGGGACAACAAAGTCGTAACTGGCGGTTAATGATCTGTCAGTGGATTGATTTCGGCTTCCCTCGTGCAGCTCATACGTCCTTGCCAAGTTCAGTGTTGCTCACTATTACTTGGTGAGCCCAATCGCGTTTGTAACTTCATGGATATAGCATCCTACCTACTTAAAATAAATTTTCCCTAAAATATCTATAGAACTCTTTACATAATAAATGCTGACCTGAACAACAATGGCGACTTGCAACTTATGTACAAGTTTTCATCGTGGATGTCTAGATGTGGTTATTTCATCTATTATGTTATCTGTAATATGTGATGTTTTATTATCTATGAATTATAAGTGCTCAATGTCATCTAGCTATACACTTCTCATGTGATGCAATACGGATCGTTAGCCATGTGCACCTCGTAGTTCGTTTGTGACCAGTGATTACCATCGATCTGTTTTCGGATGTACATACTTCTTTCATAGAGCCCTTAGGATTTCTCGAATCCAGAAAATGAATTAAGCTTGGCAAGGAAATGTATGCATGCCTTGGTTATCTCAAATCACCCCAGTTTCTCGGACCAACAATTATCACAGAGATTGTAAAAATACAAAGAAAATAGGCCAGGCTAAGTTTGCACTCAGCGGCTGTGTACACATGCTAGGGATAATAATTATACAGATCAACAATGCACTGGTAAACATTGATAAATATTTTTTGCAAAAAACATAAGTGAGAGATGTGTCCTTGTGAAACCACGACTGACTACCGCCACATCGAGGATTCGATTGTCCAACCTTTGCCCACTAGTAGAAAAAGGGTCAAATGTAGAGCTCATTAGTCTCGGTTTGTAACTGAACCGGCACTAATGCGACCATTAGTGCCGGTTCCAGAGGCTAGGCGGGTGGCGATCATTAGTAACGGTTCGTGGTGAACATTTAGTACCGGTTCGTTCCACGAACCGGTACTAAAGAGGCTGTGGCGGGCTGTGGTGAGGCTGGGGCCCCACCAGCACCTTTAGTACCGGTTCGTGCCACAAACCGGTACTAAAGGATTCTAATTAATTCATTCTGCAGCGCTTTTTTAGTCCCACCTCGCTCGTCTAACAGATTTTTTACCACCTTAAATATATTATTTCTCAAACTATCACAACCATTTGGTTTTCATTGAACTCTATGTGTAGGATTTGTGGCTGCAATAGGAGTCCTCGCCAGTTCCTAAACCGGCGAGGACTCCTATTGAAAATTTAAATTCTACACAAAAAGATCAATGATGATCAATGCATTTTTAACATCATTTGCTATTTTTCATTCATTTACTGATTTGTTTTGAGAGCTAAATGACCGTAAAATTGAAAAGCACTACAAAATGAACTCTGAAAAGGCTGAAACTTGGCATGGTATCATCATTTTACCTACATAGCATGTGCAAAAAGTAGAGAGGGTTGCGGCAAAAACTGGATGCACTTTGTGTACAAACTGGATGCATACGGACCCCAACACTCCTATACCTGACTTCAACTTGACTCCTAGCCAAAGTCATATGCCGACCGCCTTCATAGGCGAAGAAAATGGAAGTTTGAAAGGGCCAGGCAGTCAAAGAAAGCATAGTACAAGAAGGAGCACTTCCTGAAGAAAAATTGCTGTCAACATGACAACTAAAGAACTTGTCAGGCTATAGGGTGAAATCAAAACCCTCAATGATGAATTTGAAGCATATCGCGCTGACTGGATGGGCGCCAAAGTTAGATTCGTGAATTTGACTAAAGGTTTTTCTTCACGTGCTGCTCGACAAACACACATTGAAATTCCTCAGGCGGAAGCATCTGCTCAGTCTGCTGAAGGACATGCCAGCACCACTGAAGAAAATCCGGCTGCTAAAGAAAATTCCAGGGCTGATGACTCCACTCCAGCTCCTGAAGAAATTGCCAGGGCAACCTCTAGTGTTGCGCCTGAAGAAAATGCCAGGCCAGTTGAAGCTCCAAAGGCTGTGCCTGAAGAACATGAAGAAGTCAGGACAACTGCATCAGTTGTGCCTGAAGAAATTGAACCAGATTCCTCTGCTGCTCCTCGCCCACACCAACTCCTAACCTTCCATCTGCATCAGATGTGAAGAAGACAAAGGCTGCAGAGCGTGCAACTGTGAAGAAAAGGAAGGCATTAGCTTCATCAAATTCTTCAGCTCCGAAGAAAATGAAGCCCTTGACAAGCTCAGCTGAAAATCCAATTGATGCCGTCTCAATTTCCTCTATGCCATCAAAGGACCTTGTTCCTTTTGATGAAGATTATGTGATTCCAAGTGAATCAGATGAAGACATTCCCTCTGCTGCTTCCCCGGAGCAGACAGACGAAGAAATTGAAGTGGATGCCATCCCTTCAACCCCAATCATCTCCTTGCCTATGCCTCAGTTTACTGCTGAAGAGGCCAGCGTTGAAGAATTGGAAGAACAAGACTCGGACGTGGACATTGGGAATGCCACTCCTTTGATGACTGACGAAATTTGGGATAGTCAGCATCCCAACTCTCCTCTGTTCACGCCGCTGCAACAAATTCCTCATTCACCAGCGCCAACTGTTCCATTGGGCTCTGAGGAAACTCATCCCACACAGTCTGTCCATGAAGACATTCCAGCCACTAGTGCTGAAGAAACTGCTGCTGCTGTTGAATCTGTAAAGACTGCCACTGAAGAGGAATCAGAAATTCCTCAGACTGAAGAACCTGAGATTGTGCATCTAGAGGTTGTGTGCAATTGACTGACACTCCTCAACCCAAGCCAAAGGATCCTTTCTCAAGAAAGCAAACTTTCAAGAAGGCTGATTTCTTCGACGAGCATGTGTTCTTCACTGATTTCAATCCCTATGACTCTGCTCGCATAAGGAAGAGGCGTTTCTGGACTGCCAGTCAGGAAAATTTCTATTCCTCAGTGCTTTACAACAAAGACAAAGTCTTCGATCATCAACATATTCCTCACGTGGATATGGAATCTCTGCCGTGCTTTGTGCCAGTCCTTAGTGTTCTTCACGACGCTGGACTGTTGGGTTTTTGCACTGACATATGTGATTGGAATGAAGAACTAATTCTCCTATTTTATGCAACCCTGCACATCACAGGCAATTCTGAAGATGTGAATTCATGGGTGCTGGACTGGATGTCTGAAAACACTCACTACAAGGCACAGCCTCTGGATTACTTCAAGCTCTGCCTCTCAGTCCTCCCACTGAAGCAGCACATTGCATGTATGAAGAAACTGAACTCGCTGATCATTACATGCAAGTGCTTATGAAGCCTTTGAAGCCAGGTCAAGCCCCACGGACCAAATTCCTCGTGAAGGAATTGTTGTTTCTGCCACGGACTGTCTATCGCATTTTCTGGTGAAGACATTGAGTCCAATCAAGGGTCACGAATCGAATGATGAAGAAGTCGTTGGCATCATGAAGAATCTGCTATTCAACATCATCCATGGCGTTCCCGTCAACTTCCATGATTTCTTCATGAGGACAATGGCAAATGTTGCACTGTCTCCTTTCAACCTGAAGCCTTATGCTCCATGGATTATGAGATTCATCAGGACAAGGTCTTCAGTGAATTACAAAGCTGACACTCTCAAACATTGCAGCTACTTGCCCCCAATTGAAGTCCTCAAACGGACATTTTCCTCAACTGATGACAAGGGCAAGGCCACTGCTATTTTTTATGAAGGCACTCGTCCATTGGATGGTCAGTTTCGCAAAGCTGCATCTTATTCCACAAATGATGACTCTGCCACTCATGACTCTGCCGCCAACGCTCCCAAGTAACATCCTCAAGGCACAGCTCCCAGGGTGATGACTGATCGTGAGCTTCTCCTCAGTCTTCATCAGAAGGTTGATCGCAACCACGAATGGGTCAAGCGTCAGTTTGGTTCAATTCTTCACAACATGACCTCTACACATAATGCAGTGAAGAAAAACCATTACTACCTCCATGAAACCCTCAATCGCACCTGGGCTGTTCTGTCTCATCTCTATGGCGAAGAAGATCTGAAGAAAATGGATCTCAAGGATGACTTTGACTGGTCTGCTCCTCCTCCGAAGAAATACAAGAACGTCAAGGTTCCTTCCTTGGTGGCCAGCTCCTATTCTTCATCGCGCGAAACCGACGAGTATGAAGACTTGGACGACACTGCGGCAGGCCCTACATCAACCATCGACCCCAACAACGCTGGCGCTCCTTCATCATCTTGAGATCTTCAGGGGCGTTAGTCCTCAGTTTCGATCATTTTGGTCATTCGATGACAAAGGGGGGGCGGATTTGAGTTAGTCTTCAAGCGGGTCTATATATATGGGCGTTTGTTTGCTAAAGTTAAAACTCTCGTTCTTCTGATGACTTTGTGGATCGAGTTGTAAACTTAAACTCTATGGTGACCTGATACTTTTGATGTGGTGTTTCTGCATGCTTATTCTTCATTAATGTTATGCACGCATGCTGAATTACATCAGTCACCATATTTCATCATGCATTTCAAATTCTTCATATTATATGTCAAATGCGTGTATGAATTACAAGATATAGGGGGAGATCTCCATGATTCTACTCTTCAAGTGTGCATTGCTTCAAAAGCAAATTCCTCACTATGCACATCTTCAGGGGGAGTTCTTCTATATCTTGCAATCAAATTCCTCAATATCAGTATTTACACTTCATATGTTTATCCCCGTTGAAAACTTAACATATATTGTCATCAATCACCAAAAAGGGGGAGATTGTAAGTGCATCTAGTGCCCCTTAGTGATTTTTGTGTATTGAAGACTTATAGGTTAAGGGACTAATGTGTTTATGAGTGTACACAGGTCTATAAGTCTATGAGGAGTTTGATATTTACAGAGAAAGTCGACCCCTAAAAATGAAGTTCTTCGACTGAAGACTTTGGATTTCTGAAGAAAAAAATTGAAGACTTTGAAAGTGATGAAATTGGTGTGACCTTGAAGACTTGGTATTCATTTGAGGAACATGAAGCTTGAAGACTTTTGTTTTCGTAGTTTCATTTTCTCTTTCTTGAGTCATAGGAAACACCGTACTGTTAAAGGGGGTCGAGGAAATACTAAGGAAAAATTTCCATGTGATGCTCAATTCAAAATCCTACACCTACCAATCCCTTCGAGTGAAGCATTTGGAAATCTCATACAGTTCATTCATATTCTTCAGTAACGGAGACGAAGTTCTTCTGGTCTCTGAGGAATTTCTTCTGACTGAGGAGTTAGGAATTCACCAGTGCGGATTACCTACACTGTGAGGAACATGATAGCCCTGAGGAATTTGATACTCAAATTTCCGACTGTTAATGTGCTGCGCGCCAACTGTCCCAAAATATCTACCTATCTAACGGTCATATCATTAAAGGGCATTTATGTCTTATCAT
Organism: Secale cereale; assembly: GCA_902687465.1. Classification (NCBI taxonomy): domain Eukaryota; kingdom Viridiplantae; phylum Streptophyta; class Magnoliopsida; order Poales; family Poaceae; genus Secale; species Secale cereale. Next base: position 22,207,318 of record LR738715.1, on the reverse strand, counting down.
GTCGGGTTGCTTCCTAGGCTATAAATAGCCGCCCCCTACAACCACTAGCTGGTTGGCTGCTCCGAGAGAAACTCACACTTGTCATAAGAGCAACCCATCCTCCGAGGAATTTGAGTGAAAATCATCAAGTGAGGGAAAACCCAAAACCAAACGCAAACACCTACAAACCCAAAAGTGATTGAGCATCACTGAAGAAATTGATCCTGAGCAATGTTGAGGATATCGCTTATCGTTATCATCTCGGACAGCTGTGGATTAGAAATTAATCGGTAATCGGTCGATTAATCGATTTTGTCGGTCGACTATTAATCAGCCATTTTTTGCAAATATGAGGTTCCCAACACTAAAATATGTTATATACAACACCAAAACAATATTGGATAGAAGTGTTACCTTGATTCCTAACCTTTGAATCCTTGTATAATGACGAACAAAATAGGACAACAATACATATTGCGTAACAAGGTCCAGAAAACACAAATAAACATAGTATTTGCAAACATAGTGCTATGAATAGGCCTGATTTATCGGTAGATTCTTGATAAATCGCTTGTCATAGCGATAAATCGGCCCAAACGATAAATGGTGAAGATAAGGCATAATCTTATCGGTCACCCCAAGAGTAGCGATAAATCGGATGATAAATCGCTGAACCGACGCTTGTTACCTTTGAAGACTGTGCTTCTTCCAGACGGTTAGACGTCATGGTCTAGAGCATCCAAGAGGAATTGTGGATCGCCGAGTGACCAAGTCTGTGAAGGTTCGGAAGTCACCTGAAGACTTACCACGAGTGATTGGGTGAGGTCTGTGTGACCTTAGCTCAAGGAGAATACGGTGAGGACTTAGTGTCCGGGACTGTGTGTCCGGGACTGTGTGTCCTCAGGTTTAAATACCTAGCCGCTCCAACCAGATGTACAACTGAGACTGCAGTTGGAACTGGTCTACCAAATCATTGTCTTCACCAAGCTCACTGGTTCTATTTCCTCAACTCTTTCATTTCCTCATATCCGTGTTGTGTGCTTGTTCATATCTGTTTGAAAACTTTGACTGAAGACTTTCTCAATTCCCTCAGTTCAATTTCTTCAGTCTGTTTGTCTTCATTGTGGTATCCTATGATTACGCTTTCTATACTCTGTGTTTGTCTTCATTTCTTCATGATGACCATGCTTATATTATGTTATGTTTACTTCCGATGAGTACTTATTCCGCTGCAAGTAGTTCTTCGCCAAGGAATTTCCTCAACAGCAAATTCCTCAGTGAAGAATTCATGAAAATCGCCTATTCAGCCCCCCCCCTCCTCTAGTCGATATAACGCACTTTCAAAAACGACACTAGAGCGCCGCCGTCATCTGATCAACTGATATAGGATTTCCCCCGGAGGTAGCAAAGAGTGGCCTTGAACTTCTCCACGACGATGCCTTCAAGAAGGGAACGACACAGACAGCGCCGCACCGCCGGCCTTTGCAGTAGTCAAGAGCAAGTTTTCACCCAGATCTGTTCGAAGAAACTCCATCTCTCGTGCACGGGCCGTTGCGTCATGCGACGTCCCCGGGAGCGGGATCCCAAGATACGCCGCCACAAGGACCCACCTCCCGGCCGTCATCCCTGAAGGAGACGGCGCCACCACCATGCTCGGATCCGGCATCACGCCAACGGCTTCGGCCGTCCCCAATCACATCGGTGAAGGAGGATAGCCAACGCGAGCGTCCACCACCGCTTAGGACCGCCGGACGACGCCCGAGCCCGACCACCCAAAGGAGAACCGATCTGGGGCGGGAAACCCCAGATCCGCCGCCACCAGCCCCCGCAGCGCCGCCGGGATCCCATCGGGCCGCCGCCTGAGCACGCCAACTCCGCCTCCATGTTGTACGCCCAGGGACGCCGACGCATCTCAGCTAGAGGATCCCCTCATGAAGAAAGGAGGAGGGCCCGCCGTCCGCCGGCCTCCTTCGGTGGCGGTGAGGAAGAAGGGGAGGACGGAGGTCGAGGGCGGCGGAGGTTGGGGCGCCCGAGTCGCCCTCCTGGAGGCGACGCGAGCGAGCATTTTTCTCATAATAGATAAAATATATAGATGAATGAATGACTCACTGTCAAAAAGAAAGATTCCGTTGAAATCAATCACCTCTTAGGCTTTGTTCGGTTCTAGTGGTTTTGAACCTCTAGGGGGTCCAATCCCTGCAGGGATTGGGTGAACCCCCTCCCGTCACCAAATCAACACTAATCCCTGCTAACCTTTCTCCAGAAATCCTTGCTGACACATATGCATTCGGTTAATCCTGCAACCCAGCAGTAGCTCAACAACACAGAAGAAGCATACAACAACAGCAACATCATAATTCATTTCAAAAGTCTAAACTTCATATAGCAGCAGTGTATAGGAGCAGTATAAACAAACAATAGCATCAAATGATCATCCAACAAACTGATCCATCATATGCATTATTATAAGCATTAAAAGATCAAAAAATGCGTCGACGTAAAAATTGTATAAGCATATATTTCCCGCCACAAGCATCTCTTATTAGATTACAAATAGATGTAAAAGGTTCACACAGTTACAATAAAAGAGAGGGCTTCTTATTCCACAAGAACGAAAGCACCTTTTCATTCTTTCATATACTAGGTTATTTTTTTTACTTGGAAAAGACAATTCTGTTGCAACAAAAGTCAGGGTGGTAGCAAAGTAATGCCGGAGGTCGATGGTGGGGTCGTGGCTGCTCATCCAGGTAGTGATTATGAGTCAGCGAAGATAGCCTGCAAAACATGGAAAATACACTATTCTGTCACTATTCTACAAGACTAGTCTTTCATCTTAGTGACCGTTCGTACATCTTAATAAGCCATGCAAACTGAAAGTTTTAACACCTATATGCACTATCCTAATGAGTCTGCATCTTAACATATCATCAGGTAGCTATAATATTCCACTCGCACTAAAAAGTTTACAATTTGCAAGATATTAGTTATATATTTTCTAATTTACATGCACACTTATGTTTCCTGTCTTGATATCTCCTTCTCTTGATCTCCCACTTGAATAACACTTTTACCACTTGGTAATGATAGGAAGCAAGTAATCTGACAGCAAGTACTGCTACTAGTTTGTGACTAGATCAAAGTATAGCAGATTTGGCTGTACAAATGGAACAAACACACAGAAATATTTGTTCTACTACCAGATTTGTTGCTCGTCATGTGCTCATGGACAGTGTTAGTCAAAAACATAGTAGCTAACTTACATTGGTAATATCCTGCAATTGTTCTCACATATATACTCTTCAAATGTCTCATGGAAGTATTGTGCAGATGGTCAGCCATACTAGTAGATTTATCATGGATTTTGAGAGCAGTAGATCTTTTCAGACTTATGTAGTACATCAGAACAAAGATTTATCATGGATGCAGAGCAATATATAGTAATATCCTGCAACCAAATTACTCACCGGCGAGAAGGTCGCCACTTGATGTTGTTTAACAGCGCCTGTGAGTCACGAAGGTAACCTGGAAAACAGACAATACCAGTGGCAACATCACTTCCCCGAACCAAATGACAGAGCAAGCATATGGTGCTGTAGCTGCATCCATATGCATGTTCTGCGTGGTCTCCCTACATAATTACTAAGTTAGGCCTTGTAAGAACGCATCGACCGATGCTGAATGAACAGATATATAAAGAACAAAAGTTTCTACAGCAAGTCGCGTGCAAAAAAAAATGCAAAGAAAGAAAATAAGAAGAGACACTGCTAAGGCTGAGCAGGTGTTGAACACCAATGCGGCAGCTCTGAAGACCGCTGTCCATGGCCACTATACCTCTGTCGAAGTTCTTGCAGTGTAACTGAATATTGCAAGCCCAACCACACACATAAAAGAAAAGTATCTTGGCACTGATTTGCACCTCAGTGACATAAAACTTCACCTCCTAAGATACAAAATTATATAGCTACAGCTGCATCTCATTGATTCTACACAGGTAGCTACAAATATATAGCATACTGATGAATCTCAGGGACAAATAAATATGGTAGTGTATATGTTCACTGGTAATGACACTGACAACAAGGTTCAACTATGTAGCAGATTTGGTTAGATTCAACTAGGTACACCATTTGTACCAAATCACAAGTGGAGCAACTAGAGAGAGGATCTACTACAACTAAGACTGCATCTTCATCTAAAAAAAATACTGAACTAATAAGAAAACTGTATTGGAAGAAAGAAGGCTCCAGGCTGCTTACCTCCTCTGCAGTAGCTGGGACCGACTCCAGCACCGAACATGTAGAGCATCACGCCACCGGCCACCAAGAGGAAATATGGAGAGGTCGCTGGGTGACGGTGGCCTCAGAGAATGAGCTCTACATAAGAGATCAACAATTTTTGTAATACAGCTTGGGGATGCGACAATCTTGTAGGCATCCTCCCCTTGGCACCTTGCAGTCAGACTTGGACATAAAGCGATTCATAGAAGAGTGACTCCATATGCGTCTGCGTACAGGCAAAGATTTCAGGTTGGGGTAAGCGCCGATGATAAGTTTTTCTAGACAAGCCAACTGTACCAACCATTCCGGTAATGTCTTCAGGCCATTGCACTCTATCAACCAAAATTCTCTAAGACTCGGGAGGTCCCTCATGCTTTCAGGCAAAGATGTCAGGTTGGGGCAATTGTGGATCGAAATTTCTTCTAGAGAAGTCAACTGTCCCAAACATTCTGGTAATATCTTTAGGCCTTTCCACTGTGCCAACCTTAGTATTTTAAGAGCGGCAAGGTCCCTCATACTTTCAGGCAAACATGTCAGGTTGGGGCAATCTTTGATGACAAAGACTTGTAGTGAAGACAACTGTCCTAACCAACTCGGTAATGTTTCTAGGCCATTGCACTGTTTCAACACTAGTGTCGTTAGAGCAGTGAGTCGCTTCATGTTTTCTGGCAAACTTGTTAGCTTGGAGCAATGTTGGACATAAATTTCTTCAAGAGAACGGAGCTGGTCCAACCATACCGGGAGTGTTTCCAGGTCATTCAACGAGCTCAAATTTAGTTCAGTGAGAGAGGTGAAGCATTGCATGACCTCTGGCAAAGTACTCAAGCCACTGACAGAAATTATGAAAAATTTCTCAAGGGTGGCAAAGTGTTTAAGTCTACCCAACATGCCTTCAGAGAAACTAAATCTCTCTAGACCCATCTTACAAGGACGGATGGAAGACGAGAGCTTTCCAAATCCTTGTTCTGGCAAAACTTTATCACTGTTAATCAAAGACCAATCCATACTTCTTGGGGGATACGGTAGGAACTTCAAATTCGGGCAGTCCATTACCTCCAAATAATGCAAAATAGGGATCAGAAACTCTCCATTTTCTGTACTGGACTCTGTTGTCCACCATTCCTCCAAATTTTGCATCGACTTCAATAACAGCACTCTTAGTTTCATACAAGGTCTTCCCTCTCCATAGAATTCCTTACCGATTTTCCTGATGTTGGGAATTCTTGCCAGACCCAGCTTTCTTAAATTTGGCAGTGCCCCAAATGGAGGAAGGCGGTCACATGCTTCCAAATCTTTAAGAGTCAGTTCGCTAAGAAAAGGGAGGTAGAACGAGATGTTTAACACCCAGTCAGGGAAGTACTTGCTCCCATACCCAACTATCCAAAAGTTTTCGAGAGTCCGAGGAGGTACAAGCCTGTCCAGGACAGATATACCTCCTGTGCTTTGCCACCAAAGTTTTAGCTCTCGAATATCTGATTTATCGCGCAGTTTGATATTGTCTATATCCTTCGGATCACTTACATTCTCAAGGCCTTCGAGTATCAGCTCATAACAAGTTAATCCCGCAAGATCCACTATATTGCTGCATTTTCTACTCTCTATCTTGTGTACATAATGCTTTACTCTTCCCACAAGATTTAGACCCTCTCGAATGCCTTTAACCTCATCAAGAAATTCAGAAGTTCCAGTATCAATCACCAACTCGGTGAGACTAGTTATGTTACCAATGCTATCAGAGCAGCCATCCTTAAGTACAAGGCCATTCATGTGCAGTACTTGAAGGTTAAGGTCACCAAATGAGGAGGGGAGCTCATTGAGCCTCAGACAGTAGGACAAATAGAGACGCCTCAGCTTAAACAACTTGCACAGCGACTCTGGCAATTGTCGGAGCTTAGGACAACTTGTTAGGTTCAAATATTCAAGCTCGAAGAGAAGATCAAAACATTTAGGGAGTTCTTCGAGATTTTGACAATCTGAAAGATCTAAGTATGTCAAATGTTTGAGTTGGCAAAATGATTCTGGCAGCTTTGAAACCTTGAAGCAACCAGAGAGGTCCATGAACTCAAGTTTCTGAAGGTGGCCGAAATCAATTGACAGATTTACTAGCTCATGACAACTTGATAGGTTCAGATGCTCTAAACACGGAAAGCTAACACTGTCAGGTAGTTTGGTTAGCATGCAACAACTTGACATATTTAAGAACGAGAGATTACGAAGGTTGCCGAATTCATCGGGGAGCTGTTGAAGAGCGCAACAATCTGAAATATCTAGATGATATAAGCATGTAAGCAGACCGATTGATTCAGGCAACTCTTCGAGTACAGAACACCCGGACAGACTGAGGAAAGAGAGTTCAGAGAGCTCCCCTAGGGATTCTGGTAGCTTTTTAAGTGTACTATTGCTAGAGAGGTCAAAATAGAGAAGTTTTTTGAGGCGACAAATATTGTCGGGCAAGGTTGTAAGCGAGCATTTGGAGAGAATAAGGGTTTCCATATTTTGCAGTGTATGAAAATACTTTGGAAGTGCTGTAATTGGCAAGCCGGTGGAGTCAAGATACCTAAGAAGCTTAAGTCGATTGACAGAAGATGGGAGAACTATGTTGCTTGGAGCAGGTTTCCCTTTATCAGAACTCCCACTTAGGTCCAAGACACGTATGTACTTGGATCGAGAAAATGCCTTCCCGGGGAGTTGTTGTCCTCCTAAATCCCTAAAATGGAGAGATCTAATCTTGCTTGGAAGATGTTTGAAGAACTCAGAATTATTCATGTAGTTGGTTAACTGTGCATGTCGGTAGTAACGAAGTTTGCTCCAGCTGGTGCTTTTGGTAGCATCCAGATCAATGATTTCATCAGCAACAATAAGTGATGCAAGATCATGGACCAAATCATGCATGACGAGTTCTAAAGGAGCTTTGAAATGCAGCAGACTTGGACTAGCCTGCAGAGGTAACCAGTATCAATATAGTATTGCAAAGAGAAATGAAAAACCCCTTGACAATAGGAAATTTGAAAATGGGCTTAAGAAGACAGTAAGCTGGGCCAGTATAATTGCAACTTCCTTAAAATCTGTAAAGCTCTTGTATAGAACAATTTTCCTATACACAATATATTTTACTACTAGAGACCAGGGATTTTGATAAATTGTTTTTAGCACATAAAGTTAATAAAGCACATGATGTATATGCGGCTTGGGAGTAAATACATATTTCTCTAGATATGTTCTGTAAATACATATTCTTTTATATTTTAATTTTAGGCACATAATCTAGGCATTAGACCAGGGTTCTAATGACAAGAATCTAAAACTAAGAATATATAAATCCAACATAGTCAGAATAATTGACCTAGTAAAGTACAAAATTGAACTTATAAGTACTAATAATAAATTTTAATTTAGAAATGCATATATTAAATCAGTAATATAAATTAAAAATTGAATTGTAGGACCAAATCTAGAGCCATAATAGGGTAAAACCTATGAACCATAATAGATTAAAATATATGAAAGCATGTTCTTCTCTATAACCAAAGTAAAATAAAAACATAATAGTAAAGGGGGAGTGGCCAAACAAGAGAAATGGTATCCATAGGTACTAACCGAAGCAGATCCTGGAATCCGAAGGAAGGACATCCCCAAAAGGTAGTTGATGCACCTTTGACCATCGTGCCTTGAATTGATGTATCCAAGTGCATTCCATTGCTGGATTATATGATTGTTGTCCATGAAAAAGCCCTTGGGGAAGACTGCCAAGTAGATGAAACATAGTTTGAATTCTGGTTTCATGTAGTAATAGCTCAGCATTAGCCTCTCTAGTGTTTCTTTCTGATGTCCTTCTCTCAAACCCAAATCAACCTTGGTGTCTCTTACATGTTCCCATGCTCCCGCGGTCCTTAGCTCTGACATTACTTGCCCAAGAGCATTTGCCACGAGCGGTAAACCTCCACACTTTTCTGCAATCTGCTTTCCGATTTCTTCCAAGCCACTGTGATCATCATCAGGCCCAAATGCTCTTTGCTTCATTAATTCCCAGCACTCACCAGGTTCTAAAACACCCAACTCTACTATTTCAGACTCGGGAACTGGGCAAATTCTCCTGGCATTTGCAAGAAAACCAGTGCGTAATTGTTGCACTACGCTTCGGTTTCGGGTAGTTACTATAATCCTGCTACCCTTGAGTCCATGCTGTAACATGCGCTTCAAATTTTCAAGTTTATCTCCGTCTTCTTCCCAGAGATCATCCAGAACAATCAAGTATCTTCTAGTAGCAAGTTCTTTTTGCAGAACTTTCTGCAAATCGCAATTGTCAAGGTTGACAGTGCTGTTCATCATGCTTTTCAGGATTGCACTCGCAATTTTGTGCAAATCAAACTGCTTGGACACCTTAACCCAGATTGAGACGTCAAAGACGCTGACCCTCTTGTCTGCCATAACCGATTCAACCAATGTGGTCTTGCCTATGCCACCAAGGCCAACAACTGGAATGATGGAGATGTCCTGCTGGTTAGCTTCTTCACTTGTGAGTAGCAAGCTGATTATCTTCTCCTTCTCGACACCCCTTCCCACCATCCCAGTTTCCATGCCATGAGCATTCCAGTTAGCTGCAAGTATTTGATTGTTTCTGCTCCCTTCTCCCCTTGCTTCTCGAGGCACAAGATTGAGCACCTTTCTGCCCTCCTCTTTAATTTCTTCTATTTTCTTGGTGACGTTCTTCATCTCGTGGGGCATGGTCATTCGCTGCAGGAGTTGATTGTTTCCAGAAAACCATAAGCTGACCTGCAAAAATGAAAGAGTTTAAGTCTAACTTCAGTCTCTAATCACATCTTTTTTTCGGATTCTCATCCGCCGCACCCACACCGATGGAGAAGAAGGATGAATGTTAGTTACGCAAGAAAGGGACAAATAATCCCAAAAAAAAAAGGGACAAATAATCCCAAAAAAAAGAAAGAAAAAAAGAAAGGGACAAATAATCCCAAAAAAAAGAAGAAAAAAAAGAAAGGGACAAATAAAGATGGCCTATGGCATAATCAGATACACGATAATCGCAGAATTGATCCCTATCTTTTTTTGATTAGATAAAAAAGAATCAACATCTCCGAGACGACTTGCTCATTGTGTTTGTATCCCCTTGCTGATGCTTCATTTTGAGTCAATAAAATCCACCCTTTGTTGGAAAAAAAAATCTTCGAGACGACTTGCTGCCATAACTGAAGAAGAAAAAGAAGAGAGGGAGCGACGCCTTCCGAGGTATAGTGCAGAACCTACCTACATGCTACACAACCCGCCGGAGCGGCGTAAGGAGGGAGGAGGGGGAACGTATCTTGTGCACCCGTGGCGGAGAGGAGAACGGAAGAGGAGTTAGTTACCTTGGATTGGGTCCTGTTGATGAGCTCATTGGCGTCCAGCTCATCCAGCACGTCCTCCACGTCGTAGGCTGCACGCTTGAACTTTGTAAGCCACAGCTCGTACTCTCTTCCACCATCCCGTCCTTGTTGACGCGACCTCTCGTCGGCATCGCCAAGCACGGCCTCCAGATACTTCATCTTCTCCCCCAACTCCTGCACGTCCTCCCTGAACCTCCACTGCAGAGCGATCTCCGACGCGGCGTAGTCACCTCCGACCCATAGCTTGCTGAGGATCTGTTTAGCCACGGCGCCCGCAATCACGCCCCCGAGCCCGCTCATTGCCATGGCTCCCCTCTACCTCTCTGACGAGAATGGAATGGAGTATTGCTGTGGTTGTGAAACTGTAAGGACCAAATCGCAATCATACAAATAAGAGGTTTTTTTTTTTTAGAAAAGGAGGATGACCTCCGGCCTCTGCATCTAGGGCTATCAAGAATTAATTATAACTTTCACGTCTGAGCGTCGGTTTATGCAAGTATTACATGAAGGACGGACCGTGGTTGTTGCCTTCACTGTCATGCATTATTTTTCTTCTAGAAACAGTCAAACAGAACACCATGCACAAGCAACAAGTTCTCCTATATACCATGTGAACAGACATTGGACGCAGCATCTTCACGAAGTACCGGAAGATCATTCTGTCCGCATACAATAAAGTTTGTTCTCGAAGCTAATACTTTTATTGTGCGTGCAAAAAATAGGTCATGAAAGTCATTTGCATTTGTTGGCTTATTAAGAAAAAGTCGAGAAACATGAATGGACTAGGGCGGACCTGTCCACGGCAACAGGACGGACCAGTGAAGCTGAGGAGCAGGAGCGGCCAACTTGGGTCCATGGTCCATGCCACCCACCTCATGCATGAAAAATGCAAGAAAATAAAGTTTGAATTGGCACTCCGCACGCACACTGACTATTGTGGCCACTGACTAGTACGTACGTACGTACTTGCAACGCATGGTTACACACACTCATGCACGAGTATAAGATGAGGTGCACCGCCCAAGCAGTTTTTGCCAACAGCACTTGAGAATCGCCAGCATCCCAACCTAGTTTCTTGCTGAGTTCCTGCTTCGTGTATACATACCATACCACAGGCCACAGCTGAATCCATGGCGAAATGCTTCCTACTGCTCGCCTTCTTGGCGTTTCTCCTGCGGGCGGCCTACGCGACGTGCCACCCTAACGACCTCCAAGCGCCGCGGGGCTTCACCGGGAAGGTACTTGGATCTCTCAATTAATTCATTTGTTGGTGAGGTACCCAAGGGTTTGACACTACTCAAGGGCCTCACCGTTGTCGATCGTTCATTAGGTATTGCTTTCGCTAACTTGCCGTTGTATGTGAAGAGCAATAGAAGAACACTCCAACAACAGCAACCAAATACCATTACTGGGACCAACAACAGTGTCAGATCTGGGAGTGGCAATATTGTATCTGGGAACAACAACACTGTCGTATCTGGGGATAACAACAATGTTTCTGGGAGCAACAACACAGTCACCTCTGGGAGCAACAATGTCATAGTTGACACCAACCATGTTGTAACTGGGAGCAACAATACTATATCCGGCAATAACAATAGGGTAACTGGGAACAATAATGTTGTATCAGGGAGCAGCCAAGTTGTGTCCGGGGACAACAAAGTCGTAACTGGCTAATGATCTGTCAGTGGATTGATTTCGGCCTCCCTGGTGCAGCTCATACGTCCTTGTCCAAGTTCAGTGTAACTCATGATTACTTATTGAGCCCAATCGTGTTTGGAACTTCATGGATATAGCACCCTACCTACTTAAAATAAAATTTCCCTAAATATCTCTAGAACTTTTTACATAATAAATGCTGACCTGCACAGCAATGGTGAGTTGCAGCTTATGTACAAGTTTTCATCGTCGGTATCTAGATGTGGTTATTTCATCTATTCTGTAATGTATGATGTTTTATTATCTATGAAGACTGGTCTATGAATTATAAGTGATCAATGTCATCTAGCTATACACTTCTCAGGTGATGCAATACGGATCGTTTGCCATGTGCACCTTCAATCTGTTTTCAGATGTACATACTTCTTTCCTAGAGCCCTTAGGATTTTTCGAATCCAGAAAATGAATTAAGCTTGGGAAGGAAATGTATGCATGCCTTGGTTATCGCAAACCATCCCAAATTCTCGGACCAACAATTATCGCAGAGATTGTAAAAATATAAAGAAAATAGGCCAGGCTAAGGTTGCACCAGCAACTGGGTACACGCGCTAGGGATAATAATTATACAGATCAACAATGCACTGGTAAACATTGATAAATATATTTTGCAAATACATAACATAAGTGAGAGACGTGTCCTTGTGACACCACGACTGACTACCGCCGCGTCGAGGATTCGATTGTCCAACCTTTGCCCTATCTGACTCACGGGGGTTACTCCGGTTATTAAGGATAAACCAGATCAATGCAAGAGTGTTTGATGACTGCATAGTCTCCCCAAAGACTTGGTTCCAGCTACCATAATGACCTTATTATCACCATCTTTCGGCATAGCCCCCCTCTCCTATTTGCGCTTTACCTCTCCTTGTTCTAATATTTTGTGTCACGGGTACTATCAACCCTAAGATCAAGGTAGAGACAACATATAGAAGACAAAATAGATGCACCATAATACTCCCTTCGTACAAAAATAAATGTCTCAACTTTAGTACAACAAGAGACACTTATTTTAGGACGGAGGGAGTATAAAGTAACGTAAACCGTCAATCCCCAAAGATTAAAAAAACAATGTTAGCTTAGGGTTTAAATTGAAAGTGTGCTGGGTGATTCCAAATTAATTGGAATATTTTATTTTATCTCCCTATAATTAGTGGAAGGTTTTATTTATAGGTTTTAAAGAGAAATCACCATGTGAACCCCTCAATTTAAAATATATAAAAATGTATTCATTTTAATGAGTTGCATTTTAGCTAAGGTTAGGATTTTTAATACTTTGAGGATTTAATCCAACCTCATTCCAGGATTAAAGCATGATGACATGATGGCATGATGCAATGATGATGCAAAAATGAAAAATAAGCAATTATAATTAGGGTACTATCCGGGGATGTTACATGAGTCGAAGAGGCCTCAAAGAGGTATATGTTGATGGTGGGCTTTCTTTGGTCGAATAAATATAATATTTGTGTCTATTTGAAATCGCTAACTAAGAGGGTTCCCCCAACAAAATGTCACCCTCACCTCCTCTGATGGTGACAAGTGGCACATCGCATGTGCACCACTTGTCACAAACAAATAGTTTATTTGTGTTTCTGTCCATCTAATTTTTCAAAATGGTTTATCTCTTGAACCGTGCATTCAAATCATGAATAGTTAGTCACCAATGTGTTCCTTGCGTCAAGGTATTTGAAATTAGATTCCATGTTCATATGTTTTGATGATTGTTTTTGGCAAAAAATATGCTTCAAAAGTGAACTAGCATGTGCTTCCAAACTGTGCTAACCCATGCTTTTCAAGTAAAATTAACTTGTCCTAGCACGTGGTGAAGCACAATTGTGCTTCCCCAAAGTGAACTATCTTTGTCCTCTTCCGTGAAGCACATGAAGCACAAGAGATCCAGATCTAGGGTTTCCTGCTACTTCTCAAGCTTGCGTTGTATTCTCTCGAAGAGGAAAGGGTGATGCAGCACAGTAGCGTAAGTATTTCCCTCAGTTTTTGAGAACCAATGTATCAATCCAGTAGGAGACCACGCGCGAGTCCCTCGCACCTGCACAAACAAATAAGAACTTCGCAGCCAACGTGATAAGGGGTTGTCAATCCCTTTACGGTCACTTACGAAATTGAGATCTAATAAATATGATAGTTTGATATTTTTGGTATTTTTGGATATAAGAACAGAAAGTAAAAACGGTAAAGTAAAGTAGATTGTAGATTGATATGTTGAGAATAGACCCGGGGGCCATATGTTTCACTAGTGGCTTCTCTCATGATAGCAGAATTCTACGGTGGGTGAACGAATTACTGTCGAGCAATTGACAGAAAAGCGAATACTTATGAGAATATCTAGGCACGATCATTATATATAGGCATCACGTCCGTGACAAGTAGACCGAAACGATTCTGCATCTACTACTATTACTCCACACATCGACCGCTATCCAGCATGCATCGAGAGTATTAAGTTCATAAGAACAGAGTAACGCCTTAAGAAAGATGACATGATGTAGAGGGATAAACTCAAGCAATATGATGTAAACCCCATCTTTTTATCCTCGATGGAAACAATACAATACGTGCCTTGCTGCCCCTACTGTCACTGGGAAAGGACACCACAATATTGAACCCAAAGCCAAGCACTTCTCCCATTGCAAGAACTATAGATCTAGTAGGCCAAACCAAACCAATAATTCGAAGTGACTTGCAAGGATATTATAATCATACATAAAAGAATTCATAAAAGAACCAAATATTTCTCATAGATAATCTTGATCATAAACACACAATTCATCGGATCTCGACAACCACACCGCAAAAAGAGATTACATCGAATAGATATCCTCGAAGACCGAGGAGAACTTGGTATTGAGATCCAAAGAGAGAGAAGAAGCCATCTAGGTTCTAACTATGGACCCGAAGGTCTGTGGTAAACTACTCACAACTCATGGTGAGGCGATGGTGTTGATGTAGAAGCACTCCGTGGTAGATCCCCCCTCCGGCGGAGCTCCGGAACAGACCAAGATGGGATCTCACGGGAACAGAAGGTTGCGATGGTGGAATTAGGGTTTTCTCTCCTCTTCTGATGTTTTCGGGGTACATGGATATATATATAGGAGGAAGGAGGGCACCGGGGGACCAACGTGGGGCCCACGAGGCAGGGGGCGCGCCCCCACCCTCGTGGACGCCACGTGTGCCCTATTCCGTGGTTCTCAAGTCTCGCGTGAAGATATCGCTCTAAAAATATCTCTCCCGAAGGTTTCATTCCGTTTGGACTCCGTTTGATATTCCTTTTCTGTAAAACCCTGAAATAGGCAAAAAAACGGCAATCTAGATTGGGCCTTTGGGTTAATAGGTTAATCCCAAAAATAATATAAAAGTGTATAACAAAGCTCATTAAACATCCAAAACATCATATATAATAGCATGGAACAATCAAAAATTATAGATACGTTGGAGACGTATCAAGCATCTCCAAGCTTAATTCCTGCTCGTCCTCGAGTAGGTAAATGATAAAAACAGAATTTTTGATTTGGTATGCTAACAAACATAATTTTCAATGTAATTCTTTTTATTGTGGCATGAATGTTCAGATCTGAAAGATTCAAGACAAAAGTCTATATTGACATAAGAAATAATAATACTTCAAGCATACTAACAAAGCAATCATGTCTTCTCAAAATACCATGGCTAAAGAAAGTTATCCCTACAAAATCATATAGTCTGGGCTATGCTCCCTCTTCATCACACAAAATATTCATATCATGCACAACCCCGGTTTCAGCCAAGCACTTGTTTTCATACTCTATTCTTTCGAACCTTTCAACTTTCACGCAATACATGAGCGTGAGCCATGGATATATCACTATGGGTGGAATAGAGTGGTGGTTGTGGAGAGACAAAAAGGAGGAAGATAGTCTCACAGCGACTAGGCGTATCAATGGGCTATGGAGATGCACATCAATAGATATCAATGTGAGTGAGTAGGGATTGCCATGCAACGGATGCACTAGAGCTAAAAATGTATGAAAGCTCAACAAAAGAAACTAAGTGGATGTGCATCCAACTTGCTTGCTCATGAAGAACTAGGGTATTTGAGGAAGTCCATCGTTGAAATATACAAGCCAAGTTCTATAATGAAAAATTCCCACTAGTATATGAAAGTGACTAAATATGAGACTCTCTATCATGAAGAACATGGTGCTACTTTGAAGCACAAGTGTGGAAAAGGATAGTACCATTGTCCCTTCTCTCTTTTCTCTCATTCTTTTTTTTTGAGGGGCTTTCTCTTTTTTTAGCCCCTCTCTATATAATTTTTTTTGGGCCATCTCCCTTTTTTATTTGGCCTTTCCTCACATGGGACAATGCTCTAATAATGATGATCATCACACTTTTATTGATTTACAACTCGATATTACAACTCGATACTAGAACAAAGTATGACTCTATATGAATGCCTCCGGCGGTGTACCGAGGTGTGCAATGAATCAAGAGTGACATGTATTGAAAAATTATGCATGGTGGCTTTGCCACAACTACGATGTCAACTACATGATCATGCATGGCTATATGACAATATGAAGCGTGTTATATGAACGGAACGGTGAAAAGTTGCATGGCAATATATCTCGGAATGGCTATGGAAATGCCATGATAGGTAGATATGGTGGCTGTTTTGAGGAAGGTATATGGTGGGTGTATGATACCGACGAAAGTTGCGCGGTACAAGAGAGGCTAGCAATGGTGGAAGGGTGAGAGTGCGTATAATCCATGGACTCAACATTAGTCATAAAGAACTCATATACTTATTGCAAAAATTTACAAGTCGTCAAAACAAAGCAATCAACGCATGCTCCTAGGGGGGAGGTTGGTAGGAGTTAACCATCGCGCGCCCCCGACCTCCACACAAAGGATGACACTCTACAAATACCTCATGCTCTAACTTCGTCACATAGCGGTTCACCATACGTGCATGCTACGGCAATCACAAATTTTAACACAAGTATTTCTCAAATTCATAATTACTCCACTAGCATGACTCTAATATCACCATCCTCATATCTCAAAACAATCATCAAGTATCAAACTTCTCATCATATTCAATGTACTTTGTATGAAAGTTTTTACTACATTCATCTTGGATGCCTATCATGTTAAGGCTAGTTTTATAGCCAAAGCACATTACCATGCTATTCTAATAGACTCTCAAAAGGATATAAGTGAAGCATGAGAGGTCAACAATTTCTACAAAATAAAATTACCACCGTGCTCAAAAAGATATAAGTGAAGCACTAGAGCAAACTATTTAGCTCAAAAGATATAAGTGGAGCACATAGAGTGTTCTAACAATTCCTAGGCCATATTTATCTCTCTCAAAAAGGTGTGTCCAACAAGGATAATTGTGGCAAACTAACAAGCAAAGACTCAAATCATACATGACGCTCCAAGTAAAACACATATCATGTGGTGAATAAAAATATAGTCTCGAGTATAGTTACCGATAGATGAAGACGAAAGAGGGGATGCCTTCCCGGGGCATCCCCAAGCTTAGGCTTTTGGTTGTCCTTGAATTTTACCTTGGGGTGCATTGGGCATCCCCAATCTTAGGCTCTTGCCACTCTTTGTTCCATAGTCCATCAAAGCAATACTCAAAACTTGAAAACTTCACAACACAAAATTTAGACAAAAATCTCGTGAGCTCCGTTAGTATAAGAAAACAAACCACCACTCAAAGGTATTGTAATGAACTCATACTTTGTTTATATTGGTGTTAAACCTACTATATTCCAACTTCTCTATGATTCATATCCTCCAATACTACTCATAGATTCATCAAAATTAGCAAACAACACACGAAAAACAGAACCTGTCAAAAACAGAACAGTCTGTAGTAATCTGTAACTTTCGCATACTTCTGTAGCTCCAAAAAAATTGAAATAAATTGGTAAACGTGGGGAATTTGTCTATTAATCATCTGAAAAAAGAATCAACTAAATAACACACTCAAGTAAAATCTGGTGACTATTCTAGTGAGCGCTAACGATTCTGTTTTTTACAGCAAGATCATATAAACTTCACACAAGTCTTCCCAAAGGTTCTACTTCGCACAAACACTAATTAAAACGCAAAACCACATCTAAACAGAAGTTAGATGCAATATTTATTCCTAAACAGAAGCAAAAACAAAGAAAATAAAATTGGTTTGCCTCCCAACAAGCGCTATCGTTTAACGCCCCTAGCTAGGCACGATAATTCAATGATGCTCACATGAAAGATAAGAATTGAAGCACAAAAAGAGCATCAAATAGCATGTGAAAATCACATCTAAGTCTAACATACTTTCTATGCATAGGCATTTTATAGGAAAACAATTTAGCAAGACAAGCAAGATCTAGCATATGCAAGGAAGAAGAAAGAAACAATAGCAATCTCAACATAACGAGAGGTAGCTTAGTAACATGAAAATTTCTACAACCATATTTTCCTCTCTCATAATAATTGCATGTAGGATCATAAGCAAATTCAACAATATAGCTATCACAAAACATATTCTCAACACGATCCATATGCATACGAAGTTGACACTCTTCCAAAATAGTGGGATTAACATTAACTAAAGTCATGACCTCTCCAAATCCACTTTTATCAAAAAATTCATAAGATTGAACATTCTCCAAATATGTGGGATCTAAAGTTGACACTCTTCCAAACCCACTTTCAATATTATTGCAAACATTATCAATCTTACATTCATCATGGGGATTAAATAATTTTTCAAGATCATAAGAAGAATCACCCCAATCATGATCATTGCAACAAGTAGTGGACATAGCAATACTAGCATCCCCAAGCTTAGGGTTTTGCATATCGATAACACAATTGACATTAATATAATTTATAATAACATCATTGCAATCATGCTTTTTTACTTAAGGAGCTATCGTGAATCACTTTTTCTTTTAACAACTGCTCACAATTTTCAGATTCATGAATTTCAAGCAAAACCCCATAAAGATAATCTAGAGCACTCAACTCACTATCAATAGGTTCAACATAATGGGATCTCTTAAAAAGATTAGTAAGTGGATGAGGATCCATAATTTAGCAAGCGACGATGCAAGCTAATAGAAGGCACATGGCAACACAAGCAAACAAAAAAGGCAAACGGAAAAAGGGCGAATAAAACGGCAAGGGTGAAGTGTTGGGGAACGTTGCATGGAAAACAAAAATTTTTCTCTACGTTCACCAAGATCAATCTAGGAGATGCTACTACGAGAGGAGAGTTGGATCTACGTACCCTTGTAGATCGCTAAGCGGAAGCGTTAAGAACGCGGTTGATGGAGTCGTACTCGCCGCGATTCAGATCGCTGAAGATCCAAGCACCGAAGCAACGGTGCCTCCGCGTTCTTCACACGTACGGCTCGGGGACGTCTCCTCCTTCTTGATCCAGCAAGGGGTGGAGGAGAGGTTGATGGAGAACCGGCAGCACGACGGCGTGGTGGTGATGGTGGAGAAGAACTCCAGCAGGGCTTCGCCTAAGCACCGCGGGAGGAGAAGATGTTACGGGAGAGGGAGGGCAGCACCGAGGCACGAACTTGTGTTGGCTGCCCTCCCTCTACCCCTCTATATATAGGGGGAAGGAGGAGAGGGGGGGCGCCCTAGGGTTTCCCCTAGGGGGCCGGCGGCCAGGGCATGGGGGGGGGCGGCGGCCAGGGCAGGCCCTAGGGTTTCCCCCCCTAGGTGCCTTGCCCCCCAAGGCTTAGGGGGTGCGGCCACCCTAGAGGGGTCCACCCCCCTTGGCGCACAAGGAGAGGGCCCAGGGGGGGCGCACAGCCCCTTGAGGGCTGTGGTGTTCCCCCTTGTGGCCCATTAGGCCCAGAACTGCTTCCGGAACCCCCGAAACCCCTTTCCGGTACTCCGCCGATTTCCCGATGCTCTCCGGAACACTTCCGGACTCCGAAACCTTTCATCCTATATATCAATCTTCGTCTCCGGACCATTCCGGAGACCCTCGTCATGTCCGGGATCTCATCCGGGACTCCGAACAACCTTCGGTAACCATACACTTTTCTCACTAACAACCCTAGCGTCACCGAACGTTAAGTGTGTAGACCCTGCGGGTTCGGAAACCATGTAGACATGACCGAGACACTCCCAGGTCAATAACCAATAGCGGGATCTGGATACCCATATTGGTTCCCACATGTTTCTCGATGATCTCATCGGATGAACCACGATGTCAAGGATTCAGGCAATCCCGTATACAGTTCCCTTTGTCTCGTCGGTATGTTACTTGCCCGAGATTCGATCGTCGGTATCTCTATACCTAGTTCAATCTCGTTACCGGCAAGTCTCTTTACTCGTTACTGTAATACATAATCCCGTGACCAACTACTTAGTCACTTTGAGCTCATTGAGATGATGTATTACCGAGTGGGCCCGGAGATACCTCTCCGTCATACGGAGTGACAAATCCCAGTCTCGATCCATGTCAACTCAACAGACACCCTCGGAGATACCTGTAGAGTACCTTTATAGTCACCCAGTTACGTTGTGACGTTTGGCACACACAAAGCATTCCTACGGTGTCAGTGAGTTACATGATCTCATGGTCATAGGAACTTATACTTGACATGCAGAAAACTATAGCGATAACTGACACGATCAAAAGCTATGTTTAACGTTTGGGTCTCGTCCATCACATCATTCTCCTAATGATGTGATCCCGTTATCAAATGACAACTCATGTCTATGACCTGGAAACCGCGGTCATCTTTGATCAACGAGCTAGTCCTGTAGAGGCTCACTAGGGACATAAAGTCTGTCTATTCATCCACACATGTATTTGAGTTTCCAATCAATACAATTATAGCATGGATAATAAACGATTATCATGAACAAGGAAATATAATAATAACTCTTTTATTATTGCCTCTAGGGCATATTTCCAACAGTCTCCCACTTGCACTAGAGTCAATAATCTAGCATTACAAGGTAATGAATCTAACACCCATAGAGTCTTGGTGTTGATCATGCTTAGCCCGTGGAAGAGGCTTAGTCAACGGATCTGCAACATTCAAATCCGTGTGTACTTTGCAAATGTTTATGTCCTCCTCCTTGACCGAATCGCGGATGGAATTGAAGCGTCGCTTTATGTGTCTGGTCCTCTTGTGAAACCTTGGTTCCTTGGCTAGAGCAATGGCACCAGTGTTGTCACAGAACAGAGTCATTGGGTTCAGTGCACTATGCACAACTCCAAGATCTGTCATGAACTCCTTCATCCAGACACCTTCCTTTGCCGCCTCCGAGGCAGCTATATACTCCGCTTCACATGTAGAATCAGCTACCACGCTCTGCTTGGAACTGCACCAGCTTACCGCTCCCCCGTTGAGAATATATACGTATCCGGTTTGAGACTTAGAGTCATCCGGATCAGTGTCAAAGCTTGCATCGACGTAACCCTTTACGACGAGCTCTTGATCACCTCCATAAACGAGAAACATATCCTTAGTCCTTTTCAGGTACTTTAGGATATTCTTGACCGCTGTCCAGTGATCCATACCAGGATTACTTTGAAACCTTCCGGCCATACTTATGGTAAGGCTGACATCTGGTCTTGTGCACAGCATTGCATACATGATAGAGCCTATGGCTGAAGCATAGGGGACGACACTCATCTTTTCTCTATCTTCCGCAGTCACTGGGCATTGAGTCTTACTCAACTTTGTACCTTGCAATACCGGCAAGAACCCCTTCTTGGATTGATCCATTTTGAACTTCTTCAAAACTTTATCAAGGTATGTGCTTTGTGAAAGTCCTATCAAGCGTCTTGATCTATCTCTATAGATCTTGATGCCCAATATGAAAGCAGCTTCACCGAGATCTTTCATCGAAAAACTCTTGTTCAAATACCCCTTCACGCTATCCAAAAATTCTATATTGTTTCCAATCAACAATATGTCATCCACATATAATATTAGAAACGCTATAGAGCTCCCACTCACTTTCTTGTAAATACAAGCTTCATTGTAAACTTGTATAAACCCAAACGCTTTGATCACCTCATCAAAGCGAAGATTCCAACTCCGAGATGCCTGCACCAGCCCATAAATGGAACGCTGGAGCTTGCATACTTTGTCAGAATTCTCTGGATCGACAAAACCTTCCGGTTGCATCATATACAACTCTTCCTTAAGAAAACCGTTAAGGAACGCTGTTTTGACATCCATCTGCCAAATTTCATAATCGAAATATGCAGCTATTGCTAACATGATTCGGACGGATTTAAGCATCGCTACGGGTGAGAAAGTCTCATCGTAGTCAATCCCTTGAACTTGTGAAAAACCCTTTGCCACAAGTCGAGCTTTATACACGGTGACATTACCGTCAGCGTCCGTCTTCCTCTTAAAAATCCATTTATTCTGAATGGCCTTCCGCCCTTCAGGTAATACTTTCAAAGTCCATACTTTGTTTTCATACATGGATCCCATCTCGGATTTCATGGCCTCTAACCATTTGTCGGAATCCGGGCCCACCATCGCTTCTCCATAGCTCGTAGGTTCACCGTTGTCTAACAACATGACCTCCAAGACAGGGTTACCATACCACTCAGGTGCAGTGCGTACCCTTGTCGACCTACGAGGTTCGGTAGTAACTTGATCAGAAGCTCCTTGATCATCATCATTGGCTTCCTCTTCAACCTCTGCAGGCTCCACAAAAACATCTTTCTGTGCTGCGCTACTCTGATGTTGAAGCAGAGGTTCAATAACCTCATCAAGTTCTACCTTCCTCCCACTCAATTCTTTCGAGAGAAACTCTTTCTCGAGAAAGGACCCGTTCTTAGCGACAAACACTTTGCCCTCGGATCTGAGATAGAAGGTGTACCCAACTGTTTCTTTTGGGTATCCTATGAAGACACATTTGTCCGCTTTGGGTTCGAGCTTTTCTGGCTGAAGCCTTTTGACATAAGCATCGCAACCCCAAACCTTGAGAAAAGACAACTTAGGTTTCTTACCAAACCACAGTTCATACGGTGTTGTCTCAACGGACTTAGATGGAGCCCTATTTAAAGTGAATGCAGCTGTCTCTAACGCATATCCCCAAAACGATAGTGGTAAATCGGCAAGAGACATCATAGAACGTACCATATCTAATAGGGTTCGATTACGACGTTCGGACACACCATTACGCTGTGGTGTTCCAGGTGGTGTCAACTGTGAAACAATTCCACATTTTCTTAAGTGATCACCAAACTCATAACTCAGATATTCTCCCCCTCGATCAGATCGTAGGAACTTGATCTTCTTGTTACGATGATTTTCAACTTCACTCTGAAATTGCTTGAACTTTTCAAAAGTTTCAGACTTATGCTTCATCAAGTAAATATACCCATATCTACTTAAGTCGTCAGTGAAGGTGAGAAAATAACGATATCCACCGCGCGCCGTTACACTCATCGGACCGCACACATCAGTATGTATGATTTCCAATAAGTCACTTGCCCGTTCCATTGTCCCTGAAAACGGGGTCCTTGTCATCTTGCCCATGAGGCACGGCTCGCACGTGTCAAGTGATTCAAAATCAAGAGACTCCAAAAGTCCATCGGCATGGAGCTTCCTCATGCGTTTCACGCCGATATGACCGAGACGGCAGTGCCACAAGAAAGTGGTATTATCATTATCTACTCTACATCTTTTGGCATCAATGTTATGAACATGTGTATCATCACTATCGAGATTCAATAAGAATAAACCCCTAACTTCGGGTGCATGACCATAAAAGATATTACTCATATAAATAGAACAACCATTATTCTCTGACTTAAATGAGTAACCGTCTCGCAATAAACAAGATCCAGATATAATGTTCATGCTTAACGCAGGCACTAAATAACAATTATTCAGGTTCATAATTAATCCCGATGGTAATCGAAGAGCGAGCGTGCCGACGGCGATCACATCAACCTTGGAACCATTTCCCACGCGCATCGTCACTTCGTCCTTCGCCAGCCTCCGTTTATTCCGCAGTTCCTGTTTAGAGTTGCAAATGTGAGCAACCGAACCGGTATCAAATACCCAGGCACTACAACGAGAGTTGGTAAGGTACACATCAATAACATGTATATCATATATACCTTTGTTGTTGTTGGCCCCCTTCTTGTCCGCCAGATACTTGGGGCAGTTCCGCTTCCAGTGGTTGTTCCCCTTGCAATAGAAACACTCAGTCTCTGGCTTGGGCCCAGCCTTGGGTTTCTTCACTGGATTAGCAACTGCTTTGCCACCCTTCTTAGAGTTACCCTTCTTGCCCTTGCCATTCTTCTTGAAACTGGTGGTTTTATTGACCATCAACACTTGATACTCCTTCTGGATGTCTGCCTCAGCGACTTTCAGCATCGAAAACAGCTCGGCGATGGTCTTGTTCATCCCTTGCATGTTATACTGCTGCACGAAGCTCTTGTAGCTTGGAGGGAGTGACTGGAGAATTCTGTCAATGATAGCCTCATCCGGGAACACAAGTCCCAGATCAGCTATGCGGGTATAGTACCCAGACATCTTCAGCAAGTGCTCACTGACAGACGAATTCTCCTCCATCTTACAAGCAAAGAATTTATCGGTGGTCTCATACCTCTCGATCTTAGCATTCTTTTCAAAGATGAACTTCAACTCCGTGTACATCTCATATGCACCATGACGTTCAAAACGCCTTTGAAGTCCTCCTTCCAAGCCGTACAACATGGCACACTGCACTATCGAATAGTCATCCGAACGCGTCTGCCTGACGTTCATAACGTCCGCAGAGGCTCCAGGAGCGGGGGGTTCACCTAGCGGTGCATATAGGACATAAACCTTTTGGGCAGCTGTGAGGATGATCCTCAGATTGCGGAGCCAGTCCACAAAGTTGCTCCCATCATCTTTCAGTTTAGCTTTCTCTAGGAACGCATTAAAATTCAGGGGAGCTACTGCGCGAGCCATCTACAACCAAAAATTTGCAAAGACATTTTAGACTATTGTTCATGATAAGTGAGTTATTACCTAATCAAATTATCTATAACTCCCACTCAAATTGACATCCCTCTGGTCATTCGAGCGTGACATGATCCAAATTCACCAACCCAAGTCCGATCATCACGTGAGATGAGGTGGTGTCAATGGTGAACATCAACATGTTGATCATATCTACTATATGACTCATGCTCGACCTTTCGGTCCTCCGTGTTCCGAGGCCATGTCTGTACATGCTATGCTCGTCAAGTCTAACCCGAGTGTTCTGCACGTGCAAAACTGGCTTGCACCCGTTGTATGCGAACGTAGAGTCTATCACACCCGATCATCACGTGGTGCTTCGAAACGACGAACCTTCGCAACGGCGCACACTCGGGGGGAACACAATTTTATCTTGAAATTTTAGTGAAGGATCATCTTATAATGCTACCGTCGTCCTAAGCAAAATAAGATGCATAAAAGGATTAACATCACATGCAAATCATAAGTGACATGATATGGCCATCAACTCGTGCTTTTGATCTCCATCTCCAAAGCACCGGCATGATCTCCATCGTCACCGGCGCCACACCATGATCTCCATCATCATGATCTCCATCATCGTGTCGCCATCGGGGTTGTCGGCGCCCACCATGCTCTTACTACTATTGCTACCGTTTAGCGATAAAGTAAAGCATTACAAAGCGCTTAATGATTGACACGCAGGTCATACAAAAAATAAAGACAACCCTATGGCTCCTGCCGGTTGCCGTATGCATCGACATGCAAGTCGATATTAACTATTACAACATGATCATTTCATACATCAAATATATCTCATCATGTCATTGGCCATATCATATCACATGCATACCCTGCAAAAACAAGTTAGACGTCCTCTAATTTGTTGTTGCATGTTTTACGTGGCTGCTATGGGTATCTAGCAAGAACGCTTCTTACCTACGCAAAACCACAACGGTGATATTCAAGTTGCTATTTAACCTTCTACAAGGACCGCCTTGTTCTATTCCGATTCAACTAAGATAGGAGAGACAGACACCCGCCAGCCATCTTATGCAACAAAAGTCACATGTCTGTCGATGGAACCGGTCTCATGTACGTGGACATGTAAAGTTGGTCCGGGCCGCTTCATCCCATAATACCGCTGAATCAAGAAAGACTAAGGAGGGCAGCAATTTAAACATCAACGCCACAAACCCTTTTGTGTTCTACTCGAGAAAGCATCTACGCAAGATCCTAGCTCATGATGCCACTGTTGGGGAACGTTGCATGGAAAACAAAAAATTTTCTCTACGTTCACCAAGATCAATCTAGGAGATGCTACTACGAGAGGAGAGTTGGATCTACGTACCCTTGTAGATCGCTAAGCGGAAGCGTTAAGAACGCGGTTGATGGAGTCGTACTCGCCGCGATTCAGATCGCTGAAGATCCAAGCACCGAAGCAACGGTGCCTCCGCGTTCTTCACACGTACGGCTCGGGGACGTCTCCTCCTTCTTGATCCAGCAAGGGGTGGAGGAGAGGTTGATGGAGAACCGGCAGCACGACGGCGTGGTGGTGATGGTGGAGAAGAACTCCAGCAGGGCTTCGCCTAAGCACCGCGGGAGGAGAAGATGTTACGGGAGAGGAGGGCAGCACCGAGGCACGAACTTGTGTTGGCTGTCCTCCCTCTACCCCTCTATATATAGGGGGAAGGAGGAGAGGGGGGGCGCCCTAGGGTTTCCCCTAGGGGGCCGGCGGCCAGGGCATGGGGGGGGCGGCGGCCAGGGCAGGCCCTAGGGTTTCCCCCCCTAGGTGCCTTGCCCCCCAAGGCTTAGGGGGTGCGGCCACCCTAGAGGGGTCCACCCCCCTTGGCGCACAAGGAGAGGGCCCAGGGGGGGCGCACAGCCCCTTGAGGGCTGTGGTGTTCCCCCTTGTGGCCCATTAGGCCCAGAACTGCTTCCGGAACCCCCGAAACCCCTTTCCGGTACTCCGGCGATTTCCCGATGCTCTCCGGAACACTTCCGGACTCCGAAACCTTTCATCCTATATATCAATCTTCGTCTCCGGACCATTCCGGAGACCCTCGTCATGTCCGGGATCTCATCCGGGACTCCGAACAACCTTCGGTAACCATACACTTTTCTCACTAACAACCCTAGCGTCACCGAACGTTAAGTGTGTAGACCCTGCGGGTTCGGAAACCATGTAGACATGACCGAGACACTCCCAGGTCAATAACCAATAGCGGGATCTGGATACCCATATTGGTTCCCACATGTTTCTCGATGATCTCATCGGATGAACCACGATGTCAAGGATTCAGGCAATCCCGTATACAGTTCCCTTTGTCTCGTCGGTATGTTACTTGCCCGAGATTCGATCGTCGGTATCTCTATACCTAGTTCAATCTCGTTACCGGCAAGTCTCTTTACTCGTTACTGTAATACATAATCCCGTGACCAACTACTTAGTCACTTTGAGCTCATTGAGATGATGTATTACCGAGTGGGCCCGGAGATACCTCTCCGTCATACGGAGTGACAAATCCCAGTCTCGATCCATGTCAACTCAACAGACACCCTCGGAGATACCTGTAGAGTACCTTTATAGTCACCCAGTTACGTTGTGACGTTTGGCACACACAAAGCATTCCTACGGTGTCAGTGAGTTACATGATCTCATGGTCATAGGAACTTATACTTGACATGCAGAAAACTATAGCGATAACTGACACGATCAAAAGCTATGTTTAACGTTTGGGTCTCGTCCATCACATCATTCTCCTAATGATGTGATCCCGTTATCAAATGACAACTCATGTCTATGACCTGGAAACCGCGGTCATCTTTGATCAACGAGCTAGTTCTGTAGAGGCTCACTAGGGACATAAAGTCTGTCTATTCATCCACACATGTATTTGAGTTTCCAATCAATACAATTATAGCATGGATAATAAACGATTATCATGAACAAGGAAATATAATAATAACTCTTTTATTATTGCCTCTAGGGCATATTTCCAACATGAAGTGGGGGAGAGGAAAACAAGAGGCAAATAATGTAGTGCGAAGGATAAGGGTTTGTGATAGGTACTTGGTATATGACTTTTGCGTAAGCCTCCCTGTTAACGACGCCAGAAATTCTTCTTGTTACTTCTCGAGCTTGCGTTTTATTCCCTCGAAGAGGAAACGATGATGCAGCATAGTAGCGTAAGTATTTCCCTCAGTTTTTTGAGAACCAAGGTATCAATCCAGTAGGAGACCACGCGCGAGTCCCTCGCACCTGCACAAACAAATAAGAACTTCGCAGTCAACGCGATAAGGGGTTATCAATCCCTTTACGGTCACTTACGAAAGTGAGATATGATAGATATGATAGTTTGATATTTTTGGTATTTTTGGATATAAGAATAGAAAGTAAAAACGGTAAAGTAAAGTAGATTGTAGATTGATATGTTGAGAATAGACCCGGGGGCCATAGGTTTCACTAGTGGCTTCTCATGATAGCAGAATTCTGTGGGTGAACGAATTACTGTCGAGCAATTGATAGAAAAGTGAATATTTATGAGAATATATAGGCATGATCATTATATATAGGCATCACGTCTGTGACAAGTAGACCGAAACGATTCTGCATCTACTACTATTACTCCACACATCGACCGCTATCCAGCATGCATCTGGAGTATTAAGTTCATAAGAACAAAGTAACGCCTTAAGCAAGATGACATGTTGTAGAGGGATAAACTCAAGCAATATGATGTAAACCCCATCTTTTTATCCTCGATGGCTTACAATACGTGCCTCGCTGCCCGTACTGTCACTGGGAAAGGACACCGCAAGATTGAACCCCAAGCCAAGCACTTCTCCCATTGCAAGAACTATAGATCTAGTAGGCCAAACCAAACCAATAATTTAAAGAGACTTGCAAGGATATATTATAATCATACATAAAAGAATTCAGAAAAGAACCAAATATTTCTCATAGATAATCTTGATCATAAACCCACAATTCATCGTATCTCGACAAACACACCGCAAAAAGAGATTACATCGAATAGATCTCCTCGAAGACCGAGGAGAACTTGGTATTGAGATCCAAAGAGAGAGAAGAGGCCATCTAGGTACTAACTATGGACCCCGAAGGTCTGTGGTAAACTACTCACAACTCATGGTGAGGCGATGGTGTTGATGTAGAAGCACTCCGTGGTAGATCCCCCCTCCGCCGGAGCTCCGGAACAGGCCCCAAGATGGGATCTCACGGGAACAGAAGGTTGCGGCGGTGGAAGTAGGGTTTTCTCTCCTCTTCTGATGTTTTCGGGGTACATGGATATATATAGGAGGAAGGAGGGCACCGGGGGACCAACATGGGGCCCACGAGGCATGGGACGCGCCCCCCACCCTCGTGGACACCACGTGTGCCCTATTGTGTGGTTCTCAAGTCTCCCGTGAAGATATCGCTCCAAAAATATCTCTCCCGAAGGTTTCATTCCGTTTGGACTCCGTTTGATATTCCTTTTCTGTAAAACCTTGAAATAGGCAAAAAACAACAATCTGGACTGGGCCTTTGGGTTAATAGGTTAGTCCCAAAAATAATATAAAAGTGTATAACAAAGCCCATTAAATATCCAAGATATCATATATAATAGTATGGAACAATCAAAAATTATAGATACGTTGGAGACGTATCATTTCCCCCGGAGCATCCCGAGCGAGGTGATGCAAACTGTAACGACAATGCCTCGACAAGGAAGCAACGTCAAAGACACCGCCATCGTCCACAATGACCTCGACATGGGTTTCACCGGGCAGTCACGCCATCCCGACCCCGCAGTTGACTTGATCCAGGCGAAACCATGCCATGTAGAAGTATGCAATCGTCGAAACGCTGGCAGAGGACCTCCAGCTACCCTTGACCACTCCACCCACGCTCCGCCTGCAGGCCAAGAGCCAAGCCGCGACGGATCTAAAAGGGGACCAGATTCACGGCCATCGCTCGACAACTCGCCATAGAAGATCCCTTACGTACCTACCTGCCATGGAAGCGACAGCCGCCATCGCCCACCACCTCCTTGCGTCACCGCCACCATTGCAGATGCCGCTAGTGGATCTTGTGTCCCTGCCCTGGAGGGCTTCCCGGCTCCACCCCTTGGTCCACGCGGGAGAGGAGGAGAATTCATGTCGCCGCCATCACCGCGGGCTTTGCATGCCAGTGCGGGGAAGGGCTGGAGGAAGGCAGCGCTAGGGTCGAGCGGCATGGGACTCGGCATTAGCTGTTCTCTTCAGTTTTGTACCATTACTTAGTCTCTCTTATCCTTATTACTGGTTACCCTGGAAAAAGGCAATAATTAGAGATGAAATGGCTGCAAGCAGACTAGCTTAGGGCATGTATAATGGTGCTATCTTATGAGTGTCACATGGGATAAATGCTGAGGTAGAGAAAAACTCGTCTTGTCTTATTTAAGAGATGATCTCTTAGCACAATTTGCCTCACTACGGTTAGAAATTGCTAGTTATTAAAGATAAAACTAAAAGATAACTTAGACACCATTTCGTTATCATCTCTAAATTACATGCAAGTCTTAAGATAACACTGTCTAATCAATCATGTAAATGTCCTTGGTGCCAGCGTTGTCTCTTTAATTACAGTTAGGGTGTGCAGGCCTTTTTTTTAGCTTGTGGTGTACTCAAAAAAGTTACTCCCTCCGTCCCATAATATAAGAACATTTTTGACACTAGTGTAGTGTTAAAAACGTTCTTATATTTTTGGGACAGAGGGAGTAAATGACAATGACAAGTGCAACTTATCTAGGCGTGCCCCCTAAAAAAAAAATATTTTTTAGTTGTGCACGGGCGCAAGTTGAACAGCGACACGAGAGAAATGCCCCAACCACCCACCCCACCGGCGCGGGACCCAGGAGTCAGAGGCACCGGAGACCATCTTGGGCCGGAAGCCAGGCACCTCCATTCCCCTTTCTTGCAGCAGAGGAAAGAAACGCGGCCCACCGCCCCATCCACACCGTCCCTTCAAAATCCGACGGCCCCGATCCACCCGCCCGACCCACTTAACACCCACCCTCCTCCATCCCCACCCTCCTCCTCCTCCGCATCCCATTCTCCCCCAAATCGGCCGAGTAAACCCTAGCAAAACCCCACCCCGCCGCCGGCGAGCGAGATGAACTTCAAGGGCGCGCGGATGCCGAACGCGCCGGCGGGCGCCGGCGCGCTCGTCAAGCTCGGGCTGCTCGGCGGCGCCGCGCTCTACCTCGGCAACAAGACCCTCTACAACGTCGAGGGCGGCCACCGGGCCATCGTCTTCAACCGCCTCGAGGGGATCAAGGACAAGGTGCCCCGCCGCCGCCCCCTCCCCTCGCGCGGATCCGCCGGATCTCGACTTTTTTGGGAGCGATTTGTCGGGTCCCTTCCGCGTCTGATTTCTGGGTCTGCTCCGTGCAGGTCTACCCCGAGGGGACTCACATCGTCATCCCCTGGTTCGAGAGGCCCATCATCTACGACGTCCGCGCGCGGCCCAACCTCGTCGAGAGCACCTCCGGGAGCCGGGATCTCCAGATGGTAACTCTCCCCTGCCTCCATCCCTCCTCACCTAGCGTAGATGCGTGATTTGCTGCTTACCTGCGTGCCAAATCCATGTATGTGACCGACCAATGGGTCTGCTTTTAGTTGGCCATGTTGTTGATATTTGTTGATATTCTGCTCATGTGAAGTGACTAGCTAGCAATTTGGACCGGTGGATGGGGTCTGGTGCATGTAAAACGGCGCTGGCATTGTCATTTCTGAGCATATTCTGTAACTGTAGCCTGCAAGGGGATTGAGCACATCTGAATTGTTTACTGATTTGGATATGGCGGTGCAATCTGGTACATGTCCGGTGCTTGCCATTATCAGTTACCGTGACAACAGCTGTTATGGCATAGCTGGCATCGATGGAGTCAATTTTCTTGACTCATTTGGATCTTAATTAATGCAACCCGTGTCAGTTCATCTATGAAATCCCACCGCATTGTAGCCTATGACTGTTAGTGTCTACTGCTCTGTGAATCTGCATTTTAGCTCATTTGCTTTTAGTCTATTAGCGGTGGTCACCATTATGTATTGCCTGTGAATAAGCATTTCAACTCATTCGCTTTGAATCTGTTGACAGCAGTCGCAAGTACTTTTTTTGCTTCATGATTATATGTTGCCATGATTATTTAAGATGCTTTACAAGTTATATCGTTCTGAATATGTGAATTTGCTAGTGGTCATGCACTTACTTTCGGAAGTAGCATTTTCACTGCAGCTCCTTGCATATATATGATACTGCTTGATAATTTTGACAGGTGAGAATTGGTCTTCGTGTTCTTACCCGACCTATGCCAGAGAGACTACCAACTATGTACAGGACCCTGGGGGAGAACTACAATGAGAGAGTTTTGCCTTCAATCATTCATGAAACACTCAAAGCTGTGGTTGCCCAGTACAATGCCAGTCAGCTAATCACACAGAGAGAGGTACGGCTTCACCATGTTTGCTGTGTGTGCATGTTTTCCATGCCATAGGAGATGATAGCTGGTCTTGCTTGGAATATGTTACTGACTTATCCTTATCCTTCATGTAATGGCAGGCTGTGAGCAGGGAGATCAGGAATCTTCTGACAGAGAGGGCGAAGAACTTCAACATCGCTCTGGATGATGTGTCCATTACCAGTCTCAGCTTTGGTAAAGAGTTCACCCATGCCATTGAAGCCAAACAGGTTGCTGCTCAGGAAGCTGAGCGTGCCAAGTTCATTGTTGAGAAGGCTGAGCAAGACAAGAAAAGTGCAATTATCAGGGCACAGGTAAGCAAAACAGGGACTAGATATTTCTCTTTCACACTACTAAACCTTACATATCCTGTTTACAGTTTCAATCATAGTTACTAGAGGCATATTGGCAGTGTTCTTTATGTCTTCATAGCTTCATCATATATTCAGTTACACTTGTTGAGTTTTGGTGCATTTGAGCCCATTGTTTTTAAGGCGGTAAGGCGAGGCAAGGCGCTGGGGGGCGCCTCACCGCCTAAGCGGTAAGGCATAAGGCAAGGCGGACGCCTTAGAGAGTTCTAAGCAGTAGAATGAAGTAGAATTTGGTAGGCAACTAGGCATACACACTACACAATCTTGCACTTGCTGCTGGTTGTAGAGCCCATATAGGATCCATCCTCTTTGCACTTTCTCTTCTCCCCAACAGTAATCATGCTTCATGCATTATTCTAACCATCCAGGCATCCACTAACCACTATAAGAGAGGCAGTGAGCAACCAGCAAAGCAGCTAGCACAAAGCAGTGAGCAACCAGCAAAGCAGGAAGCAATGAACAACTGAAAAACAGCAAGAAATGAACAACTTAACATGGAAGAAACAGAGCAGAGGAGGGTGGGGGAGAAGGGGGAGGGAGAGGTGTTGGCTCCTTGCTGTTGCCTGTTGCTGGTTGCTGCTGTACTGAAGAGGAGGATGAGCTGCTTGAGAGGATCTGCTGCAGAGGAAGGAGCAGATCTGCTGGAGGAGAGGAGCCAGAGAAGGAGGAGGAGGTGTGTGTGGATTGGGGGTTGTTTCTCTCTCTCTCTTTCCCCCCTCTTACCTGTTGGCGCCAACAGCATCTCTGTTTCCCACAAGAAGACTGTTTCCCGCCTAAAACTACTTCCCTGCCTGGCTGGCAAGCTCAAGGCGTCCAATATGGACCAAGGCGCCAACCTGGATGCTTTAGGAGCGCTTCAAACGCCTTAAAGCTTAAGGCGGACGCCTTACTCAGGTACCTAAGGCAAGCTGGACGCCTTGAGCTTGCAGGGCGCCCTGACGCCTAAGCGTCGCCTAGGCGACGCCTTACGGACGCCTTAAAAACAATGTTTGAGCCTAACACTGGTAGCACATTTGAGCCAAACACTGGTAGAAATGAACATTCCATTTGTTAAGTTTATACATGGTTTCTTTCCATATGGCTTCACCTATTTCCAGACTTCCAGTGGTAGTTAGTAGAGGCATATTGCTAGTGTTGTTTAAGTTTTCATATATGTCCCTGCATTTGCTGAGTTTGGGAGCACTTGAGCCTGACTCTAGTAAATCTGTACACTTCATATGATGATTGGATTGTTATGTCCATAGTTTAGTTGTAGAATTTCAGTGGCATGTTCGTATGACTGACTCTAGTTTCAGACTTCCAGTGCTATGTTTATAGGACTGAATATAGTTTCAGACTTTGCTATGTTCATACGTATGACTGACTATAGTTTCAGACTAACTTTGCTATGTTCATATGACTGAATTTAGTATCAGACTTCCGTTGGTATGCTCATATGACTGAATTTAGTTTCAGACTAGCCATTTTCTATGTTCCAGTGTCACTTCCAGTGGTAGTTAATATAGGTATACTGCCAGTGTTGTTTATATATTGATAGCTCTGTACATTTCTTTACATTTGCTGACTCTCTGGTAGCACTTGCCTAGCACTAGTTGTACATTTCACTTGTTTAATTTTAAAGCACCTGATTAAAAAGTTGATTGGATGCGCCTTTGTGTATGTGAACACAGGGAGAGGCAAAGAGTGCGGAGCTGATTGGTAATGCCATCGCCAACAACCCTGCTTTCGTGGCGCTGAGGCAGATTGAAGCCGCGAGGGAGATCGCCCACACCATCGCAACCTCCAACAACAAGGTGTTCCTCGACTCTGGCGACCTGCTGCTTGGGCTCCAGTCGCTCAAGATGCTGAACAACAACAACAAGAAGTGAGACCGTCTCCTCTCACGTGTGTTGCGGTTGCCGCCAGTCTTGTCTACATGAAAGAAGAGTACTTTTGAGAGGAACGAACGCTTAGTTTCTAGCATTGCCGGCCCGAAAACAAGAAAGACGCCCTTGCTTGCTACTGTGAATTATTTGTGCACTTTTCAAGTGAACCTGTCAGCTGCTATCGCTGTGCGTAGCTTATAACGTCTGGGCGGTTATTTGGTTATTATGCTGGGATTTTCATGTTCTTGTTCGCTCATTGGTCTGTGACTTGTCTGAGGCATTGCCCCCTTATGCTCACTCCATAGATTTAAGAACGAGAAGCATTGCCCAGAGTGTAATCGTCGTGTATGAAGCACCGCTGAGAGCCATCCTCGTGTCTGGCTCGCCGGAGCCCCCATCGTACGATAGAATTTATTGGTACCGATTTAGTGCCTGGCAGAATCAGAGGAAGAAGTCTTTCTTTAGCGAATGATTTCCGCGAGCATAGTAGCGAGTTAGCGAGTAGTTTCTATGCTCGCTAGCGAGTAGAACGTAGTGTCAAAAACGTTCTTATATTATGGGACAGAGAGAGTAGGAGAAAGAAAACCAACGACCAATAGGGTGAGGCAACTAACTACGAATCCTTTTCGATGACGCACACAAATCGAGAAATGGTCCAAATTTTTAGAAACTAACTACTGATCCTTTTATTGAATAGCTGCGGCGTGGTTTCAATTTTGTCTTGGCTCTCGTTTCATGCAAAATATAATACACCATATTACTTGTCGCTGCAACAGATGTATCTAATTGCAAGTATTATTATTACAAGGTCATCACATTTCCCCAAATAAGAATGTACTCCCTCTGTTTCGTCTCAAGTCAAACCTCGTAAAATTTGACCATTTTATATCAAATACTCCCTCCGTCCGGTGAAGAGTGTGCATCTAGAGATTTTAGGACAAATTATGGAGTCAAGTAAAAAATGCATTGGAAATGTGCAAGCCATCATCTCTCTCCTATTTAATTACCCAACCCCCAATGAGCTAAGTGCATGTAAAAATTAAGAAGACCATGTGTAAATTATTATTGGTCTTGATTATCGTGTGATGAGAGAGAAGTACTTTAATGTGCATTGGGAAGTTAGAAGTACACTCTTTTGTGGACAAATTTTGAAGCTAAACGTACACTTTTCACCGGACGGAGGGAGTAGGACATAACATGTAGTTCTAGGTCATCGATTTGACTAAATAAATATACCTTATATTACACCAAAAGTATATAACTGGATTCTTAAGCGGATATAGTTTCTGAACATATATTTTTCATCACATATAATACAATTCTATTGCGAAAACACGTGAGAGTAATCCATAACCACACGTGTGACACGAACCAACATGACACACACACCCCTGTTATCATCCATTTTGCCACATCAAACAGATTACATCAGCATAATCTTTTTGGTTTTTCAGACTTAAAAATATTTTATCTCTTAAATTAAAATTCCGATTAAAAACTATTTTGATCATTAAATCGTCTCTAAGAGATCTTTAAAACTAGACGATGTTGATATGCTTCGACGACACTTGTTTTGGACCAAGAGTTGCCATCATGTTACACTGAAGTTGCCATAGTGTTTAAAGTAAAGTTGCCATGATATATTTTTCATCTATTCTTTCTTCTAGATTTAAAACTACCATTGTATTTCAACCATTTTTCACGGAAAATTTTATTAATTGACCATGACAATTTTTAGTAATTAACCACCGCATATTTTATTCATGGATCATGATAATTTATTGCAATTCATCATGGAAAAGTCGGTTTATAGATCATGACAATTCTAGTATTTTTACCATGGCAATTCTAGTATTTTTACAATGGAATTTATTTTTTTGTATGAACCATGGCAAATTTTAGTGCATGTATCATGACAAATTTAAGTAATTCACCATGTCAATTCGAGTTTCTGGTTCATGGCAAATTTGAGTCATTGACTATGCATTTAAAGTAATTGATGATGCATTTCTTTTTAATTATGAACCATGTCAAAATTGTTTCATGGATTATGGCAAATTTTAGCAATTTTCCATGGTAAGTTTAGTTTTTTAATTTCCTTTTTGTAACATGTCAAAATTTACTTTAAACGTAGAAGAAAAAGTGGTTGACACAAATCATGACAAGTTCAGTGTAAACACCATGGCAATTTATGTGTAATAGACATGGCTACTTTTGACCTCCAAAAAAATATCACCGAAACATATCATTATAAGATCTAGTTTTTAAGTCCTCGTCGCGACAAATTTAATGATGAAAATAGATTTTCAATCGGATTTTTCATTCAAGAGATAAAACATTTTAAAGTTTGAAAAACCCAAAAAAAATCCGCTGACATCATCTGTTTTCTTCCTTATTAGGATGCATGTGTGAAAGAAACACAAATGGCGACGTGTCAAAATGAATGACTAGAAGGGCGTTTGACCAACCTTCTTCAGGCCACACATGTGACACTTATCAGGGTCCCTCCATAATTAGTTAGTTGAATTGTCAACCTAAAACTACGGGCATGTTAATATTAATTCATAGAAGTCAAAATTCCGTAAACTGTGAGTTTAGACAAATCGTATATGCGAAATAAAAAGAAATGAAGGGAGTATCCGATTAGATTTGAGAATTATATATACTCCCTCCGTTCCAAAATAGATGAGTGGAACGGAGGGAGTACATCCAAAGCATGTAGGGAACATTGGAACTGCAAAAGGAAAAAAACTGCAAGTACAGAGCTTTTCATATTTATTGCACTCCTTGCGAGGTTAAAAAAAGAGATAATTAAACAATCGGCCCACGTGTCAGGGAGTACCTCGGTTCTTCTTCGCCGATCGACTCTGCTCCAGCGATGCTTTATATATTACCCTTAAAAAAATTGGGCTTCTACCCCGATTGACTCTGCTCCACGCGCCGCCGCTTGGTCCGGCGACCTCCTCGCCAGTTCACCCACCAAACCCCTAAACCCTACAGAGCACCGATCGACCTCCTCCTCACCATGACCGATCAGGTACTCGAATTCTCGAACACAAACAAGCCCTAGGAATAGGCTGATGGCGAATCCTGGTCCTAGATGACAGACCGCTTTGGCTGAGATTTCTCTGCCGCCGCTGACCCATGCTTCGTGCTAGGATTGTTCCACTCTTCAATTTGGTTGTGGGATAATCGGCAACGCTGCAAATATGGCTTCTGGGGGAGTCACTCCTAATACCTGTTCATAATTTGTCATAGAAGCCCATTGAATTTCTTATTGTAGAAATATTTATCCTCTAATAAGCATGTGTTGTTCTTGTATCTAGCTGGTCATTTGCTAGATGCAACCAGTTCCTCTCACATGGATAATCTTTGTCCTTCTCTGCTTTGCGCAGCTAGTGCTTTGAACTACTTCTGAATTATTGTTGTTTTGAACAGAGAACTATTTATGAGTTGATGAATACTCCAAGAATTTCGCAGCAACCAAAAGAGGAAGATAGACTGAGCATGCTGACAGATGATATTGTACTGTCCATATTGGCGAGAGTCGATGTACGCACTGCTGCACGGACAAGCGCGCTGTCAAAACAGTGGAGGCGCCTTCCTTGGTTGCTGCCCGAGATCAGCATTGATGCCGAAAACTTCCTACCAATTCCAGGCGTCAGCCCTATCGAGGTGAAGGATATGGAGGCCAAAGCAACCAGGAGTTTCTTGGTTAGCCGGGATAGAGAATGCAGCATCTCAACTCTGCACCTTAAGATCTATCCAATCAAGTAGAGTTAATTGCACGATGATACCACATTTCGGGCAATGTTGACGGATTGGTACCAGTTTTCGAAATTTTTACGTGTCAGTACCAAGTTTCGGGCAAGGCGTTGCAAATCGGGCTAAATCGCGTATTGCTACGTATTGACGGTGTATCTGATCAGCTGGGCCCGCCTGTCAGGTGCCTACGTGGCATGTTTTTTGCAGAGAACCCCCTTACTTTATACGCAATCACATGAACGCCCTTTTTTTTTAGCGAAAAAGGTCCTCTCAGATACGCAATCACCTGAATGGAAATAAAAACGAAACATATCAGCGCCTGTAGCTCAGTGGATAGAGCGTCCGTTTCCTAAGCGGAAGGCCGTAGGTTCGACCCCTACCTGGCGCGTATGTGTTTTTTCCTGCCTAAAGCTAGGCGTGAGCCTTCTTCTCTACGAATTGTTGGATTTTCAATACTGTTTGAATTTTAATTACCCGGCTTCAATTCTTTTTTGCTGATTCTCTTCTGCCAAAGCTTTCCAACAAAGCTGGGTCTGAGCCTTCTATCTACTGTTAATAAATTGTTGGATTCGATATACTGTTTGAATGTTTTTTTCCGATAAATATACTGTTTGAATGTTTTTTTCCGACAAATATACTGTTTGAATGTTTTTTTCGATAAATATACTGTTTGAATGCTAATTGACTAGCTTTGCACACTCTAGCTTGTCTACTCCCTCCGTCTCGAAATACTTGTCATCAAAATGAATAAAAGGTGATGTATCTAGATGTATTTTAGTTTCCGATGCATCACTTTTTGTCCATTTTGATGACAAGTATTTTCGGACGGAGTGAGTATAATTTATTAATTTAGCGTACCCTAACTAATTAAAAAGCTTTGATTGATTATATAAAAATCACTCAAAATTTGAGCATGAAATTCTTTCTAACGAAGCATGTTTTCTTGCTAGCATATATTTCTCTCGCCTTCAAAGAGAAATAAATAAAGTGACGCAATTCCTCTTTTAGTCTACAACATTAATACATGAAACAGTAAAACGATAATTCAATTGGAGGTCGGGCTCATGTAAACTCAGTGAAGAGTAAAATCAAAAGAAATAGTAATTACATTAAAAAATATCTGTTTTTTTCACGCATGATATTCAGTGCATCAGGTGCGTGCAAAAAATCGTTAGTAAACATTATTCGAGTTGCTCACCCCCAAAAAGACAAAATCGGCTATGAATAGTGTTTTTAAATCTTTTTCACAGGCCTGATTTTTTCTTTTCTGCCATGAGCTCCTCAAATGCCCGAGCTCCACTAAATTTGGCACGGGCATCACACGTTTGACCATCTTGCACCATGATTTTTCATGATTTTCTAAGCTATTTAAATGATTTTACTGTTCACACCTGGTTGTATCTGGACCTAGGTGCAGAATCGTCGTGTGTTGTAAACCCAACGTCGGACAAAGAAGGGAAACATTATAATTTCCCAGCACATATATGGTTCTTTTTTCTAAAACAAGGTGATTACCACACAAAAAGGGTAATTAGCCAAAAAACTATGAAGAAAAGAAAAACTATTGGGACACCTATCCCTGGGAAAGCGGCGTTTTGGGACCCCATGGCTCCATGGAGACCGATGCTTTTAAGAAAACTGGAATTTGAATTTAGATGTTCCAAAACCTCTAGAAAAATATCCCACATGCATACAGATGTGTTGTACAACTACATATCTAATTTTTTTATTTAAATCCGTTAACTCGTAAGCTACACAAAAAATGACAAATGTGTTAATTGTTAATCAAATTTGATGGGTTGAACCAAAGGGGGGTGTTGACCCGGTCTCAGAGAACTAGGGCTGGACCAGGGTCTCTGGAGATTGGCTTAGGGCAAGTGCAGGACGCAGGAACCCACATACTCACTTGCATTGGATGATCGTGTGATACGATTTGTCCAGAACTACTATGTGATATGGTATGTCCAACTTTAGAGTAGACTATCACTAAAATAAATAGGGCAAAACAATTTTCTGCAAAAAGCCTTGAGCCCCACCAGCCAAAGTGCATGTAGGTGAACATTATTCTAATTAACTGTGAACTTGTCAATACATTCAATGTATTAACCCTAGTGGCTGCAACGTCATGTTCAAGGTGATTACTACGAGGAGTAACTTACATAGGGTTTTGTGCCTCCACTCAACTTGGTTCCGAGTGGTGTTGATTTTTTTTTAGAAAAGAAGGAGGACCCCCGGCCTCTGCATCTGGACGATGCATGCAGCCACTTTATTAATTATTCATATAAAACCTTACAAAGTCATACAATAGTAAGACTAAAGCCACCATCTAGGCAACATATGTCGCTACTCCTATCTAGTTGATGAAGGGATGCTGATAGTCTGGGCCTAATACCAAACAGACCTCGCAGCCAAACCTATCATCTAAGACCTAAGGTCCCACCAGGACACCTGCCGGGTATGAGGCACCTACCAGTCCCGCGCACTCCTCAACCAGGACGCCTGTCGGGTATGAGGCCGCCGCAGCCAGCTGCCACCAATCCATCTTCTGTGATGTACTGCTGCATCAACCTTGCCGATCTAACCGCCGTCAACGCCACCACGACGCAAGCCAGCGCCATCTTCCTGCGCGAGTTCATCTCCGCGCATTGGACGTCGAGTCTCCATGGCGCCATGCCGCCGAGGATCCGCCGCCAGCAATGTGTAAGCTGAAGCACTGCTCCACCAAAAAAAATCCTTCCACTGGTCCCTCGGTCCGTGTACACCTCCAGGCTCCACGAATGATACCCCCAAGAGTGAAATGACGCCGTAGCGCCGCCGTCATCTGATCTACTGATCTAGGTTTTCCCCCAGAGGTAGCATAGAGTGGTCTTGAACTTCTCCACGGCAATGCCTTCAAGAAGGGAATGACGCAGACAACACCACCACCGTCGGCCTTGGCAGCTAGCCGAGAGCAGGTTTTCACCCAGATATGTTCGAAGATTCTCTCTCAAGCATCTCGTGCACGGACTACCGCCATCTCTGCAGGGGACCAGAAGAAGTCATGTCCGTTCTGGACATCTGCAACGTCCTCTCACGCCTTTTTTGAGGGGACAAACAAAGATCAGGAAAAGACGGACCGAACCCATTAGGTGACTTCCCTCTCGTGAAACATGAAGTTACACATGCCGACTCACTCACTCACATGTATAGTATACATGATACATGGGGCAACCGACTCTGTTGTGATACATGTCAAATAAATTCTTTCTCCGTCCCACAAATAGTGTCAAAAAACATCTTACATTATGGGATGAAGGTAAACGTCTTATAATATGAGACAGAGGGAATAGCTAACAAAACAAGGTAGCGTATCTCCTAAGAATCTCTCCTTTAATCTCCCAATTGACTCTGTTGTGATACATGCACGTACATACCTAGGATATGAGAGTTGAGAGGCAACGTGCATGGCTAACAATGACCGGTCAGCATCCTGATTGTCGTGGTGACGGTCTAAGGTGGGAATCCATCCCAGATGTCCACTAGCGCCACTTCGGCCTAGCTTGGAGCAGTAGCTGCTGTGACTTTCGAAAGATTCATCATCAATATGGTGATCGAAACATCGCTTCACGTCTGGTATAAAAACCTTTGTCCGGATGTTTATTGGCAAGGCACAACCAACAACGACATATGCGCGTCATCACCTTGTTGAAAGCGCTGTATCCTTGTTGATGTGTCAACCTCTAGTGGTTGGTCTCGGCAACCAGGATGAAAATCCTTTTCCCGGCCATCTTTGACCGGATTTGGCAATGGTGTCGCGAGGACGTTTATCTCTTCTTGAAGGCATTGTTGCAAAAGTAGTCACCTAATCATGTGTTCACCGTAGTTGCCTATGTTTTGTTGTTTTACATCAATCTTTAGTAAATATGGTTGTGTGCATCACATTGATGCATAGGCCGGGAGTTTCAACCCCCTTTTCGAAAAATAATATAGAGAACTACCATCCAGGCTGTGGGCATTTCAGTGTTCC
Organism: Secale cereale; assembly: GCA_902687465.1. Classification (NCBI taxonomy): domain Eukaryota; kingdom Viridiplantae; phylum Streptophyta; class Magnoliopsida; order Poales; family Poaceae; genus Secale; species Secale cereale. The sequence goes on along the minus strand of LR738715.1, from coordinate 22,165,458 downwards.
TTTCATGGATCAATTCCGTGGCCAGGCTTCAGTCCACCGTCAGACCCTCGCAACATGCCATCGCCTTCTCCTATAACGTGGAGATGGATATAGCCAATTCACTTTATTAAAAGGCAAACGGTTTCTATCATCCACCACATGATCTTCCTATGGAATACCACCATTGTCTTTCTCCAACTCTCTAAGGCCTCCTTTGGTTTGGAGGAATTTCATAGGAATTCTATAGGATAGGATTCTTATAGGAATTTTTCCTTTAGAGTCCTTTGGTTCATAGGAATGGATTCGGTTTAAATAGTAGGTTTCGGTTTAAATAGATCGACCAAAAATAGATCGACCAAAAATTCAAAATTCGTAGGGCAAGTAAGGGATGCATTCAGAGTTGAATGAAATTTCTCCAACATCGTTTCCATTTTTTTAATAACCAATTGAGTACATTTCTTCCTAATCCGCTCCCTTCAGGCGGTCACCGAAACTCCAGATTATCTGACATATAAAGTTAGTACAAAGTTGAGTCATCTATTTTGGAACGGAGGGAGTATTTGTCAGGCACATCAAAGGGTCAGATGGCCCAGCTTTTCATCAACAGTTTGCACAGGGGAAACGGACACCAAACCATCAGCTGAGAAAAAAAAATCATAGTACATACCATAGCACGGCACTGCCACAAAAGAGTAAAAACCAGTAAATCTCACTGAACCGTGAACCCACTCTACTCTGCATTCTGCAGACCCGCGCTGTTGTCTTGTGTAGAAGCATCATCAAACTCATCCTCCTCCGACAGAGCAGTCAGCTCAGAGAAGACGTGGTGAGAATCCGTAGCTACAGGGGCGTGCTCATCGTCACAGAAGAATGGCCTCGAAGGCACATGCAGGCCGTCAGCGCCACCTTCGAGCATCTCTATGGCCTCGCTCATCGTCGGCCGATCCTGAGACTTCATCTGGATGCAACATAGCCCGACGAGACAAAGCTTCCTCTCCAACTCGTGCATCTCATCTGCCGCAGATATCTCACCCACTTCTTGTTGCCCGCTTGTTGTTAGCCTGTCGTACACCCAGGACGGGTAGTACGCCTGGCTTGAGTTTGATGCGTTCGGGTCAGCATTCCGGCGTCCTCCTGCCATTTCCAGTAGCAGCATTCCAAAGCTGTAAACATCAGATTTGCTAGATACCACACCGAAGCTCCGAGATACCATCTCAGGAGCTATGTACCCAATGGTCCCCCGCATAGCGCTCGACGGCACAAAGCTGTCATCCCTTGGGTACAGTTTGGCCAACCCGAAATCAGCAACTTTGGGCACAAAATTGGTATCGAGAAGAATGTTGTGCGGCTTGATGTCGAAGTGCAAAATCTGCATGTCGCACCCCTCATGCAGGTAGTTGATACCCCTCGCAATCCCCAAGGCAATCTCATTGAGCTTGTCCCAGGAGAAGCTCCTCTCCGACGAAAAGATGTATTTGTCAAGAGAACCATTAGGCATGTACTCATAGATTAGGGCCCTTCTCATTTCCTCCGAGCAGAACCCCATGAGATGGACCACATTGACGTGGTGGATCCTGCCAATGGTGGAGACCTCACTTATAAAATCTTCTCCGTTGCAATTGGAGCTACCTGCTAGCATCTTAACAGCGACATGGATATCTCCTGGGAGAAGAACACCTTTGTAGACTGAGCCATAGCCCCCTTGGCCCAATTTATCTCTGAAAGGCCTTGTTACTGCGGTGATGTCTGTGTAGCTGTACCTGATTGGGCCTACCATTTGTTGCATCCGCAAGAACTTCTCAACTGCATCAACTGTTATCCTTGTTCTCCAGTACTTGTAGGCAAGGAAAGTCAATACCACCAGTGGCCCCAACATGAACCTGCATAGTACTACATAAGCAAATTTACGCAGTCTTTAGTAATAAGCTTTGATGATCAACAAACTGCAAATTTCCCATTTTGGGATGATAGAACAAACAGATAAATAAAGGGACTAATAGTTAATCAATAATAAATGGCTGTGAAGTACCAGCAGTTATTGCAATCCACTGGGCAATCCACATGGCAAGTGTTGCATATCCATATTTTCCAAGTATACAGGCAAACAAACGAGTTAGCAAAAGATCCAAAATCTTTTCCCACGTATAGCTTCTGGACTTCAGTCGACTGATTAATTCGCTGCAAGATCATGCCAAGGTTCAGAAAGGAAATTCATTAATTATGTAACAATTAGATGAAGTAGACCAAGTGTGTGAGCGTGTGTTGGTGCGTGAGAGAAACAGAACAAGCAAGATTTCCAATACTCACCCAATACTGAGCAACGGAAAGGGTCCAAAGCCACATGTAGTACATCCAAGATCTTGCGGAAAACTAACTGCAAATCCGTTTCTCATGGATTCCACGACATCTCCATAATTTGCATAATATGGCGATCTCTCGCCTTCCAAAATAATCATAGCCAGGTATCCACAGGAAGGCTTGAGGGCGAAAATGTCAGTGGGATCACCAATCAGCACATAAACAAAAGAGGAGCTCGTGCTGCGGCAAGCAACCGGTAAGTAGGGACTATTGTTCCTGACCTCCTGCGAGCAATTCACAAAGGTAGCAAACATAACTGAGCGAGGGGCCAGTTCATACATGTACTCCGAGCCTTCTAACCTTTCACGGCCAAGGAGGTAAGGCTGTTGGTTCCGGCGAGGAATAGGGCAGCTGCTGCTCAAGTCCAATCTGGCATCGACAACCAAGAAGGAAGAATTGGCATAATTTATCTCAGTCACAAAGTATGTCCAGCTGTTGATCGTAATGGTAGCCCTGCTATCGGTGCAAGCCAGCTCGTACAATGTAACTCCGCACTCGCCTGGATCGCCTCTCCGGCGAAAAGGGTACCGGACATCTTGCAGATGGCCGCAAGAAAAAGGAGGACAAGCATGACGACGCCCCTGGATATCAGCTACAAGAACTGCAAGCACACAAAAGAATGTTATGGCCTTCAAGGTAGCAGAACCACGAGCCTCACCAGGAGTTGCCATGGTTCGCTCTTGTTCTGCCTTCTTTTCAAGTCCACACTTGTAATGCTACGATTCTTTCGTCCTTATTATGAAAGAAAAAAAAACAAGAGTATAACAGGTGGCAGTCACTTTCCAAAGACATATCAATGGCGCAATTAGTATGCTCTTGCTAACCCAGACGTATATTCTTTCTCCAAGCCACCAAGGTCAGGAGAAAGCCAGTAAACAGTTTTCGTAACACCCCAAAAAAAAATATTTGTGCTGTCTGCTATTGAAATGGCATATGAATTAAACTTGACAATCTTTACACAAGATGCACATATTCTGCCACAATATTCTAATCCTATCAAGAAAATACATGGCAAATTCTGCTTCGAAGAACGGCCAATTCATATTGTGCCGAACATGGATTTGTGTTTTTTTGGAGATGATAGATTTATCTTTTGAAAATGTCCACATCTGCCTGCAGTGCGGCCACATGGACATTACAGCTTGGAAATATTCTCACATAGCAACTATTCCTCGCCCAATCAGTTATTTATTTCCGGAACCCCTCCGGCAGATAAGATGGGACGGGACTGGACTCGAGCAAGTCTACAATCACACTCAGACAGCTATAACACGGCAGGAGGCTGCATTGAAAATTGGTATTCTCCGCAGCTTCACATTCATGTCCATCTCCACAGCTTCACCTTCATGTCCTTCTCCATTACAGCAAACCAAGATGAGTAAGTCCAAGTTGTATTCAATTTGAATTTGGAATTTGGTGCCACGATAGATGCATCTTACTCGCTGATGATTGGACTGCAGCAATTCTACAATCACGCTCAGACCACTATAACACGTCAGGAGGCTGCCTTCACAACCATAATTAACCTTGGGCACAAGGCTGCCAGCTCAACACGAGTAGCTCTGTTAATTTCAGCAATAAGTGCTCATCATTTACATATTCCACTTTGAGGAGAGCATTTTATTACACACAGTTGTATTGTCTTGCTATTGCCATGCCTTCACCTTCACACAGTTGTACAGACAGACGACTAATTTCTTTCTATAGCTATCGCCATGGCTTTTCTTCCCAGCCATGGCTACAACTTCAACAGTTTTGGGTGAGCAAGATTGATTTTTGTGATGTCATCTCATAAGGTGCTACTGCACTAGCATATGAATTAAACTTGACAATCTTTACACAAGATGCACATACTATGCCACAAAAATTCTAATCCTATCAGGAGATACACAACAAATTCTGCTTTGAAGAACGGCCAATTCAACGTGTGCCGAAAATGGATTTATAATATTTTGCCATGATAGTTGTACCTTCTGAAAATGTGCACCCCCGCAGTGCAGCCACATCCACATGAGTATCACTACCTGCAAATATTTCCACATAGCAACTTTTGCTCGCCCAATTGCTACTGACAATCCGTCTGGCTGATAAGATAGGACGGGAGTGGACTGGACCTAGTCTATAATCATACTCAGACAGCTGTAACACGGCAGAAGGCAACATTGAATATTGCCATTCTCCGCAGGTACATGGCTGGCAGCACTACTCCAAAAAGTTGCATTGTCTTGCTGTTGCTAACCTTCGTCTTCACGTTCATGTCCATCTCTGTTACAGTAAACCAAGATTAGTAAGTCCAAATTGTATTCAATTTGAATATGGAATTTGGTGGTACCCTAAATGCATCTCTTTTCCACACCCAGAGTGCGACCACTTGAAACATGACAGCTTAGAAACATTTCCACATAGCAACTTTTCCTCACCCAATTGCTTCTTTATTTCCAAACTTGCCTCTCGTTGATGATTGGACTGCAGCAAGTCTACAGTCACACTCAGACAACTATTACACGGCTGGAGGCTGCCTTCACAACCAGAATTCTCCTCGGGCACAAGGCTGCCAGCTCAACACGAGTAGCTCTTTTAATTTCAGCAACAATCACCGATCATTTACATATTCCATTTTAAAGAGATCATTTTCTTACTCATACAAAGAGTTGTATTGTCTTGCTATTTCCCTGCCTTCACCTTTAACTTTCCATCTCCGGTTCAGTAGAGATGACTAAATTTCTTTCCATAGCCATCGTCATAGCTTATCTTCTCAGCCATGGAATCGACATGGCCACAGCTTCAACAGTTTGGGGTGACCAAGATTTCTTCAAACAGTGCCCATGGTCCCGGTGCAGCAAAAATGGACCTGAGATCCGGTTTCCGCTCCAACTTGAATCCAGCAATTCATCATGTGGAGCAACATGCGTGAAGATAGAATGCTCTGGCGAAGACACTGTCCTACTTCACCCATTTCTTGGCCCATTCAATGTCACTGCCATAGATTATAGCCGTGCCGCACTTAGCATCGCCCCGCTTGTGCAAGCGTGCCATAAAGTTCAGAAGTTCATCTCGCAAAGTGTACCAGCCAACTCCAGCCATCAGTGTAGTCTCTATGGTGAACCAGGAAAGCTTTTAGGCTGTTCAAGGGAGATCCCGCCAATTCACAATTTTATGGCTAGCCCATTCTCCTGCCTTAGCAACGCAACCCACTTTTCATATTTGGTGAATGCTAGACAACCCGTGTATGTTCTTCCATTGAACTGCAGAGTCATCTCAGATGTTGTTGTTCCGATATTAGGTAGCCCAGAGCTTTTGCAGCTGGAAGAAGAGGCCCAGAGATTTTATGAGATGAAAGTCTACTGGGATACAGGGCCACCATCCGTTGCCTTCAACTGCACACAGTGCGAACAAGATGGGCGACCCTGCACATTCAGCTCACAAAGGAATCAAACATTTTGTGTGCCTCATCCTCACGGTATGTTTCTAACAGAACAAAACCTATTTTATGTCTTAACATAGTTTAATACTTTAAATGCTCTCAGGAATCTCCAGTTTTTATAATTCAGTTATCAACTTCTGCTTGAATCTTGTAACTTCCAGGAGATTCTCTGCTATCATATTTTTCTGAATCAATACAGCATAGCGCAACAGAATCTCACAAACTAGACCAACTACCTATAAAGGGAATAATGGCATGTTTCCCCTAGCAACATAGAGTTATATGTTTACAAGTTTCAGAAGTGTGCGAAGTCCTAACACTCCAATGGATATGCATAGGGCCCAACTTAATTGCTAAAAAAAAGACCCGAAATCGTAGCAATGTAAAATTATGCATGTTCTAGATGTCCTACAGTTTTATCAGATGATGCGGGCCGGTGTGACAGACCGGTGACTATGAGGTGAGAAATAGATGCTTTTGTAACCTTTATACACACTACCTTACCCTAATCAATCTCCAGTAATGACTCCCTTTAGTCACCAGAGATAGCACCATGCAAAAAAATCCTTCTCATGTTATATTTTCCAACAGGAATATGGCTTCTGATGATATCAGATGAATGTAAAGACCATTTATCTTTTACATATATACAAACATTAATAGGATGTTCCTAGAAAACCAAACTTTATCCTATCCCATTGGCCATGTAACAATGTTGGTCTTACATCCTCCTACTCATACAGATATTCTGCCTTCATTTCAAAACAAAGTTATTTTGCCTTTTATGTACTACTCAATGAGATCTTATTGTCCTCTTTTGTATTTGCAGGTTCACATGTCAAAATTATTGCAGGTACTACTTCAATTCAAATTTTCCTTCTGTTACACATTTTTTTTGGAACAAAAAATGTATCTGCTACAGATAAATTATTTAGCTATTCTCTTATCCCCATTAAATCTGTAAGCTATGGCTTTCTATCATAAGACAATGTGCTGATTACCTGTACACTGTATTTATGCAGCTACATCGTCAGGGGTTACCTTTGTTGTTCTTGTGGTGATGGTGGCTACCGCACTCTATCTTTCACTGAAGACGAGATATAACAGAGAGATACATTTGAAGGTTGAAATGTTTCTCAATACACATGGAAAATCAAAAACCACAAGGTACACTTTCTCTGAAGTTAAGAAGATGGCGAGACGGTTCAAGGTTAACTTAGGACGTGGTGGATATGGAAGTGTACCGGAGCTATATAGCACCATGCAAAAAAACGCTTCTCATGTTATATTTTTCCAACAGGAATATGGCTTTTGATGATATCAGATGAATGTAAAGACCATTTATCTTTTACATATATACTAACATTAAGAGGATGTTCCTAGAAAACCAGACAATTTCCTATCACATTGGTCATGTAATAATGTTGGATCTTACTTCCTCTTACTCATATAGATATTCTGAGTTCATTTCAAAACGAAGTTATTTTTCCTTTTATGTACTACTAAACCATCAATGAGATCTTATTGTCCTTTTTCGTATTTGCAGGTTCACATGTCAAAATCATTGCAGGTACTACTTAAAATTCAAATTTTCCTTCTGCTACACTTTTTTTTTGGAACAAGAAAATCTATCTGCTACAGATAAATTATTTAGCTATTCTCGCTCCTACATTCTCTTATCCCCATTAAATATATAAGCTACGGCTTTCTATCATAAGACAATCTGCTGATTACCTGCACACTATATTTAATTATTTATGCAGCTACGTCATCAGTGGGTGGCTTTGTAGTTCCTGTGTTGATGGTGTCTACCGCACTCTATCTTTCACTGAAGAAGAGATATAACAAAGAGATACATTTGAAGGTTGAAATGTTTCTCAATACACATGGAAAATCAAAAACCACAAGGTACACTTTCTCTGAAGTTAAGAAGATGGCGAGACGGTTCAAGGTTAACTTGGGACGTGGTGGATTTGGAAGTGTATACAAAGGTGAGCTACCAAATGGAGTTCCTGTAGCTGTCAAGATGCTAGAGAACTCTATAGGAGAGGGACAAGAATTCATCAATGAAGTTGCAACTATTGGGCTAATCCACCATACAAATATTGTCCGCCTCCTGGGCTTTTGCTATGAAGGAACAAGACGGGCTCTTATTTATGAATTCATGCCAAACGAGTCATTGGAGAAATACATATTCTCTCGTGACTCTAATATTTTTCAGACCCTCCTAGTACCTGAAAAAATGCTAGATATTGCTTTGGGCATTGCACGAGGAATGGAATATCTACATCAAGGATGCAACCAGCGCATCCTCCACTTTGACATCAAGCCTCACAACATCTTGCTGGACTACAACTTCAATCCGAAGATTTCAGATTTTGGCCTAGCAAAGCTGTGTGCCAGGGACCAAAGCATCGTTACATTAACTGCAGCAAGAGGCACAATGGGCTATATTGCACCGGAGCTATATTCCCGGAACTTCGGGGGCATATCCCACAAGTCAGATGTGTACAGTTTTGGCATGCTGGTGTTGGAGATGGTGAGTGGTAGGAGGAACTCAGACCCAAGGACTGAGAGCCAGAACGAGGTATACCTCCCGGAATGCATCTATGAGGAAGTTATCGCTGGCCAGGACTTGGCGCTTACAGGGGACACGGCAGAAGAAGTGGAGAAAGAAAAGGTTAGAAAACTAGCCACAGTGGCACTGTGGTGCATCCAGTGGAACCCAAAGAACCGTCCCTCGATGACAAAGGTGGTAAACATGTTGACAGGGAGGTCCCAGAACCTACAGATGCCCCCAAGGCCTTATGTCCCATCCGAAAATCATGACATCCCTTAAAAAACATGGAGAAAAGCATCACCATGATTTTATTCTACATGTAGCTTGGTATAGGACAACACAAACATGTACTCCGTACCTTATTTCCATCTTTCTACTCTAGCACCTCTTGTACCAATAATAGGTTGTGACCGTGTCAAAACCGAAACATATGTGATTCACACTGGACTTAGTCAGTAGTTTGGTTGCTTGTCACTGTGCCATAGTTCTATCCTGACAGCTAATTATAATAGAGCAAATTATCAGAGACTTGCCTTAGTTGTGCCCGGGCTGGCATTTCACCGAACACCTGAAGGGCGCATCGCACGGGCACAGGAGCAGAGCGGAATGACCTCGTACGTCGGCCGGACCCAGGGTCCGCGCGGCCTACACCGGCGGTGCCGAGTGTCGACCGGGAGGAGCGCTTGGTGCCGGAGATGATGCCGGCAACAGCTACTTGAGACGGCAGCGAACGCCTGTGCTGAGAGAGCTCTCTGTGTGTCGGCTCGGCTCTGTTGCTGCGAGAGCGAGGCGTACTTGAGGAATACGCCTCCACTGCTATCAAGACGTTGTCTCGTGCTGCAATGGATTCGTAATACGTTACCCCTGAGATCGTGGCCTCCTACTCCTAGGTCCAGCTCGGATAAGCTTAATTTCAACTCAGCGGAGCAACACTCTATCATGTATCGACTTTTTGTTGAGGAAGGAAAGTTTTGTCCATTTTAGACTACATGGACTTCTTGTTTGCGAAATATTACGAGTTCTAAAAAGACTTACATTCAGAAACGGATGGAGTAGTTTATTTCCACCAAGGGTTCACATTATTTTTTTCCTTTTAGTATTCACTATATTGCCATAACTTTCAGATATACATTGTATCACTAGTAGAAAACCGGTTCGTAAGGGCCTTTAGTACCGGTTCTGCAACCGACACTAAAGAGTGGAGACTAAAG
>LR738715.1:22130472-22155798 GCA_902687465.1 Secale cereale | reverse complement strand
GAGCTCGCGCCGTGGTATGGGGGGCCTTTAGTACCCGTTGGTAACACCAACTGGTACTAAAGTTTTTTTTTTTGAATTTTTTTTTAAATTTGATTTTTTTTTTCGATTTTCGATTTTCTGAATTATTTAATGATTTAGTCTCTAATCACCCCTCTTAACTGCTCAAGTGTGGATCACTCATTCCAAATCGTATAACTTCCCGACCGATCACCCATCATCTCACTACTCTAGCCTGAGCACGCTTAACTTTCGGGTTCTATTCCCCGTCGTTTCCAAGTCTGCACTTGTTGCTTTCCTAACAATAGTAAGATGTCAATCATATTAACCTTCAGGAGTTTAGCTTAAGCATGAAGTCACACATTTCAGTGTTTGAGTTTGAAACTATTATTCTAAAAAAAAATAATTATTTAGTAACACTAATATTTCTTGAATAAGTAGTTTGACCATAGTTTGACCAGATTTGACCAAAAATCAAAAAAACTGAAATAATTATTTAGTAACACTAATATTCTTGAATAATTATTTAGTAACACTAATACTTCTTGAATAGGTAGTTTGACCAGATTTAACTAAAATTCAAAAAAACTAAATTTTGAGCATAACTTTTTTCCTTTTAGAATTTGAGGATTCTAAAAAATTGCAAACAGGCCGTAGGCGGTCCCCATCGGATGCGGATTTTCGTGATGAGCATTTTGATATATTATACGTTTTTTTCCGACATCGTATGCAAAAGTTATAGCCGTTTTACTTTTTCATCACACTTTTTTGCAAAACATGTCCAAATTTAAGTTTTTAAATTTTCCTAACTTGTAGATGTAGTAACATAACTACATCTCGAAGGATTTTATTTTTTGAAGTTTTTATCATTTTCTTTTGTTTTTTTCAAAACTGAAATGACGATCCACAAGGGGGGTAGAGTTTGGAAATTGCCCTATAGTCCCGGTTTGTGTCTCCAACCGGGACTATAGGTTAGACCCTTTTAGTGTCGGTTCGTGGCACGAACCGGTACTAAAGGTTAGCCCTTTAGTACCGGTTTGTGCCACAAACCGGAACTAAAGGGACTCATGGACCCCGGCCTGAAGCCAGCCTGCCACCACCGCTTTAGTACCGGTTCGTGGCACGAACCGGTACTAAAGGTTCAACACGAACCGTCACTCATGCATAGTCGTTCGAACCGGGACTAATGGTGCCAATAGTACCGGGCCAAAATCGAGCCGGGACTAATATGTGTCTCACATAAGGTCATTTTTCTACTAGTGTATACTAGTAGAATGCCCGTGCGTTGCCACGGGCGTTAAAATATTAAGATGCTACCCACGGAGCTAAAGTAATCGAGAATAACGCACATCTCAGCTGACACATATCATACTATCAGACACAATAATTCATTACTAACAACTTTAAAAAATATGTTATTGAAACCTATTATTGACAACTTTAAAAAATACATATTATTGAAACCAATTGAACGCCGAGGAGGGTTGTAATACCTATCCTTGGGTGAGTGCATAATTCTGGCGGTGGTGGTGATGTACATACATTGTTATTCGTATTTCTTTATACTTTTATCGAGGCATGGAACAATTTTACTATCTTGCTCTTTTCTTAATTCAAATACAAGCACAATCATAGAAATATGGAGTTCAAGTCACTGTTCTCATTCCTCGGCCGATCGATTATCCGCGGGGAGCACATTTGAGCCACCACTGGTTTCTAATAATCTTTTATACAAATGCACACCCCCTGATATCTCAACGTCGCAACCTTCTAGTCATGGAGATTACCCAAAGGAAGTTTTTTTTTGCCATTATCACTTCTTTATCTGGTAGTAGATGCCATATTTTTACGAAAGTATGACATACTTTTTTAGACACATACAATGATATTGTTTTCATTATGAATCGAGCATTTGTGCATAAAGTCGTTCAAGTTTGGTTCCACATTCGCGGAACATCCTATGAATTTTCGAGATTCAGTTACACAACCAAGCATGGCATGACATGAGAAAACCAACAATGATGTGTGTTTGAGCATCTTTCGCCATGAAAAAGGCATTTTGGGAGTCTTGATCATCACTGAGAGTAAGTTGATTGATGCATTGTGGAACCTTGAGCATTTTTAGAACCCAGAAACCTGGACACAGAATTTGAATTGTATGTACCAATTTCCTAAGTGAGGCCTTGATATTGGCATGTATTTGTGGTGGTTATTCAAGTATGGCCGCAATGCAAGTTCTATTTATATGCAAAAATGTAGTTAGTCCCCTAAAATAATTACTCTATTCACATGAATTTGACAAGTTGGAAAATACCTTGGGCGGTGCTTCCGATAATGTTTCCAATGGAATTGCTATCAACATTGTGTTTCCAATATACCTCCTTCACCGCCCTCTTCATATTCTTATCTAGCAAAACTCACTACTTTATGTTAGCATAACTTAACCACTAAAGTTGGATCTATGGCATGCACATAATTTAGATAAAAAGGAAAATAATCAGTATTAAAAAAGAGATCGGCAATATGCCCTAGAAAGAAAAATAATAAGGTAAGTTAACACGAATGGAGAATAAACCTTGCTCTTAGTGCTTTTACCTGTGGGGTCTATGCCTTTATTGGGCTTGGCCAAAATCTCAGTGGTCTATCTTGACTTGTCAAATGTGCATGACTTGTGCCAGATTCAAGAAGCCTTATTGCCTATCCACCCTAATTGTAAACAACTTGAAATATTATTCTGCTTCATAAGTTGTAGGAGTTTAAAATGTCATAGTTCTCAAGATGCTGAAATATAAATTTGATAATAACAACAAGGACTCAAACCCTACCAAGCAAACTTTTTTCTTTGTTCAGAACAACATCAATAGTTCCATGTGAAACACAGTTAAAAAACATGATAAATTTATTATATATCCCAGAACAATAAAATAAATTGATGTGTGTACTGGTATTTTTTAGAACAAGATTAAGCCCCCATCCAACCAGATGAGGTACCAATAATTTTAGTAACATATTAACCCACTGGTGTTCTTAATCCTGAAAATCTGGGTGTGTACTGGTCCAGAAAATTACCTAAGAAATAATTGCAAGTGATAGCAGAAACCAGTGCCCATTGAGAAATGGTAAGAAAACATTACAAAGAGGTCATGATATATATGAAAAATGATTTGTACACTACAAAATATCACCATATACGAATAAGATTAGTTGAACGTAATTCAACACCCATTATGAGATGCTAAGATTTGAATCATTAACTATGCAATTTAGTGAGAGTTTGGAGTATCACATTTCTCATGTGCTCCGCAACGAGAACATTGTACATACATATAGAAAGAATCAGATCAATTTACAGATATAACAAAGAGTGCTCATGGGAGTTCACATGTTCGTTGTTCTCAGAACAAACAAATAGGATCAGCAGTCCCTTACTAACGAATCTGAAACCGAGCATAAAATCGAGCTCCTGGAGGTTGTTGGACTGTAGGTGAGGACAGTTAAGGCGAAGGGGGAGACGATGATGACTCCCTAAGCCCAGAAATGATCGTGAAATTGTAGTTGACAAACTACACTAAGATCCTTGAATTTATTTTACTTGTCATCCGTCTATGTTTTTTTTTCGATAATGGGCGACTTTATTATCTCAAAATGTAGCATCAAGCGGATACAAAGCATTACGAGTAACACCCGGCCTCTGCATAACTAGGATGCACACAGCCAAATTCAGAAGTCTGACAAAAAAAATAAAATCATGAAATAAAAAAACCGACAAATCGGTAATAGTAGAGCCCTATAGGCCGACACTATGCCAATGTCGAAGGGGGTGGTTGGTCGATCCGTAGATTATGCTGCCACCCATGTTGGGAAAAAACCTCCATAGCCACCTGCTCCAATCGCGTACACACCGCCGTGAACAGCGGTTGGTACTCCGACCGTTGTAGCATAGACCACGTACGTAGCGAGTGCGTACACCGGAAAATAACCTGCAGAGGAGAGACATTTTTGTCATTAAAAACCAGATCATTTCTACATAGCCAAAGCGACCAAATTAAGGCATACTCTCCCACCCTAATTAGCGTTTTGAACGTATTTGTAATACCGTCCAACCAATGACCAAAAATATTGGCAACACTTGTGGGCGGATACAAATTTGACGCTATTTGGATGACTGACCACGTAGAACGAGCAAACTTGCATTGGAAAAAGAGGTGTTTGATTGTCTCGTCATGAGAACAAAAAGAACACTTCTTACTCCCTGGCCAGTTGCGCCGTGCGAGGTTGTCTTTGGTTAACACAACTCCCCTACGAAGATACCACATAAAGATTTTCACTTTTAGTGGAACCTTAGACTTCCAAATTTTCGTATTATTACACGATGGTACCTCAGAGTGCATGAGTGCACGGTACATAGAGTCTACTGTGAAAGACCCTGACGTATTAAGGTTCCAGCGAAACACATCCCGGCCTTGTGTTAGGTTAATCGAATCCAGTCTGGATAAAAGATTATGCCATGACACAAGTCGGGGGCCAATCAAATCCCGCCTGGACGAAATATTCGGAGGGGAAGAACTGAGCACGTGTGCAATAGTATTATTCTTTTCGCGAGCAATGTTATATAAGGCTGGATATTGTTCTCTGAGACTGGCGTTGCCTAGCCATATGTCTTCCCAGAACCGAATCTCTGACCCGTCCTTTATCGCGAAAGACCCAAAGCGAAAGAGATGTTTCTTTGCCGCCATTAGGCCAGCCCAAAAGTGCGAGTCACCAGGTTTCCAATGTGCCTGAGAAACCGCTTTTTGGCCTAGATACTTGTTGCGCAACATGGTTTGCCAAACACCATCCTCAGTAAGAAGTTTAAATAACCATTTACTGAGAAGTGCCTCATTCTTGACCTGCAGGTCATGAATTCCAAGGCCACCTTGGTCTTTAGGCCTACAAACCACGCTCCATTTGACCAGCCTGTATTTTTTCTTTTCACCGTCTCCTTGCCAAAAGAATCTGGATCTAAAGTAGTCCAGTCTTTGTAGGACCCCTTTTGGGAGTTGGAAGAAAGAAAGCATATAGAGAACCATGTTTGTGAGGACGGAGTTAATTAAAACCAGCCGACCTCCAACTGAGAGCAGTTTTCCTTTCCAGCTGCTCAACCGTTTCTCTAAACGTTCCTCCACATGCTTCCACTCAGCAATGGTGAGACGCCGATAATGAACCGGAATTCCCAGATATTTAATTGGGAATTGGCCAATTGTGCAACCAAACAGGTCAGCATACTCGGCCGCCGCCTCAATGGCTTCTCCGAAGCAGAACAATTCGCTTTTATGAAAGTTGATTTTGAGGCCCGACATTTGCTCAAACACTGAAAGCAGGAGCTTCAGATTTCGAGCTTTGTCCAGGTCATGTTCCATAAAAAGAATTGTGTCATCGGCATATTGCAAAATAGATAGGCCACCATCCACAAGGTGTGGCACAACTCCCGCAATCTGTCCATCCTGCTTGGCGCGCTCAATCAGAATAGCCAACATGTCAGCAACAATGTTAAATAACATTGGGGACATGGGGTCACCCTGTCGTAGTCCTTTTTTTGTCTGAAAGTAATGACCTACATCATCATTGACTTTGATGGCCACACTACCTCCAGTTACAAAATTTTGGATCCACTGGCGCCATTTATCGGAGAAACCTTTCATCCTTAGGGCCTGTTGGAGAAAAGACCACTTGACCTTGTCATAAGCTTTTTCAAAGTCAATTTTGAATACCACTCCACTCATGTTTTTTCGGTGCATCTCATGGATGGTCTCATGAAGGATTACTACACCATCTAGTATATTCCTTCCTTGCATGAAGGCCGTTTGAGATGGCCGCACAACATGGTCAGCTATCGAGTTTAACCTATTTGTAGCCACTTTGGTGAAAATCTTGAAGCTGACATTAAGGAGGCATATGGGCCTGAATTGCTGGATCCGTTCGGCCTCCTTAATTTTTGGCAACAAGACAATCTCTCCAAAATTTAGCCTAAATAGGTCAAGTTGATCGGCATGAAGACACTTAAACAACTCCAAAAGGTTAGTCTTGATGATATCCCAGAAATTCTGATAGAATTCTGCGGGGAAACCATCAGGGCCTGGAGCTTTGTTATGTTCCATTTGGAACACCGCCGCTCTCACCTCCTCTTCCGAGAAAGGTGCCGTGAGGATATCGTTCTCTTCCGCCGTGACTTGTGCAATATCATCTGTTCGAGCCTCGTCAAGGGAGACATTCCCTTCATCTGGCGCTCCAAATAGAGATTTGTAGTATCTGGTGATGTACTTTTTGAGCTCCTCCTGACCTTCGATCCGCCCCTCATCCTGTTGGAGACTATGAATACATTTCTTCCTATGTCGACCATTGGCGATCAATTGGAAGTATCTTGTATTACTATCTCCCATTAGGATGAAGTCAGCTTTGGACCTTTGGTAGTATTTGATCTCCTCTTCGCGCAATAGACCGGCAACCTTTTCGTTAGATTGATTTTTCAATTCAATCTCTTGTTGAGATAAGGTGCGTGTCTCTGCAATTTTGTCGAGGTCATCAATGATGGTACAGAGGCGATGTTTTTCTTTTTTGTACAAACCGTTGGTGTGTTTCGCCCATCCAGAGAGGTGTTGCCTCATGGCCCTTATTTTATAATTCCATCTCTGAATCGGTGTACTACCAACGGCGGGCCTCTCCCAAACGTTCTTGATTATGTCCACAAAACCATCCCGATGCAGCCATGCCAATTCAAATTTGAAAGGGTGACGGGCAGGATGGCTCGTAGAATTAGAATCAAGAATGATTGGCGCATGATCCGATAATGCCTCGATTCTCTCTAGGGCTCGCACGGTTACCATAGGAAATTTTAGCTCCCATTCGGTATCCATGAGTACCCTATCGAGCTTCTCGTACGTCGGCACAGAACGGTTATTTGCCCAAGTGAACTGCCTCCCCGACATACAGGCCTCCCGAAGATCCAAACTATCAATGACAGCATTGAATAGGAAAGGCCAATGAGTGTCGAAGCGGTCATTATTTTTTTCTTCCTGGTACCTAAGGATATTAAAGTCCCCTCCAATAAGCATTGGGTATGGGTTATCCTTGGCCATGTTCACTAGTTCACGAAGGAAATCAGATTTATGCTCATCTTGGGCAGCCCCATACACTGCGACCAGGCTCCATGTAAAGTTATCAACCCTGTTTCGTAGGTGAAATTTGATATGAAAATCACCGATCGAAAAGGCCAACAAATCCATGGTCGTGGTCTGTATCCCAAGAAGAATTCCTCCAGACTTTCCACGAGCTGGTAGACTATGCCATGTGTAGTCGAAACCACCTGATAGGTGATCGAGGACGTGCCGGCGGAAGTCACATTTACCAGCCTCAGAAATTGCCATAAAATCCAATTCGTGTTCTCGCACACAATCACTGACGTGTTTATGTTTAGCCAAGTCTGAAAGACCTCTGCTATTCCAAAACATGCCTCTCATGTGAAAACTCGAATAGGTGTGGAACTTTTCGCCTTCTTGGGCGGTTTTTGTTTCTTTTTAGAGGAGTGTGATTTAGATTTCCGCGAAGACACCGTAAAGTCAGAAAACATTGACCCGGGTCTTGCATCATCTAAACCTATCTCGGTAACCTCACCAACCAAGTGGGAGATGAGCGGACCATCATATTTGGCATCCGCTTCATCATCGTCCTCGGTTTCGGGGTTTGGTATGGCATTGTTACACTTCGGAGAAACCTTTAAACGGTCAATCTCCATGTGTTTAAGTGCCCCAACCGACAGATTAATTTCATTATCATTCTTTCCCATAGATACACCAACATTATTTAAGCTACTAGTAATACGACTATCAGAAAAAGAAAGGAAAGATTGAGAAGGCAAAGTACCTGGCGCGGGTTCCAAATTCCTCGAGGCCTGGCGACGCATCGCCTTCACAAGGGAGTGCTCATCAGTCGCAGAGGAGCCATCAGTAGCAAGGGAGTGACGGTTACTACGTCGAAGGTGCGTCGTCCTGCCTCCAGACATAGAACTCATCGGTGTCGATAGAGTAGCTGTTGGCGTAGACTTTACCGAAGGCGGAAGTGTCTGAACAGTCCCAGCGGTCGGTGAGGATGGATGAGGAGCTGAGCCGAGTGGAACCATAGCGACATCCGCACAAGCCGGTGCTGCGGCTGGTGGCGTCGTCAAGGACTCTGTACTGCAAACCGGAGTAGGATGAACCGAGGGCGTGGCTATTGGCGCAACAGGGCCCATGATCGGCTCTATCCGCGCCGAAGCCGTGCCAGAAGCATGCGTTGCCGCTACATGCACCGTCAAGGCAGCAACATCTCGGTGCTTGAGCTCCAGGCTTTTATGTGCGGCCGGGCCACTCTCAGTGATTGGTGCATGGCGCATGCAGCCAAGAACCATAGGCCGGCCCTCCACATCCACTGTGTGAATGGCACATGCAGCCGTTGACTGCTCCTGATCCACATCAATCACGCGGGCAACTATGGGCACTCCCGATGCTGCTATATTCACGTCCGGCCGGCCGGCCGAACAGCCCGGATCCGCTGCGTGTACTGTTCTCTGCACAGACTGTATGGGAGCCGCTGAAATTGTTTGAGCATCCGGCGTTGTATTTTCACCAATAGCGTGGACAGTTTTAGACCTTTTGCTATCATCTCTGTCAGGCATATCCTCATCCCGGTTAGCACCGTCCTCATGTCCATCATCATGGTTTTCCCAAATTTGTGGGATAAAGTCAACATCCGGGACGTAGTCATCCTCCTCCAGAACAAACCGAAGCGAGTAGCCATTAAGTTTAACATAAACATCCGAGGAGACCGAAGCATCAACAGACCCATCTTTTTTGGAGAAAATATTCAGAGAATGAACGGCCACCTGAATTCGCACAATTCCATGTCGGCGCAAAGCAACCAAATCAACATCTTGTGTGGCTCCTATAACTGATCCAACCGCCCACAAACCGAGGAAATGGCGGAGAGGTGGTGGAACACCGGTGACGTGAACCCATACAGGCTGCAAAGGAAGAACGGACGTGCCCTCCTCAGCTATCCATTCACTGAAAGACACCTTCACACCGTGAGATTTTACATTGTACTCAAAAGCTGCCACACGTTTCAAAATCTCGAGGGACGGGAAACAAACTAGGTAAGCATTGTCTCCATGCGGCACGGCTTCCCACTTCCACAATGACTGAACCGAGGCGATCTTTGCGACCTCTATCTCCACCTCAGCAGCGCACAAAAAACCACCCGAGATCGTGACCAGAGCAGTCGGCAATGTTGGTGGTGCTAGATGTTCCTTGAAAAGTGAGTCAGGCAGCTGGACAAACATAGCGTTAACAAGACCGCATCCGCCGAGCGACGTGATGGGCCTTGGCTGCT
The DNA here is from genome assembly GCA_902687465.1 of Secale cereale. NCBI lineage: Eukaryota > Viridiplantae > Streptophyta > Magnoliopsida > Poales > Poaceae > Secale > Secale cereale. Next base: position 22,146,399 of record LR738715.1, on the reverse strand, counting down.
TGAGCACAGGACAACGGTGCACAGGATGCTTGTAATTGTTGCAAATATGACAATAGTGTGTCACCGTGCAATCCTTGGAGAGATGATCATTTGAACGACACTTGAAACACCAAAGGCCGGTTTTCTTTCCTCCTTGGCCCTGTCCAGCGACGTCCGTCGAGGCAGCAGCTAGCGGTGCAATATTGGTAGCCTCAGGAGTCGGCGTTGCAGGTGCGGCGCCAATAACCGGTGGCGGCGGAAACAGCGGCGGAGGTCGCGCAGCCGGAGGGACGGCACCGGAACCACCGGAAGTAGCGGCATCGCGACGTCCCCCCTTGCGCTTGTATCTGTTGCGGCGGGCAGGAGCTGCGGGCGCTGGATGATTGGTAGCTCCGCCCCCAAAGACGGCAGGCGCCGGCATCAGTGCTGCAGCCCATGGGACGGATGGTGCGATGTGCACTGGTGATACGCCAAAGCGTAGCGGACCGGCGGCAGCCCCAAAACCGGCTGAGATCATCGGGTTCGTCGTTGCTATCCCCCCCGGCGTGGGTCCCTTGGCAGCATCATTATTTCGGCCAGCCATTATCGGTGGCGAGGGTTGTCGCAGGACGGCGGCGTAGGAACGAAGCGGAGGGCTGAGCGATGGGGATCTAGGGCGACTTGAGGCTTGAAGCATATCGGCCCTTCTGAGAGTATGGCCCAAACGCGGAGTCGCACGTACTCGTGGCCCACCAGCCACCGCCAAAGCAATGCATCCAGAGTCAACGTGATTGATGCATCCCGTTGACTTCGCTTGATCAATTGGCCGATCCGCATGAAGCGCTTGATTGTAGCATGCAGCCGCAACCGTTTCATCCACTGAAGCCGTGTCCGTTGCCACCGTCGCCTCCGGCCAGAACGCCGCCAGCGCAACTGGCTGCAGCGGTGTCGGCCGCGGGAGAGGCCCTTTCCAAGGGCGGATGGGCACGCCTCGGCGGGCAGACTTCGCAGACGGCGTCGGTTTGGCGTCGACGCCCCCCTGCTGAGACCTGCATCCATCCGAGAACTCATCAGCCAAAAACGAACCAGAATGAGTCTGACCTGAAGACGACGATGGTGACTCGGTATCCCGACGTTCCCAGACGCGTGATTCCTTGGTGGGAAATCCCACGTCCTCCCAAAATTCCTGGACGATTTCCGCCTTTGATTTCTTCCGACGAGCAACCGTCGACCAGGGCGCCTCGGACCCATCTTGATCTTCGCAGGAAAGCACGGCGTTAACCGACTGAATCGGCACCGATGTCTCCTCTAACCGACCAGCTTCGTCTTCGTCAATTTGCTCATCAGCTAGGATGTCGAATCGTGATCCAGAGCTCGGAGACCCCACTGCACGGGAAAGATCTCCCGGAGCCAAGGTAAGTCGCCGTCGCTCTGGGAGTACAGGACCACCGACACGCACAACACAATCCAGCATCACCATCTCTGTCCCGCTCTGAATCCTCTCCCCTGCCCGTAGATGTCGACCTTCCACGATCTTGCCGTCGCCATTCCGCAGAAAGCAGAAATCAGGCCGATCTAGGAAGAGCGAGCCAGGCCGCCAGTCCGACCTGCCGTCGAGGAAGGCCGACGAGAAAGTCGCCGCCCAGCGCAGCGGCGGCGGCGGATCGGGCGACCTAACCATGTGTCTCCTTGTTGCTTTGGGCATCCTCATCCGTCTATGTACATGCAAATAAACTAATATGTTGGATCTGATCCATGATGCATAATCAGTGTGAAAGTTTAGTCAAGAAAGAAGAAGAGTGTATCATCTGAGATGTGCATTACTAACGCGGAGGCATTCGGCAGGCTCATGTCTCCATCAGATAAAGTATATGTAAACATGAATAGATGACAATTTTCATTGCAAAATGCCTATATCAAAGTGAGCAGTATATCAAACTGCTTACTTGCCGCAAAGATGAGATGGTCAGCATATAAAGGTGCTCACAAATGTTGATGCCGTACTTACATCAGAACTCTAGCCTCAATTTCTCAAACATAGCTTCTTTCAAATAGTCATGTTGCACGCATTTATAATCAGAGAAGTTGTATCGGCCCCTTGATATCAGAAAAGGCAAGGACAGCAAGTGCTGCAGAGTACCCTCAACAAGAAGTAATTATCATACTACAATAAATAAACCTCTACAATTGAGTAGAAAGTGACGAAAAAAAGGAGCGCTCCATGTGCCTACATGACCTTACTTTGTAGAAATGTCACAATCTGCTTATAAAAAGTAAAAAAAACAACTTACGCGCTAAGAGTACAAAATAACATCTAGCCCCTCAGTCCCATAATATAAGATCTTATTACATCTGGAACGAAGGGGGTACCATCTTCCAGGTGTTTGGATTACAGAGCTCACCAACATAGGCATTCGACTTTACGGCTAGCACTAATGATAGGAACTCCTCCTGTGCTTCAGCTCAAATATCTAGTAGCTGAGTTTAGACCCATCTTGTTACTAAACAACTTAGTGCCACCAAACATCCCTGCCACAATCATGGCCTCATACGACACAGTCATAATTCACACCCTAGCCTTGATCGTGCATGGAGCTGCGAATTGGATTTGATTACTCACAACCATAGAAAAGAAAGGGAAGACTAAAGATCAAATCCACCGGAGCAAACAATAGATTCTTCATCGAAAGGTCGTCCATGGTTGTTGCATGGTTTATATGTGAGGAATCATTGTCGATGGACATTAAAAAAAAGTCGGGGCATCGTCTATGGCATACGAGATTGATTGGACTGACCTTGCGACACCCTCGGGCCTCAGGTATGGCAATGTGCCGATGTCGATGACCAGCTCGGAGCCCATATCATGTTACAGCAGCGCCGAGTACCTGGGCACGATGTCCCGGCGTTGCGGCCACGAAGGCCGCAGTGACGTCGAACCGCTTCTTGAAGCCGGCTGCACCCGATCGTGGGCTGTCGAACGCAAACACCGTGACCAGCCATTCTCTGCGATGTACAATGCATTGAGGGTGGCCAGCTCCGCCCCGAGGCTGTGCCCCATTACCGTGATGCTCACCTCCTCGTCCTTGTTGTTGGAAATATGAGCAAATTACTACGAGATTTAATCCGAATAAACAGAAGATAAGTCATGACTGCAGCAACAGAGATTAAACTAATCATGTGAACTAGCATAGCAGATGAACAGATCACATCTAGGGCACATACTAGAAACATGAATTCTACCACGATCTCGAACAGGAAGGATAGAATCACATACGGTGCAGCGGGAGCAGCACCGCCGGCGTTGACGTTGTCGCCCATGTCGTCGAGGATGAGGTTGCCGAGGTCGGGGAAGAAGTCGTCGTTCGCGAAGTCGTCGCTGCCAGCAGTCGCGCGAGTGCGCTCCCCAAAAACCTGATCGCCCCTCTCCCGTACAGGATCACGAGAGGCGGGGTTCCGGAGGCCTGCTGTCCCTTCTCCCGGTGCACGCCGGAAGGAGGGATGGAGAAGACTTGCTTGGCGGCGCAATGATCTGGAACGGTGGTGAGAAACCATACGAAGCGGCGGCGGCTCGGGTAGACGTCTGCCGAACTATATAGTGCGGGCCGGGTAGGTCGTGGGAATAAACCCCACGTCCGAGTCGTCACGATCCAAAAGAATCGGAAACCGTTCAGTAATTAATGCATCCGTTAATTATTAATTAATGACTCATTAATTTTCCCGAGCAGCAAAAATATAGACAATGTGCATAGCTCTGTCCTCGGCTCGGCTCAATCCCGCAACCCGCGGCGCGTCGTGACGAGGCGTGGCGAGGCGAGGCGAGCGAGTAGGTCTCCTCTTCTCATGCTCATACAAGTGGTGGAAGAGCTCACCTTATAAAGAGGTGCAACTCTCCCTCAACTTATGAGGTGGGACTAAACTTTAGCCTCACTCACTCCACTCACATGTGTGCATGAATGGGCCAAGAGAATTTCAGAATTTTAGTTGGGCTTTGGGCCAAAGGCCTACTAGCAAAAATTCCAACACTTGTACATGTCCAGCAGTTTCTGCACCTCAGTTATTAATGAATCCTAGCTTTCCCTCCTTCAGAAGGTACCACACTTAGTAGAAAACACGAAGTACAACAATAAGTACAAAGAATCTGTAATCCAAATATAAATATGTGACTTGTAAATAGCAATGACAAGTGGATAAAGCATATGTGAAAATTCTAAGACACTAATATACTTATCCTCCAACTCAAATACTCAATCAATGAGACACACAAGAAATACATTGACTGTAATAAATAAATGAGCATTGTTTCTGGACATCACCAACAATATCCCTCTACCCCCCCTTCAATTTTTAGATTCTGAATTAAGTTCTTGGTCTGGAAAGCCATATATTCAAAAATCCTCAGCAATGAATCAAGCTGAATAGTATGCACCTTTAACTTGACGTCCCTTCCTCCATCATTACGCTTGTTACTCATTAAGATTTTATTATCTCCATTAAGGTGAATGCAACAAACCGTCTCGCACAAATGTCTCTAAATTAGAATGCTGGAATAAATCCATGCATGAAACTATTGTCTTAAGACATTGGCACCGAATAAACACCAGAACTTAATCAAGGTGCACACGAAGGCCTCAAGTAGGAAGGAACAAAAGATAAAGAAGTTTAACCGCACTAACACATAAAGAAAAGATAATTATGAGGTGAAAATAACCGAAATCTAAGTAAATTGTACTAACAGAACCATCAGCATGCATCTTCCAGTCTGTACCACTCATGACCCCATGCGAGGAAACTCCTCCCTCTCTCCTGGGAACCAGACAAAAATCAGTAAAGACAAAAGTCTGACCTTCATTACATTAAGTACTAATTTGACTTTAATTGTAAATCAGGAACTAACCTGAATGATTTTTCCTGTTTATTTTGTTATTGCTTTCGATAGCAGAACCCAATCCGTTTTTGGATTGAAAGGACAAAAGGCACTAACCACACCCTTGTTGAACTTGAGAAATTGTACCATTGGACAAAAGCAGATTATAGATTCATATATAAGAGAAAAGGAAGACTCGGTCTAGTTGGAGCTATATGCATTAATGCATGGATGTCATTCACAGAATCTTTGCACCTTTTAATTTAGAGTATTTTTTCTTTAAAATATCAACCATAAAGTAGACATGAACTATACACACACTGGATATTCATTACATGAATCAGAAGTAGAAGCGCTAATTCGGGCAAAAAAAAGATATAGTACAACCGGTTCTTCTATCTATATCTAACCATGCATCATTAAGCTAAAAGTTTGGTTCATATCGGTCTCATCAGATGACCCATGAGATTGCCATTTGAGGATATGTGGCCTGCTGGGAACATCGACGGCAGCGGTGAAGCGCACGGTAATAGAATAGTCATGTGTGACATATGTTTTCTTGCATTGTCCTGTGTAACGGGTTGGTAGTTCTCTAGGAATGGTAGTAGAAAGATTGTGTGGTGCTGATATTGAACTTATAATAAAATTGAGTTCTAAAAAGAATTCCCTACATTGTCTCATTAGTAATCACACCAAGAATACTTATCCTCCTATAGATCTGACTTGACTCTGTGTTTTGTTGTGCAGAAATTGGTTACCGGTAGGAAATAATATAACTAATCGGTATCTTGAGTTGCAAAGAGATCACTCAGAAAGGTGCCTGATATTATGCCATAATAAACTCACATTTTTTATTGTCCCTCAGGATATGTACGCACCTTTCTCTGCTGGATGCATGCACAATTCTGAATTAAGAACAAATGACATGTTAATTAGCTATCTTACAAATGCTTTTCCGAGGGAAGTTGATTATGCATTGAAAAGCACTCTATGATGCTGTATAAATTATGTCATGGACAGGAAAGCAATTTTTGACACCGTGATTTCTCTGTACATTAGGCAATGGCGTGAAGTAATTTTTTTTACGAAGAGGGGAGCCCATCAATTTCTCTACTGGATTTTCTGGTGTCCCTTTTTATAATCAGTTCTTTGCTGGAAAAAACATACATATAATTAGTTACTCTATTTGTCCCGACGTCGTGGACTATGTCTGTAGTTTAATTTAATTTCTAAATGGAACCGAACGACGATTTCTATTTTCTATAGATAAAACATGGTGGCTAGACCAACATAAATATGTATACCTTCATTTAGGTTTCAGTTCAAAGGTCTCAATGCTCCAATTTCTCATTTTGAAACCTGAAACTGAAAGCAATTTAACAAATCAACATAGCCTTGTGGAACCTTGATCTTAGTTGCATTAAGCCAATCAGAGTAAGAATGTAGTTCTGTATCCTAGCTGTGTACATCTTCTCTAAAAGTAATAATAAAGGCTACCATGTTCATTCAAGAATAAAAAATCCCATGTCAGGATAATTTTTCAGTACAAAAGCTTGGTGCATTTCCTTTAGGCACACTAAAAACCGACCACTGTTATGAACTTCAGAGATGAACACTTGATTCATAATTTGGTTTGCCATAAACTATAAACCAAAAGATTTAGACATTAAAGCAGCAGTCGGTCAGCATATGCTGGGTTCTAATAGGAGAGGAGTGCTTAGGAAAGAAAGAAAGCGTAGCCATATTCAGATTCTTCCATGACTGTTAAATTTGAAGGAATAACTTATTGTATTAAAGACTATAATTTCATACATAAGACATATCATGTGGAAACAGAAATATATGAGTATGGCAGGTGGGAACCATAGATCACAGGAAACAAATATTAGTTTAGTTGCACTCATATCATCAAGGGCATTGAGAGGTAACCTAACCTTGGAGATTGCATTTTGCTTCACCCAGTCCTTATGACTTCTCAATCAACCTTCCACAACTCTTCTGCATGTACCGCCTGCAAACCGAGGAGAAGACAATGTTGGGTGGCCATGCGTTAGAGTGAAGGCGGATTATGGAGAAGCGGTGATATGAAGAAAGCTCATGAAACACAAACCTGATTGCCGTTGTATCTCATGAAAATATACTTCTCATGAAAACAAATATTTGCCATCGTTGTACCTGCCTCTCAAACAAAATATGATATGTTCTAATGAAAACGAAAGAAGATGGTATGCATACCCCACAGAGGAAAATCATCTTGATTGTAGAAAAAATAGAGCATGAACTTTGTAATCTCCCAACATTCTATCACCCGACTAAAAAATTGAATGAAGTAAAAATAATACTTTTCAATGATGTATCCTTAATAGATGGATTTAACTATACAAATTGGTGAGTAAACAACCATTTTACGAAAACAAAATAGTGAATTAATCTTTATGCCTCCACATAAAAAACATTTTAAGTCCATTTTCTAGACAACTTCACAAATGTAAACCTTTAGAAGTTTTCAGTTACTATTCCTTAATAACAACAAATTGTAGAGATAATTTTTTGTATCAAATTAAAACAAAATAGCACATATGATCCTTGCTATCAACTCCTTGCTATCAACCTATGAACCTGCCCAGATTAGGATCAAGCGCAAAATAAATGGACGCCCAGATTAGGATTGAGAGGACCTGGACGTGGGTGAGGCAGGCCGTCGTCGGAGCGGCACGCAGCCCACGGCGGCGAGCTCCATGACGCGGCCATGGCGGCACCTGCAGAGAGGAACGGCGCGCAGTTTAGAGGAGAGAGATAGGTAGCGGAAAAGAGGAGATGGGGAAACGGAGGCATGGCGGCGGGGTCCTGCTGGCCTCTCCCGACGAGGCCGGGAAGGCGCTCGGGCGAGGTGGGAGGGAGGACGAAAATAAACCAGGGGAGGTGGGACGAAAATTAACCGATGAGCGGAGACTATCAACTGAGACATTAGGAGTAGAGATGCGTTTATGCATGATAAAGAATACCCATATATTTATTAGATAATCTCATTAATGCGATCGCGAACTACACATTCTTCTTTTTTTTTTTTGAATTTATTTATCCTGTGATCAGCTTTGGATACTACCTGAAAGTAAGCAACTCCTCCCCGCGTTCTGTAAGCTAAGGAATCTCAACGTGTGTGGTATCTTTCTTGAATTCGGCCTTTTATGGATGACAGCGTTTCTTCTGGCGGCACCATGCACCTCAATATTGCATATTGAGGTGATGTCTTTCTTAGTATTTCTCTCCTTACTTATATTGCTTTTCTTTCCTTTTCAACATTTAGAGCTCAATGTAGTTCTTCACATAGGTTTGGGAACATATATGTGATGTGGATGACAAGTCCAGACAACTGTGCCCCAAAAGAAGGACCCCTCAATGGGAAATTCACTTTGACGACCCTAAGAACAGCTTTTTGAAAGAGCTATAATTTACTGGATTTAGGTCACTATAACAACAATTTACATTTATAAGACCCATGCTGGAGCAAGCTCTGAATTTGCAAATGATAATTCTGAAAGGAGATGAGCGATGCGAGTGCTGGGATGCTCTTGATACACCTCGACCTTCGAAATTTCCGAAGAAGGAGGACCAATAAATGATGGTTCGACAAATTCGAGATGTCATATTCTCAAAACCGGCTTTCGCCCCCACTTCATAAAGAAAGCAACAACCAAACAAAGTAAATGGTTTAACGAGACTAGATGGTGAGGTAGCCCTCTTACAAAGCTGATCCCAGTATAAACAGAAGACACAGACAGCTAGGGACTACGAGACCGAAAGATAATACAAGAAGATATGCGAACCCTGCCACACAACACCCTAGAACACCTAAGCTGCACGACAACGCCCTCAAGAGGGGGAAAGGCGCCAGGCGTCGACGCTGTCAAGTCCAATGGACCAGGGTTTTCACCCGAAACCCAGGCACGGAGCGGAGTACCATGACAACGTCTTCAAGAAGATAACGACGTCCACAAGCGTCGCCGTCAGCGACGACCAAGCGCAGAGCTTTCACTCGGTAGCTCCCCATGCCACCATGAGGTCTTAAAGAGCGGCGTGGCGAGTCCAGATCCCCAGCTCCAGATTGGAGTGCTGCCACTACCAAAGACAAATGGTCCACCTGAGCCACCCGCCGGTACACCTCTTGCCGCCCACATGACCAAGAAGTATAGCCCCAACCACTGCCATGCACTAGTAGAAAACAGGGCTTTGGTCCAGGCCTGTCCAGCCCATTAGCCCCGGTTCAATCTAGAACCGGGTCCAATGGGGGCACTGGACCCGGTTCGTGAGCCCAGGGGGCGGCCGGGCCACGTGGGCCATTGGTCCCGGTTCGTCTGGACCTTTTGGTCCCGGTTGGTGCGACGAACCGGGACCAATGGGTCTTGCACCTGGCCCACCACCATTGGTCCCGGTTGGTGGCATGAACCGGGACCAAAGGCACCCCTTTAGCCCCGGTTTGTAGCACCAACCGGGACCAATGAGGTGCCTATATATACCCCCTCGCTCAAGAGCAGAGCACACTGCTCTGTTTTTTTTTCTGGCCGAGGGGGAGAGGGGTTAGTGGTGCTCTAGCTCACCTCCTATGCACACAACGTGTTCGATGGAATGCCCGAGCCACACTAGTTAAACTTTTCTCCTCTCGAAGCTCTATTTTCTCCGAGATTTGTCTAGGTTTAGTGGTCCGTCACGTCCCGTCCCCGTCTTCGCTGCCGTCGATCGCCCCCGCCGATCTCGTCACCGGCACCACCGTGGTGAGCCTCTTGTTATGTCCATGCTTTTCTTACTTTTATTATTGCTTGTTATTATTGCTTTAGATAGATATTTGTCTAATTTTCTTACGTTTATTATTGCTTGTTATTATATAGTGCGATGGTTTTGATATCCGCCCACGTGGGCCCTCGTCCTGTCTACGATTCGGATGTGGTATATTATCTTTAATTTATAACTATTTGTTTTAGTGTTTATGATAGTTATGCCGACCAACCTGACATGCATAGATGTTTTATTATGTCTAGGAGGTAGTTGAACCGGAAATTCCAACCGACCCTCTTGTGGAGAGGTTTAATTTAGTTGAAGAGGAAAACATTTTCTTAAAGAAAAAATTGGAAAAAATGGAGGAGGAGAAGATGGAATTGGAGTTGCATGTTGCGGAAGTCATCGATGATCACAAGATCAAGATGGACCCTATTGTCGAGAGGTTAAATTTAGTTGAAGAAGAAAACAAATTCTTGAAGGAAAAAATAAAAAAAAATTGAGGACGAGAAGATGATATTGGAGTTGCATGTTGAGGATGTCGTCGATGATCACAAGATCAAGATGGATGCAATGCGGTTGAAGATTAGAAAGATTAGAAAATATGCCATTCATACCGAGGCTTGGTATCATTATGCCGTTGGATCAATTGTTACCTTGGTTGCGATTATGATCGCATTTGTTTTCGCATTGAAATGTTTTACATAGTTTCGATGTGTATGGAGAGCTATATGTTGCTATATGAGAACTATATATGTATGTACTTTGGTTTTAATGTGATGATGAACTTTTATTAATTTGGTCACTTAATTATCTATTTATGATGTTCTGTAATGGTTTTTGACACACTTAATTATATATAATGCACGCAGATGAACCGGCAATGGATGTACGGTGACAGACACACCTCCGAGTACATTAAGGGCGTGCATGAGTTTCTAAATGCGGCTGAGGCAAACAAGCAGAATGGTTTTATGTGTTGTCCATGCACTAAATGTGGGAATACGATGTCTTACTCTAACCGGAAAATCCTTCACTCCCACCTGCTTTACAAGGGTTTCATGCCACACTATAATGTTTGGACGAGGCACGGAGAAATAGGGGTTATGATGGAAGACGGCGAAGAAGAAGAGTACGATGACAACTATGCGCCCCCTGAATACGGTGATGCTGCAATGGGGGGAGCTGGTGAAGATCAAGAGGAACCAGACGATGTGCCCAATGATGCTGCAACGGGTGAAGTTGCTGAAGATCAAGAGGAACCAAATGATGATCTCCGCCGGGTCATTGTCGATGCAAGGACACAATGCGAAAGTCAAAAGGAGAAGCTGAAGTTCGATCGCATGTTAGAGGATCACAAAAAAGGGTTGTACCCCAATAGCGAAGATGGCAACACAAATCTCGGTACCGTACTGGAATTGCTGCAGTGGAAGGCAGAGAATGCTGTGGCTGACAAAGGATTTGAGAAGCTACTGAAAATATTGAAGAAGAAGCTTCCGAAGGATAACGAATTTCCCGACAGTACATACGCAGCAAAGAAGGTCGTATGCCCTCTAGGATTGGAGGTGCAGAAGATACATGCATGCCCTAATGACTGCATCCTCTACAGCGGTGCATACAAGGATCTGAACGCATGCCCGGTATGCGGTGCATTGCGGTATAAGATGAGACGAGATGACCCTGGTGATGTTGATGGCGAGCCCGCCAGGAAGAGGGTTCCTGCGAAGGTGATGTGGTATGCTCCTATAATACCACGGTTGAAACGTTTGTTTAGAAACAGAGAGCATGCCAAGTTGATGCGATGGCACAGTGAGGACCGTAAGAAAGACGGGAAGTTGAGAGCACCCGCTGACGGGTCGCAGTGGAGAAAAATCGAGAGAAAGTACTGGAAGGAGTTTGCAAAGGACCCAAGGAACGTATGGTTTGCTTTAAGCGCGGATGGCATTAATCCTTTCGGGGAGCAGAGCAGCAATCACAGCACCTGGCTCGTGACTCTATGTATGTATAACCTTCCTCCTTGGATGTGCATGAAGCGGAAGTTCATTATGATGCCAGTTCTCATCCAAGGCCCTAAGCAACCCGGCAACGACATTGATGTGTACCTAAGGCCATTAGTTGAAGAACTTTTACAGCTGTGGAATGGAAACGGTGTACGTGCGTGGGATGAGCACAGACAGGAGGAATTTGACCTAAAGGCGTTGCTGTCCGTGACCATCAACGATTGGCCCGCTCTCAGTAACCTTTCAGGACAGACAAACAAAGGATACCACGCATGCACGCACTATTTAGATGACACTGAAAGTATATACCTGGACAAGTGCAGGAAGAATGTGTACCTGGGCCATCGTCGATTTCTTCCGACCAACCATCAATGTCGAAAGAAAGGCAAGCATTTCAAAGGCGAGGCAGATCACCGGAAGAAGCCCGCCATGCATACCGGTGATCACGTACTTGCTATGGTCAATGATTTACACGTAATCTTTGGAAAGGGCCCCGGCGCACTAGCTGTTCCGAATGACGCTGAGGGACACGCACCCATGTGGAAGAAGAAATCTATATTTTGGGACCTACCCTACTGGAAAGACCTAGAGGTCCGCTCTTCAATCGACGTGATGCACGTGACGAAGAACCTTTGCGTGAACCTGCTGGGCTTCTTGGGCGTGTATGGAAAGACAAAAGATACAGCTGAGGCACGGGAGGACCTGCAACGTTTGCACGAAAAAGACGGCATCCCTCCGAAGCAGTATGAAGGTCCTGCCAGCTATGCTCTTATGAAAGAAGAGAAAGAAATCTTGTTTGAATGCCTGCTCAGTATGAAGGTCCCAACTGGCTTCTCGTCGAATATAAAGGGAATAATAAATATGGCAGAGAAAAAGTTCCAGAACCTAAAGTCTCATGACTGCCATGTGATTATGACGCAACTGCTTCCGGTTGCATTGAGGGGGCTTCTATCGGAAAACGTCCGATTAGCCATTGTGAAGCTATGTGCATTCCTCAATGCAATCTCTCAGAAGGTGATCGATCCAGAAATCGTACCAAGGCTAAGGAGTGATGTGGCGCAATGTCTTGTCAGTTTCGAGCTTGTGTTCCCACCATCCTTCTTCAATATCATGACACACGTCCTAGTTCATCTAGTCGACGAGATTGTCATTCTGGGGCCCGTATTTCTACACAATATGTTCCCCTTTGAGAGGTTCATGGGAGTCCTAAAGAAATATGTCCGTAACCGCGCCAGGACAGAAGGAAGCATCTCCATGGGCCATCAAACAGAGGATGTCATCGGGTTTTGTGTTGACTTCATTCCTGGCCTTAATAAGATAGGTCTCCCTAAATCGCGGTACGAGGGGAGACTGACTGGAAAAGGCACGCTTGGAAGGGACTCAATAATATGCAGGGACGGATATTCTTGGTCTCAAGCACACTACACAGTTCTACAGAACTCTACATTAGTGACCCCGTATGTCGATGAACACAAGAACAGTCTGCGCTCCAAACACCCGGAGCAGTGCGACGACTGGATTACATGTGAACACATCAGGACTTTCAGCAGTTGGTTGGAAACACGTCTCAGAGGTGACAACACTGTTTGTGATGAGTTGTACTTGTTGTCCAGGGGACCATCTTCGACTGTATTGATTTACAAAGGATACGAGATAAATGGGAATACATTTTACATGATTGTCCAAGATCAAAAGAGCACCAACCAAAACAGCGGTGTCCGCTATGATGCAACAACCGAGAGGGGAAAGGACACATATTATGGTTACATAGTGGACATATGGGAACTTGACTACGGACATGATTTTAAGATCCCTTTGTTTAAGTGCAAATGGGTCAATCTGTTAGGAGGCGGGGTACAGGTAGACCCACAGTACGGAATGACAACAGTGGATCTGAAAAATCTTGGATACACTGACGAACCGTTCGTCCTAGCCAATGATGTGGCACAGGTTATCTATGTGAAGGACATGTCTACCAGACCGAGAAAAAGAAAAGATAAGGAAGCGAATACATCATACGATGAGCCAAAGCGCCACATAGTTCTTTCAGGAAAAAGGGACATCCTGGGAGTGGAGGGCAAGACAGACATATCCGAAGATTATGAAAAGTTTCATGAAATTCCTCCCTTCAAAGTCAAGGCTGACCCAAGCATCCTGATAAACGATGAAGATTATCCATGGTTACGGCGCAATAAGCAAATGACACAAGCGAAGAAAAAGTGAAGACTTTTTTCCGCAACTATTATGATGATACCATGCCAACTTTGTAACAGACGAGTATGATACCATTGTCCGTTTGTACTATTCAAATTTCAATACTACTTGCACTAACAGAAAGTTTGTAATTGGTTTTACCAGAAAGAATTAAAAAATAAAGCAAAAAACAAAAGAAAATAAATAATGAAGAAAACAAAAAAACTTGCAAAATAAAATAAAAAATAGCAACAATAAGTATTTCATTGTAAGTAGAAACAAAATAAAATAAATAAAGCAACAAAGAAAACAAATAATTTCAAATTTAAACTATTCAAATTTGAATACTACTTGCACTAACAGAAAGTTTGTAATTGGTTTTACCAGAAAGAATTAAAAAATAAAGCAAAAAACAAAAACAAAAAAAAATGCAGAAAACAAAACAAAAAAACTTGCAAAAAAATAAAAATAGCAACAATAAGTATTTTGTTGTAAGTAGAAACAAAATAAAATAAATAAAGCAACAAAGAAAACAAAGAAAGTTTATAATTTTTATGACCTAAAAGAAAAAAGAAATCACTAAAAAACTATAAGTATTTAGTTCTGGGTAGAAATGAAAAAAAAAATAGAAAAAAAGAAAAAAAATGCCACCTACTGGGCCAGCACGGCCTGTATACGACTAGAAACCCAACCATGGGCCAGGATTCAGGCCCGCAGCAGGCCCAGTAGGCCCACAGGCATTGCAGTGTCCAATTAGGCCCGTAAGCCTACATTTCAGAGGAGTTCGAGAGGAGAGAGGCAGCGCAGCTTATAAACAGGTGCTGGTCTCTCTCAACTAGCGAGGTGGGACAAAACTCCCACCGCAGCGCCAGCGCAAGGCCTTTGGTCCCGGTTGGTGGCACCAACCGGGACTAAAGGGGCGTATTAGTCCCGGTTGGAGGCACCAACCGGGACTATTTTAGTCCCGGTTGGTGCCACAAACCGGGACCAAAGGCCCCTCCTTCCCGCCCTTTGGGCTGCTGAAAAGTGACCTTTAGTCCCGGTTGGTGGCACCAACCGGGACTAAAGGGGGGTATTAGTCCCGGTTTGTGCCACGAACCAGGACTAATACTCCTCCTATATAAGCTACACTTGCGAAAATTTCGTTCAGTTTCTCCTTCCCCGCCCCCGACGCCTCCTCACATCGAGCTCGCCGTCACCCCGGCCGTCGCCCCGTCGCCGTCGCCCCGTCGCCCCGTCGCCGTCGGCCCCGACGCCGCCCCGTCGCCGTCGCGCCGTCGCCCCGCCCCGCGCCGTCGCGCCGCCCCGCCCCGCGCCGTCGCCCCGCCCCTCGCCGTCGCGATGTGAGGAGATTTTTTTTTTTGTATGTGTATATATATTTTGTATGTGTATATATATGTGTATATGTGTATATGTTTCATATATGTGTATATGTTTATTTGTATATAGTTGTTGTATGTGATGTATAGTTGCTGTATATGTTTATGTGTATATAGTTGCTGTATATATATTTTGTATGTGTATTTTTTTTTCTTAGGAATTTGCTAAATATATATGTTAAAAATGTTTTTTTTCATAGAATGTTCTTTTGTTTATATATATATAGTTACAATTGTGATGTATAGTTGCTGTATGTGATGTGTATGTGATGTATATGTGTATGTGGCTATATAGTTTTTTGTTTATATATGCTAAATATATATAGAAAGTTTTATATATGCAAAAGTTACAAATTTAGAAAAAGAAGGATAGGAAAGAAGAAAATAAGAAAGAGGAAAGAAAGAAGAAGAGGAGAGGAAGAAGAGGAGAAATAAATAAGAAGAAGAAAAAAGAAAAAAAAAAGAGGAGAAGAAGAAAGGAATAGAGGAGAAGAAGAGAAATTTTCTCTTCTTCTCATCTATTCCTTTCTTCTTCTTCTTTTTTTCTTTTTTTTCTTCGATCTTCTCCTCTAGCGGTTCCTTTTTTCTTCTTCTTCCTCTTTTTTTTATCGGATATGTCGTTATCGATATACACCCTCCCCGATAACTTTGACATTAGGGGGGGGGGGTCGAGGGTCGTCGAGGGATCGAGGGTCGTCAAGGGTCGAGAGATCGTCGAGGGGCCGAGGGTCGTCGAGGGGTCGAGAGGCCGAGGGTCGAG
>LR738715.1:22101432-22129427 GCA_902687465.1 Secale cereale | reverse complement strand
TAGAGAGGTTGCCTAGCTAGTTTCAAAGTATTGAGGAAATCCATGACTTCATTATTTGCCAGAAGTAACCGGGGCATGTTGGTACGAAGTTATGCAAAGTTGTTCTGGAACGGAGTTCCTGATAGGATAATCCGTCTTTTGTGACGAATTATCTTATCTGGGACTCCGTTCCAAAATAACTTTGGAGAGCTTCGTACCATCATGCGACCGTTACTTTCGCCTAATGATGAAGTATTGGTTTTGTTGAATGCTTTGACACTAGACAAAATGTGACATGAGGGGGTCTAGGGTTGTGGATCGCCGAGCAGTCGAGGGTCGAGGGGTAGAGAGGTTGCCTAGCTAGTGTCAAAGTATTGAAGAAATCCATGACTTCATCATTTGCCAGAAGTAACCGGGGCATGTTGGTACAAAGTTATGCAAAGTTATTTTGGAACGTAGTTCCTGATAGGATAATCCGTCTTTTGTTACGAATTATCCTATCTGGGACTTGATACGTCCAAAACGTATCTATAATTTCTGCTTGCTCCATGCCTCTTTTGTGTGATATTGCTATGATATTTATGCACTTCCATACACTTTTGATCATATTTGGACTAACCTATTAACTCAGTGCACCCCAGTGCCAGTTTCTGTTTTCTGCTGTTTTTCTATTTCTGGTTTTCCCATTACTTAAATTGCCAGAAAAATTCCGGGAAAAATATATAAAAAATCAGCGTTCCGGAAGCTTCCATGCGGCAGAAGTAGGGCCAGAGGGGGGCCACAGGGGCTCCAGGCGCCCTGTGGGGGCGGCCCCCCTCCTGGCCACCGCGCCAGGCCGCCTGGGCCCCCCTTACCTCCTCTGGTGACCCCCTTTGGCATATATTTACATCGCGTCCCGAAACCCTCGATTCCAGACCCCTTTTCTCCAGAAGCTATTCCGATCTCCGCCGCCATCGCCACCAAGTTTCGGGGGACCAGAATTCCTGTGCCGGCACCCTGCCGGGACGGGGAAGTGCCCCCGGATTTATCTCCATCGACGTTGCTTCCTCCCTCCATGATGCATGAGTAGTTCCTCCTCGGGTCTGAGGTTTCTACCAGTAGCTATGTGGTCAATTCTCTCTCCCATCATGTGATCTTCGTTGTGATCATAGGCTATGTTAATCTAGGGTGATCCCATGATATTTCCCCTTCCTCTATGTATTGGATTGATGTACTCACTTGTCTTTATTTAGTATAATCTCCGAGACCAAGGTGACAGCAGTCTATTGGACATGGATTAGAAGAATATTTTCATGAGTGATTTCCTATTTTGTGTGTTGATTGAAGATTGAGAGTGTCCTGGTGCTTGTCTTTGACTATCCTTGAGATATGTTGTGGTGATTGTGGTACTCTCTTTGGATGGCCGCGGTGACATTGGGAAATCCATAGATCGAGAACTACGAACTTTGAGGCGTGCTTTTGTAGCCCTACATAATTCTCGTCCTCTCTTGACCACAAAGGAATGACCTCCGAGTGCGTCCCCCTTGCATGTTTTATGAGAAATATCATGTGATTCGATTATGTTAATGTTGTTGGGAGTTGCCACTAGTGAAAGTATGATCCCTAGGCCTTGTTTCCACCATTGCAATACCAATTGTGTTCACGTTTACCACTTGTTTGCTTGCTGCACTTTTTATTACAGATTTATATTACTTTGTTTTGCCATCCATATCACTTGACATTTAATATCTCTTCGCCGAACTAGTGCACCTATACATCTGACAAGTGTATTAGGTGTGTTGGGGACACAAGAGACTTCTTGTATCTTGATTGCAGGGTTGCTTGAAAGGGGTACGTTCAACCTCCACTTCCCTGAGTTTGATAAACCTTGGGTTACTCACTTAAGGGAAATTTGCTGCTCTCCTACAAACCTCTGCTCTTGGAGGCCCAACACTGTCTACAGGAATAGAAGCGTGTAGTAGACATCAAGCTATTTCTGGCGCCGTTGCCGGGGAAGTGAGGTAAGTGAAGGTACCTTCTCTAGATCTTGCAATTAAATCTTTTTGTTTCTTGTTTTTATTTCACTAGTTATGTTTATGGAAAACCGCAATCTTAGTTCGCTGCTTGGGGAAGGCCGCTTTACCACACCCGTGGTAGAGAAGTCTCCTCCACCTACTGAATGTATCCCGTTCAAAATACCACTCGGGATAATTGAAATAATTAGGAATTATTGTTATGATGGGACAGTCAATCCTAGTATTCATTTGTTGAAACTTACAAAACTTTGTGAGTTGTTTAATATTTCAGGTTTGACAAGAGATGGAGTCATGAGGAAATTATTTGCCTTGTCACTGAAAGGAAAAGCATTGGAATGGTATAGGCTACTAGATGACTCTCACCTGCTGGATTGGGAAGAGATCCAGTCTCTCTTTTACTCCAAGTTTTATCCTCTTCATGAAGTCCATGAGAATAGGAATTATGTTTATAATTTCTATCCTCATGACGGAGAGAGCATAGCTCAAGCTTGGGGGAGACTGAAAACGTTAATGCTAAAATGTCCTAACCATGGGCTCCCCAAAGATATGATTATTACTAATTTCTATGCGAGGCTCTCTCGACAGGATAAAGATTTGCTTGATGCTTCCTCTATGGGTTCTTTCACAAACGAAAAGATTGATGCTAAATGGGAACTCCTTGAAAGAATTCAACGCAACACTGAAAATTGGGAGATCGACAAAGGTAAAGAGTTAGGTATAATTTATGAGTATGATTGCATTAAGTCCTTTGTTGAAACTATAAGTTTTAATAAGTTTAGTGCTAAGTTTGGGCTTGATTCTCAACTCCTTGTTGATTTCCTCAAATCTTTTGCTTCACATCTTAATATGCCTAATACACAATTAATCTATAGTGTTCAAGTTGTTTATGATAGTCCTACTCCCACTATTACCAATGAGAAAGATTATGCTTATGTGGAGAGTAAGAGTACCTTTTTGCATGTGGATCATGGTAACAATGCTTTATGTGATGCTTATATTGTTGAGTTTATTCGTGATCCCACTGAAAATTATTATGAGAAGGGAACATATGCTTATAGATATTTCAATAATATTAAGTTCCCTCTCTTTATGTTGAAGGTTTTGAAGCTGCACTTGTTTTGTCTTCCTATGCTTATTGCTTTGTGCTTCAATGAATTATTCTATTGCAATATTCCTATGCATAGGAAGCATGTTAGGCTTAAATGTATTTGATATTTGCTTCTTGATGCTCCCTTTTGTTCTTCAACTCTTATTCCTACGAGAGCATCATTAAAGTCTTAAGCCTATCTTTATGGCTATAAAGAAAGAGCTCTAGGGAGACAACCCTTGTTATCTTTGCTTTCAGTTTGTTCTTTCAGTTTTTAGTGGTCTTGATGTTTGTTACTACTGTAGCAACATCATTGTATCTTTATTTTTCAGCTCTGTGCCAAGTTTAGCCTCCGATTGCAAGAAAGTTCAAAAGTTGTGACGTGCAGTCCAGAAAACAGATTCTGTCCTTGGACAGAAAAATTCGTATAAAATCACCAGATCATCTTTTTGGTCTGAATTTTTTCGACAGCGTGCTCTATACAATTGGCTTTCGGGCGTCTGTTCTGATTTTTTTGATTTGAGTTGCAGAAGTGCCCCGAAAAAATTATTTACTACCTGCTGGTCTGTTTTTCACAGATTCTGTCCTGTTTTGCCTTTTCTTCGTTTTGCAAACCTTGAGCTTGATTTTTCTTTGCAAAAACCTTTTGGCAATCTTGAGAAACAGTAGTTCTTCAAGATTATACTTATTTCCAGTAGGGAAAAATTATTTTATTGTGGGTACTAACCTCGCTAATCAGATTATGATGAGTTATGTATGAAGGGAATTTTCAAGTGTGCGAGGGAAGACGATAAAAGAAGATTCAGGAGGGTCAAACGCTCAAGCTTGGGGATGCCCCCGTGCACCCCCAAGAAATATTCAAGAAGACTCAAGCGTCTAAGCTTGGGGATGCCCCCATGCATCCCCTTCTCCATCAACAATTATCAGTTCGTCTTTCGTTCCACTATATTTTAATCACTTCATGCGTTATGTGCTATGCTTGGAGCGTCTTGCTCTTAGTTTCCTTCTTAGTTTTGTTTAGCTTTGCTTGCTGTTCATAATAAGTTAGATCCTAGCCTTCATTGTTTGGGATAGAAATACGCTCCACTCCACTGTAGAACACAACATAGGCTTGCATGCGTATCTTCTTGTGTGTGTTCTTTATCTTTCCATAGCTGCTGTCATGCTTAGCTCTTAGTTTTCATGCTTATCTTTTTAAGAGCTTTTGTTTAGGTTGTTGCTTCTGAAACTCTCTTGAGTTATCATGCTTATCTTGTTAAGAGAGTTGGCTTCTGTGGCACTGGTTGATATGTCTATGATAAAAATGCTATGTGCATAATGGTGCTTAGTAGTTCATGTTTTCTTATGGTGAGTCTCTAGTAGCTGGGGGTTCTTAATGTGTTATTGAAGTGCCAGCATGATTTGTTTGCCTATGATGTGGTATGGTTTAGTGATATCTTCCTCCAAGAATTTATTTTGATTGACTTGGCATATGCTCACGCATATTTAAGACTGTAAAGAAAGTCTATCAAGCCTTGATGATCTTTAATTTCTGAGTAGTGATATAACTTCCATTCCCGATTCAATGTTGCTTTGTCGCTTTGCATGATTATGGCCGTCATTGCTCTCTTAGTTGGTCGCTCCCAGTCTTTTGCTAGCCTTCACCTGTACTAAGCGGACTGACTGCTTGTGCATCCAAAATCCTTGAAACCAGTTATGCCAGATGAGTCCACCATACCTACCTATATGTGGTATTTCACCGCCACTCCAAGTAAATTTACATGCGCTACCTTTAAAACCTTCAAAATAATTCCTTGTTTTTGCAATACATAGCTCATGGGAAAGTAGCTTAAAAACTATTGTGGTAAAGAATATGTCGCTTATGTATCTTATTTCTTATAAGTTGCTTGTTGAGCGGTATCTATGTTTCTAGGGACGCCATCAACTGTTACACTTTTGTTGAATATCATGTGAGTTGCTATGCATGTTCGTCTTGTCTGAAGTAAGGGTGATTTGCCATGAGTTGAATGGTTTGAGTATGCATATTGTTAGAGAAGAACATTGGGCCGCCAACCAAAGCCATGTATCATGGTGGAAGTTTTAGCTTGGACATTAATCCTCAATCTCTTATGAGAATATTATCTGTTGTTGAATGCTTAAGCATTAAAGAGGAGTCCATTATCTATTTTCTATGTTGTCCCGGTATGGATGGCCTCAAGTTGAGATCTATCAAAAACGAGAAATCAAATGCGATCTATCTCCTTGGACCTTTGTACAGGTGACATAGAGGTACCCCTTTGTGACACTTGGTTGAAACATATGTAATGCAATGATAATCCATGGAAATCCGAGTTAACTAGGACAAGGTGCGAGCACTATTGGTATTCGATGCATGAGGCTTGCAACTTATAGGATGTCTTATGCATAACACATATGAAGTATTACTACCGTTGACAAAATTGTTTCTATGTTTTCAAAATAATAAGCTCTGGCACATGAGTAATCCCTGCTTCCCTTTGCGAAGGGCCATTCTTTTACTTTTATGTTGAGTCTCCACCTTCTTTCTTCAAAGCACCAACTATTGAGAGCATGATTGTCATTCTGAGTGTAATGTGCATTGTCCCAAAGTACCATTGTCTTCTGCATAATTGTGATATCACTTATTCTGAAATCATTGTATCTAGTCGTCACTTAAACTTCGGAGGTGCTCCTGCATTTATGTTTTGCTTCACTAAAGGGGGCAAGCGAGGTATCACTTTGTCATGTTTGCACACCATGCTCACTACAAATCTATTGGGTGTTTCAGTATCATATTGTAAAACTTTCAGTTCTTTGTGATATTCTCATGAGGCAACGTAATTACTACAGATTCATTATTTCAGTAAGCATTTGTCATGTGACTATGAAAAGTTCTTATATGGTTGGTAGCATGTCACCACAGAAATTATAATTGTTATCATTTACCTACTCGAGGACGAGCAGGAATTAAGCTTGGGGATGTTGATACGTCCAGAACGTATCTATAATTTCTGCTTGCTCCATGCCTCTTTTGTGTGATATTGCTATAATATTTATGCACTTCCATACACTTTTGATTATATTTGGACTAACCTATTAACTCAGTGCACCCCAGTGCCAGTTTCTGTTTTCTGCTGTTTTTATATTTCAGGTTTTCCCATTACTTAAATTGCCAGAAAAATTCCGGGAAAAATATATAAAAAATCAGCGTTCCGGAAGCTTCCATGCGGCAGAAGTAGGGCCAGAGGGGGGCCACAGGGGCTCCAGGCGCCCTGTGGGGGCGGCCCCCCTCCTGGCCGCCGCGCCAGGCCGCCTGGGCCCCCCTTACCTCCTCTGGTGACCCCCTTTGGCATATATTTACATCGCGTCCCGAAACCCTCGATTCCAGACCCCTTTTCTCCAGAAGCTATTCCGATCTCCGCCGCCATCGCCACCAAGTTTCGGGGGACCAGAATTCCTGTGCCGGCACCCTGCCGGGACGGGGAAGTGCCCCCGGATTCATCTCCCTCGACGTTGCTTCCTCCCTCCATGATGCGGGAGTAGTTCCTCCTCGGGGCTGAGGTTTCTACCAGTAGCTATGTGGTCAATTCTCTCTCCCATGATGTGATCTTTGTTGTGATCATAGGCTATGTTAATCTAGGGTGATCCCATGATATTTCCCCTTCCTCTATGTATTGGATTGATGTACTCACTTGTCTTTATCTAGTATAATCTCCGAGACCAAGGTGACATCGGTCTATTGGACATGGATTAGAAGAATATTTTCATGAGTGATTTCCTCTTTTGTGTGTTGATTGAAGATTGAGAGTCTCTTGGTGCTTGTCTTTGACTATCTTTGAGATATGTTGTGGTGATTGTGGTACTCTCTTTGGATGGCCGCGGTGACATTGGGAAATCCATAGATCGAGAACTACGAACTTTGAGGTGTTCTTTTGTAGCCCTACATAATTCTCGTCCTCTCTTGACCACAAAGGAATGACCTCCGAGTGCGTCCCCCTTGCATGTTTTATGAGAAATATCATGTGATTCGATTATGTTAATGTTGTTGGGAGTTGCCACTAGTGAAAGTATGATCCCTAGGCCTTGTTTCCACCATTGCAATACCAATTGTGTTCACGTTTACCACTTGTTTGCTTGCTGCACTTTTTATTACAGATTTATATTACTTTGTTTTGTCATCCATATCACTTGACATTTAATATCTCTTCGCCGAACTAGTGCACCTATACATCTGACAAGTGTATTAGGTGTGTTGGGGACACAAGAGACTTCTTGTATCTTGATTGCAGGGTTGCTTGAAAGGGGTACGTTCAACCTCCACTTCCCTGAGTTCGATAAACCTTGGGTTACTCACTTAAGGGAAATTTGCTGCTCTCCTACAAACCTCTGCTCTTGGAGGCCCAACACTGTCTACAGGAATAGAAGCGTGTAGTAGACATCAAGCTATTTCTGGCGCCGTTGCCGGGGAAGTGAGGTAAGTGAAGGTACCTTCTCTAGATCTTGCAATTAAATCTTTTTGTTTCTTGTTTTTATTTCACTAGTTATGTTTATGGAAAACCGCAATCTTAGTTCGCTGCTTGGGGAAGGCCGCTTTACCACACCCGTGGTAGAGAAGTCTCCTCCACCTACTGAATGTATCCCGTTCAAAATACCACTCGGGATAATTGAAATAATTAGGAATGATTGTTATGATGGGACAGTCAATCCTAGTATTCATTTGTTGAAACTTACAGAACTTTGTGAGTTGTTTAATATTTCAGGTTTGACAAGAGATGGAGTCATGAGGAAATTATTTGCCTTGTCACTGAAAGGAAAAGCATTGGAATGGTATAGGCTACTAGATGACTCTCACCTGCTGGATTGGGAAGAGATCCAGTCTCTCTTTTACTCCAAGTTTTATCCTCTTCATGAAGTCCATGAGAATAGGAATTATGTTTATAATTTCTATCCTCATGATGGAGAGAGCATAGCTCAAGCTTGGGGGAGACTGAAAACGTTAATGCTAAAATGTCCTAACCATGGGCTCCCCAAAGATATGATTATTACTAATTTCTATGCGAGGCTCTCTCGACGGGATAAAGATTTGCTCGATGCTTCCTCTATGGGTTCTTTCACAAACGAAAAGATTGATGCTAAATGGGAACTCCTTGAAAGAATTCAACGCAACACTGAAAATTGGGAGATCGACAAAGGTAAAGAGTCAGGTATAATTTATGAGTATGATTGCATTAAGTCCTTTGTTGAAACTACAAGTTTTAATAAGTTTAGTGCTAAGTTTGGGCTTGATTCTCAACTCCTTGTTGATTTCCTCAAATCTTTTGCTTCACATCTTAATATGCCTAAGGAGGATTGGATCGAGCATCAGGAACCTTTTAAAGAGATTTGCAAAGAAAATGAAATTGTTCATGATGATTGCAACATGCATGATCCAATTCCTAAAAATGAAGTTTTATATAAGCATGTTAATTTTTGTGGAGTGGATAGACCTTGTGAAAGGCCTATGATTGAAGAAGAGAAGTATTGTAAGCAACATAAGCATGAAAGAACAATCACTTGGGTCAAAGATTTAAATGAAATTGCTAGAGAATTGTGTGACCTTTATCCTTTTACTTGTGAACTTTGCCGTATAGAGGGTCACTTTAATTTTCAATGCATGCACTTTCAAAACATAACTGTTACCCAGTTGTGTGATAACATGATCACCCCTGATCTTTATGATGAGCTTATGTTATTTTCGATGTGTGAAGAGTTATCAGAAAAGACTTCATGGCTAGATGTTAATGCCATAGGAATAAAAAACACTTTGCAAAATTGCCATCTCTATTGTGTTGTTAATTGCCATGAAAATGATTACATAAGTAAGATTAGAAAGGAGGGAACTTTACCAAAGTATAAAAATGTCTCTTATATTTCTGCTAATAAAAAGGAGAGTTTCTCCCAAGTTTCCCCTATTGTTTCTAATGATAAACCAGGATATGTGGAGAAGCTTCATCTCCAACCACTCCCTCCTAAGGTGAAGAAGAAGAAAAAGAGGAGCAAGAGGAGCAAGAAGGAAGAAGAATGGGTATCAACCTGGCCTGAGCATATTCCTCCCATCAACTTTTATCCTAACGGTTGTAAGTTTAAAGAAGAAGGTGAAGTTTATTGCCTTAATTATCATCTTGATGATACGTCCGTAGGTACTATTGAAGATGATTTTGATTATGATATGCATGTTACTTATTGTGATTGGGAAAATGATGATAATGCTACTTATGATCTTGAAAATCTTTTTGGTACCAACTCTGAAAGTGATGATATGGAAAGCTCTAAGCTTGGGGATGATAGGATTGCAAATCCTTTACCCACTAGTGATGTGATAATTGATAATTCTTTTGCTAGTAAGAATAAAGACAACATGTTTACAAATATAGTTGCTAGCAATGATAATGTTCTTCTCTACTATGATGATGTTATAACTCCAATCTATAGTGATTATAAAGTTACCTATGACATAAGGAGAAATTATCCTTATGAAACTTGTCATAATCATGGAGGGAATTACTCCCTTGTTGAACACCATCTTCCTAATACACAATTAATCTATAGTGTTCAAGTTGTTTATGATAGTCCTACTCCCACTATTACCAATGAGAAAGATTATGCTTATGTGGAGAGTAAGAGTACCTTTTTGCATGTGGATCATGGTAACAATGCTTTATGTGATGCTTATATTGTTGAGTTTATTCGTGATCCCACTGAAAATTATTATGAGAAGGGAACATATGCTTATAGATATTTCAATAATATTAAGTTCCCTCTCTTTATGTTGAAGGTTTTGAAGCTGCACTTGTTTTGTCTTCCTATGCTTATTGCTTTGTGCTTCAATGAATTATTCTATTGCAATATTCCTATGCATAGGAAGCATGTTAGGCTTAAATGTATTTGATATTTGCTTCTTGATGCTCCCTTTTGTTCTTCAACTCTTATTCCTACGAGAGCATCATTAAAGTCTTAAGCCTATCTTTATGGCTATAAAGAAAGAGCTCTAGGGAGACAACCCTTGTTATCTTTGCTTTCAGTTTGTTCTTTCAGTTTTTAGTGGTCTTGATGTTTGTTACTACTGTAGCAACATCATTGTATCTTTATTTTTCAGCTTTGTGCCAAGTTTAGCCTCCGATTGCAAGAAAGTTCAAAAGTTGTGACGTGCAGTCCAGAAAACAGATTCTGTCCTTGGACAGAAAAATTCGTATAAAATCACCAGATCATCTTTTTTGTCTGAATTTTTTCGACAGCGTGCTCTATACAATTGGCTTTCGGGCGTCTGTTCTGATTTTTTTGATTTGAGTTGCAGAAGTGCCCCGAAAAAATTATTTACTACCTGCTGGTCTGTTTTTCACAGATTCTGTCCTGTTTTGCCTTTTCTTCGTTTTGCAAACCTTGAGCTTGCTTTTTCTTTGCAAAAACCTTTTGGCAATCTTGAGAAACAGTAGTTCTTCAAGATTATCCTTATTTCCAATAGGGAAAAATTATTTTATTGTGGGTACTAACCTCGCTAATCAGATTATGATGAGTTATGTATGAAGGGAATTTTCAAGTGTGTGAGGGAAGATGATAAAAGAAGATTCGGGAGGGTCAAACGCTCAAGCTTGGGGATGCCCCCGTGCACCCCCAAGAAATATTCAAGAAGACTCAAGCGTCTAAGCTTGGGGATGCCCCCATGCATCCCCTTCTCCATCAACAATTATCAGTTCGTCTTTTGTTCCACTATATTTTAATCACTTCATGCGTTATGTGCTATGCTTGGAGCGTCTTGCTCTTAGTTTCCTTCTTAGTTTTCTTTAGCTTTGCTTGCTGTTCATAATAAGTTAGATCCTAGCCTTCATTGTTTGGGATAGAAATACGCTCCACTCCACTGTAGAACACAACATAGGCTTGCATGCGTATCTTCCTTTGTGTGTTCTTTATCTTTCCATAGCTGCTGTCATGCTTAGCTCTTAGTTTTCATGCTTATCTTTTTAAGAGCTTTTGTTTAGGTTGTTGCTTCTGAAACTCTCTTGAGTTATCATGCTTATCTTGTTAAGAGAGTTGGCTTCTGTGGCACTGGTTGATATGTCTATGATAAAAATGCTATGTGCATAATGGTGCTTAGTAGTTCATGTTTTCTTATGGTGAGTCTCTAGTAGCTGGGGGTTCTTAATGTGTTATTGAAGTGCCAGCATGATTTGTTTGCCTATGATGTGGTATGGTTCAGTGATATCTTCCTCCAAGAATTTATTTTGATTGACTTGGCATATGCTCACGCATATTTAAGACTGTAAAGAAAGTCTATCAAGCCTTGATGATCTTTAATTTCTGAGTAGTGATATAACTTCCATGCCCGATTCAATGTTGCTTTGTCGCTTTGCATGATTATGGCCGTCATTGCTCTCTTAGTTGGTCGCTCCCAGTCTTTTGCTAGCCTTCACCTGTACTAAGCGGACTGACTGCTTGTGCATCCAAAATCCTTGAAACCAGTTATGCCAGATGAGTCCACCATACCTACCTATATGTGGTATTTCACCGCCACTCCAAGTAAATTTACATGCGCTACCTTTAAAACCTTCAAAATAATTCCTTGTTTTTACAATACATAGCTCATGGGAAAGTAGCTTAAAAACAATGTGGTAAAGAATATGTCGCTTATGTATCTTATTTCTTATAAATTGCTTGTTGAGCGGTATCCATGTTTCTGGGGACGCCATCAACTGTTACACTTTTGTTGAATATCATGTGAGTTGCTATGCATGTTCGTCTTGTCTGAAGTAAGGGTGATTTGCCATGAGTTGAATGGTTTGAGTATGCATATTGTTAGAGAAGAACATTGGGCCGCCAACCAAAGCCATGTATCATGGTGGAAGTTTTAGCTTGGACATTAATCCTCAATCTCTTATGAGAATATTATCTGTTGTTGAATGCTTAAGCATTAAAGAGGAGTCCATTATCTATTTTCTATGTTGTCCTGGTATGGATGTCCTTAAGTTGAGATCTATCAAAAACGAGAAATCAAATGCGATCTATCTCCTTGGACCTTTGTACAGGTGACATAGAGGTACCCCTTTGTGACACTTGGTTGAAACATATGTAATGCAATGATAATCCATGGAAATCCGAGTTAACTAGGACAAGGTGCGAGCACTATTGGTATTCGATGCATGAGGCTTGCAACTTATAGGATGTCTTATGCATAACACATATGATGTATTACTACCGTTGACAAAATTGTTTCTATGTTTTCAAAATAAAAAGCTCTGGCACATGAGTAATCCCTGCTTCCCTCTGCGAAGGGCCATTCTTTTACTTTTATGTTGAGTCTCCACCTTCTTTCTTCAAAGCACCAACTATTGAGAGCATGATTGTCATTCTGAGTGTAATGTGCATTGTCCCAAAGTACCATTGTCTTCTGCATAATTGTGATATCACTTATTCTGAAATCATTGTATCTAGTCGTCACTTAAACTTCGGAGGTGCTCCTGCATTTATGTTTTGCTTCACTAAAGGGGGCAAGCGAGGTATCACTTTGTCATGTTTGCACACCATGCTCACTACAAATCTATTGGGTGTTTCAGTATCATATTGTAAAACTTTCAGTTCTTTGTGATATTCTCATGAGGCAACGTAATTACTACAGATTCATTATTTCAGTAAGCATTTGTCATGTTACTATGAAAAGTTCTTATATGGTTGGTAGCATGTCACCACAGAAATTATGCTTGTTATCATTTACCTACTCGAGGACGAGCAGGAATTAAGCTTGGGGATGTTGATATGTCCAGAACGTATCTATAATTTCTGCTTGCTCCATGCCTCTTTTGTGTGATATTGCTATGATATTTATGCACTTCCATACACTTTTGTTTATATTTGGACTAACCTATTAACTCAGTGCACCCCAGTGCCAGTTTCTGTTTTCTGCTGTTTTTCTATTTCAGGTTTTCCCATTACTTAAATTGCCAGAAAAATTCCGGGAAAAATATATAAAAAATCAGCGTTCCGGAAGCTTCCATGCGGCAGAAGTAGGGCCACAGGGGCTCCAGGCGCCCTGTGGGGGCGGCCCCCCTCCTGGCCGCCGCGCCAGGCCGCCTGGGCCCCCCTTACCTCCTCTGGTGACCCCCTTTGGCATATATTTACATCGCGTCCCGAAACCCTCGATTCCAGACCCCTTTTCTCCAGAAGCTATTCCGATCTCCGCCGCCATCGCCACCAAGTTTCGGGGGAACAGAATTCCTGTGCCGGCACCCTGCGGGGACGGGGAAGTGCCCCCGGATTCATCTCCATCGACGTTGCTTCATCCCTCCATGATGCGGGAGTAGTTCCTCCTCGGGGCTGAGGTTTCTACCAGTAGCTATGTGGTCAATTCTCTCTCCCATGATGTGATCTTCGTTGTGATCATAGGCTATGTTAATCTAGGGTGATCCCATGATATTTCCCCTTCCTCTATGTATTGGATTGATGTACTCACTTGTCTTTATCTAGTATAATCTCCGAGACCAAGGTGACAGCGGTCTATTGGACATGGATTAGAAGAATATTTTCATGAGTGATTTCCTCTTTTGTGTGTTGATTGAAGATTGAGAGTCTCTTGGTGCTTGTCTTTGACTATCTTTGAGATATGTTGTGGTGATTGTGGTACTCTCTTTGGATGGCCGCGGTGACATTGGGAAATCCATAGATCGAGAACTACGAACTTTGAGGTGTGCTTTTGTAGCCCTACATAATTCTCATCCTCTCTTGACCACAAAGGAATGACCTCCGAGTGCGTCCCCCTTGCATGTTTTATGAGAAATATCATGTGATTCGATTATGTTAATGTTGTTGGGAGTTGCCACTAGTGAAAGTATGATCCCTAGGCCTTGTTTCCACCATTGCAATACCAATTGTGTTCACGTTTACCACTTGTTTGCTTGCTGCACTTTTTATTACAGATTTATATTACTTTGTTTTGCCATCCATATCACTTGACATTTAATATCTCTTCGCCGAACTAGTGCACCTATACATCTGACAAGTGTATTAGGTGTGTTGGGGACACAAGAGACTTCTTGTATCTTGATTGCAGGGTTGCTTGAACCTCCACTTCCCTGAGTTCGATAAACCTTGGGTTACTCACTTAAGGGAAATTTGCTACTGTCCTACAAACCTCTGCTCTTGGAGGCCTGATGGGCCTCGAACCCCTCGTTGGTTACCCCAAGTGGAAGGTGTAAGATGCAGTAAGTAGAAGTGTTTTCCCCTAGCAAAGATGCCAAGGATCGAATCCCCAGAGACTCCTAGGTTCAACAAGTAGGTGTCAATTGCTAACGGCGCAATTAGCAATCAACATGGACCTGCACACAGATACAAATAACTTTGCTCCCAACGAGTACAGAGAGGTTGTCAATCTCTCCGGCCTTGTAGTTCACAAATGGTTAAAAGCAATATGATAGTAGTGATAGATAGTGTTTTGCAATAGTAAGTAAAATAGCGAAAAGTAAATAGTGAATGTGATCAATGATGGTAATATGGACCGGAGTCTCATGATGTTCACTAGTGATGTCTCTCTCCCAAAAGACGATAAAACAGCTATGTGAGGTAAACAAATTACAGCTGGGCAATTGACAGGACCACGAACGCAAACCAATGCTGATTACATTGCAAGAAAGGTTGAGGTTCAAAGCATGGGCGGTACGCCAAAGTAAGTAGACCGAAATCCATCAATATATACTACTAATCATCCACCTTGAGATATCTATCCAGAACATCTCGCTGGTATTAAGTTGCGAGTCCCACCCATAGTGTAAACTCAATGCAACAGACAACTGCATTAAACGAACTTTGTGTAAAGTAAACAATCCTTGCACCCGCAGGCACAAGCACCGTTGTTTTCCCCCTTGTGGCAACAACACATCCCCTAGACTCATGTTTCTGTCACTCAAGCTAGTCATCGAGGGGCATGAACCCACAATCGAGCATAACGTTCCCTCTTGGAGTCACTACCTATTACTCGGCCAAAGCAATAAATAACAACGGAGAACATGCAAGAATTACTTATGAACTAAAATATAAAAGAGGTGAATCAAATATATTACTCAAGATCAATCTGAACATAATCTCATAATCCATCGGATCCCAGCAAACTCAACATAGCAATAGCATAAGGATTACATAGGTGCCTCGATCATGTAGGGCAGCTCACGAGGACTAATTAGTGAAGCACAAGAACGGGAGGAGAACATCACATAGCTACTGGTCATGGACTCATGGTCCAAGGGAGACTACTCACGAGTCATCCGGGAGGCGTCCATGGTGGTGGAGAAGCTCCCGGTGGTGATCCTCCCCTCCGGCAGGGTGCCGGGAAGAGTTCTCCTGGTGCTCCCGATCTTGGAAGCGGCGGCGGCGGCGGAACAGAGATGGGATCGCGAAAAGAAGTCCTGTTTCGAGGGTTTCGGGGAGTCCTTTAAATATATGCCAAAGTAGGGCACCGGGGGGCTCTCGGGGGGTCGAGGCGCCCCCCCCGGCGCGGCCCAAGGGGGGCGCGCCCACAGGGCGCCTGGAGCCCCTGTGCCCCCCCAGGTTGCCCTTCGGACGCAGTGTTGTTTCCGATACGCTGATTTTTTATATATTTTTTCTGGATTTTTCTGGGCAGTTCTCGAAACGTGAAAACCTGAAATACAAAAACAGCCGAAAACAGAAACTGGCACTGGGGTGCACTGGATTAGTAATTTGTCCAAATATGATCAAAAGTGTATGGAAGTGTATGAATATCATAGCAATATCACCCAAAAGTGGCATGGAGCAAGCAGAAATTATAGATACGTTTTGGACGTATCAACATCCCCAAGCTTAATTCCTGCTCGTCCTCGAGTAGGTAAATGATAACAAGAATAATTTCTGTGGTGACATGCTATTAACCATATAGGACTTTCTCATAGTCATATGACAAAAGCTTACTGAGACAATGATTCTAAAGTAATTAAGTTGTCTCAAGAGAAAATCACAAATGACTGAAAGTTTTACAATATGAAACTGAAACATCAAAAAGATTTGCAATGAACATGACGTGCAAATATGATAAAGTGATATCTAGCTTGCCCCCTTTAGTGATGCAAAACATAAATGCAAGGGCACCTTCAAGGTTTAAGTGATGACTAGATACAATCATTTCAGAATAAACGATATCACAATCATGCAAAAGACACTGCTACTTTGGGACAATGCACATTACACTCAGAATGACAATCATGCTCTCAGTAGTTGGTGCTTCAATATAAAGATAAAAGAAAGGTTAAGTGCTAGAGCTTTTTATTTGAAAACATGGAAGCAATTGTGTCAACGGTAGTAGTACTTCATATGTGTCATGTATAGAACATCTTATAAGTTGCAAGCCTCATGCATCGAATACCAATAGTGCTCGCTCCTTGTCCTAATTAGCTCGGACCCCCTTGGGTTATCATTGCATTGCATATGTTTTAACCAAGTGTCACAAAGGGGTACCTCTATGCCACCTGTACAAAGGTCCAAGGAGATAGATCGCATTTGATTTCTCGTTTTTGATAAATCTCAACTTGAGGACATCCATACCGGGACAACATAGAAAATAGATGATGGACTCCTCTTTAATGCATAAGCATATTCTCATGAGAGATTGAGGATTAAGGTCCAAGCTAAAACTTCCACCATGATGCATGGCTTTGGTTGGCGGCCCAATGTTCTTCTCTAACAATATGCATATTAATTCAACCCATGGTAAATCACCCTTACTTTAGACAAGACGAACATGCATAGCAACTCACATGATATTCAACAAAAGTGTGACAGTTGATGGCGTCCCCAGAAACATGGTTACCGCTCAGCAAGCAACTCATAAGAAACAAGATACATAAGCAACATATTCTTTACCACAATAGTTTTTAGGCTACTTTCCCATGAGCTATGTATTGCATGGTTAGTTTTCTTAGTGCAGGTGGAGGTTAGCAAAAGACTGGGAGCGACCAACTAAGAGAGCAATGACGGTCATAATCATGCAGAGCGACAAAGCAATATTGAATCAGGCATGGTAGTTATATCGCTACTTAGAAACAAAAGATCATCAAGGCTTGACAGACTTTCTTTACAGTCTTGAATATGCGTGAGCATACGCCAAGTCAATCAAAATAAATTCTCAAAGGAAGATACTACTAAACCATACCACATCATAGGCAAACAAACCAAGTTGGTACTCCAATAACACATTGGGAACCCCCCAGCTATTTGAGATTAACCAAAAGAAGACCTGAACTACTAAGTACCATCATGAAAGTAGCATCTTTATCATAGACACATTAACCCATGCAACGGAAGCAAACTCTCTTAATAAGGTGAGCATTGGTAATTAAAGAGAGTTCAAGCAACCAACTAAATAAAAGCTCTTGAAAAGATAAGCATGAATACTAAGAGCAGAGCATGATAGTAGCTATTAAAAGACAAAGAACACACACAACATAGATAGACATGAAAATTCTATGTAATGTTCTAGGTAGAGGTGGAGCGTGTTTCTCTCCCACATAAAGGAATGCTGAGTTCCGACTCGTTATGAAAAACTAAAAAGAAAACTAAAAGCAAGACGCTCCAAGCATAGCACATAACATATGAAGTGATAAAAATATAGCGAAACGAAAGACGAACTGATAATGTTGATGGAGAAGGGGATGCACGGGGGCATCCCCAAGCTTAGACGCTTGAGTCTCCTTGAATATTTCTTGGGGGTGCACGGGGGCATCCCCAAGCTTGAGCGCTTGACACTCCTGAATCTTATTATCATCTTCCCTCGCACACTTGAAAACTCCCTTCATACACAACTCATCATAATCTGATTAGCGAGGTTAGTACCCTTAATAAAATAATTATACCTTGCTGGAAATAAGGATATTCTTGAAGTTCTACTGTTTCTCAAGATTGCCAAAAGGTTTTTGCAAAGAAAAAGCAAGTTCTTAATTTGCAAAGTGCAGGTAAGGCAAAACAGGACAGAATCTGTGAAAAACAGAACAGCAGGCAGTAATTGACCTGTTCGGGATACTTCTGCAACTCAAATCAAAAAACTCAGAACTGACGCACGGAAGACAATTATATAGAGAACGCTGTCGAAACAATTCAGACCAAAATGATGATCTGGTGATTTTATATGAATTTTTCTATCCAAGGACATAATCTGTTTCCTGGACAGCACCTCACAACTTTTGAACTTTCTAGCAATCAGAGGCTATACTTGGCACAAATATGAAAAGCAAAGATACAATGACGATGCTACAGCAGTAAACAACATCAAGACACAACAAAAGCAAAATTTTTATTCATGTGGGCTGCCTCCCAAAAGCGCTTTCTTTTATGCCTTTAAGCTAGGCATAATGCATAGATCAAGTTTTATCAAACGTAAAAGAATAGCTAGCCCGTACAATGGACTCAAAAGGTAACTTGACCTTCTTACGAGGGAAGTGTTCCATCCCTTTCTTGAGAGGAAACTGAAATTTTATATTACCCTCTTTCATGTCAATGACAGCACCAACGGTGCGCAAAAAGGGACGTCCCAAAATAATTGGACATGAAGGATCACATTCAATATCCATAATAGTGAAATCAACGGGCACATAATTATCATTGACAATAATAAGAACATCATCGATCCTCCCCAAAGGTTTCTTTATGGAAGAATCAACGAGACGAACACCAAAAGAACAAGAATCATAAGGTTTCAATTTAAGCATATCATATATTCTTCTGGGCATAACAGAGGTACTAGCACCAACATCACATAATGCATAACAAGAGAAGTCATTCAAATAAATTTTTATCATAGGATCCCAACCATCTTCTAGCTTTCTAGGTATGGAGGCTTCTACTCTAAGTTTCTCCTCCCTAGCTTTGATGAGAGCATTAGTGATATGCTCTGTGAAGGCAAGGTTAAGCGTGCTAGTGCGGGGATCTCTAGACATCTTGTGAAGGAAATCAATAACTTCTGTAAGAGTGCAATTATCAAAATCAAGGTCACGAGCATCAAGTAAAGTAGTAGTGGTGTCCTTAAGGCTCACCTGTTTGGTAGTTTCTATAGCATCACCATTAATAGGTCCATTGGGACCAGGAGTACATTGGGTGCTAAGAGTGTGAACATCCTCAATAACTTGGATAGTAGCAACAGTATGGTGGGTAGGAAGGCTCTTAATTCTTTCCTCTTCCTCCCTTTCTCTAGCCCATCTTTCTTTAAGCTTAGCCATCATCCTAATATTTTCATTGATTTGCACTTGAGTAGCATTAATAGGGATGACTTCCCTCTCCTTAAGAGGAGAAGTTTCAATTTTTAGCAATTTTACCTCATTGGCTAAGTGGTCTACCTTAAAAGAAAGATAATCTAGTTTATGTAGTTTCTCTTCTACATTCTTATTAAAGGCTTTTTGGGTAGTGATGAAATCTCTAAGCATGGTCTCTAGTTCAGTATTGGAGTTCTTGGTACTAGGATAAGCATTGTTGTTACCATAAGAGTTAGAGGGGAACGGTCTAGAATTGTTACCAAAGTTACTCCTATAAGCATTGTTGTTAAAATTGTTTCTAGAGATAAAGTTAACATCTACTTGTTCTTGAGCAATCAAAGAATTTAAAGGAACATCATGAGGATCAATAGTAGGTTGCTTCGAAAGTAGAGACATAATCAAGTCAACTTTTTCATTGAGGGAGGAAATCTCCTCGACAGAGTTTACCTTCCTACCTGTTGGAGCGCGTTCGGTGTGCCATTGGGAATAGTTGGTCATCATCTCATCGAGAAGCTTTGTGGCAGCACCAAGTGTAGTTGACATAAAAGTTCCTCCCGCGGCCGAATCTAACAAGTTCCGCGAGGTAAAGTTCAAGCCTGCATAAAAAGTTTGGATAACCATCCAAGTAGTCAAACCGTGAGTAGGGCAGTTTTTGATAAGAGATTTCATACGTTCCCAAGCTTGGGCAACGTGTTCATTATCCAATTGTTTAAAATTCATGATGTTACTTCTAAGTTGGATAATTTTAGCAGGTGGATAGTATTTTCCGATAAAAGCATCTTTGCACTTGTCCCATGAATCTATGCTATTTCTAGGCAAAGACTGAAACCAAATTTTAGCTCCTCCTCTCAAAGAGAAAGGAAAAAGCTTAAGCTTAACAATATTACCATCTATTTCTTGGTACTTTTGCATATCAGAAAGTTCTACAAAGTTGTTCAAGTGTAAAGCAGCATCTTCTCCAGCACCGGAGAATTGTTCTTTCATAACTAAGTTCAGTAAAGCAGGTTTGATTTCATATGAAGGTGCTGAAGTGGCAGGTGTAGTGATAGGTGTGCTGATAAAGTCATCGTTGTTGTGACTGATGAAGTCACACAACATGGTGTTCTCGGTGGAACCCATAGTAGCAAGCAAGCAAGATAACTATTTTTGTGATTTTCGATAAAAGGAACTAAAGCAAAAATAAAAGGTAAACTAACAAGACTAAAAAGCAAAGGTAAAAGATAGCATGCAACTCCCCTATCCTGAAGAGTGGAGTCCCCGACAACGGCGCCAGAAAATACTCCTTGATGGGCCTCGAACCCCTCGTTGGTTACCCCAAGTGGAAGGTGTAAGATGCAGTTGTTGGGGAACGTAGCATAATTCAAAAATTTTCTACGTCTTCACCAAGATCCAACTATGGAGACATCTAGCAACGAGTAACTAAGAGTGCATCTACATACCGTTATGAAGATTGCGTGCGGAAGCTTTCAACGAAGTGGGGATGAAGTAGTCGTACTCTTCACGTTCTTCGTCACCGATGATCTAGCGCCGAACGGACGGCACCTCCGCGTTCAACACACGTACGGTGCAGCAACGTCACCTCCTTCTTGATCCAGCAAGGGGGGGGGGGGAGAAGTCGTCAGAGATCCGGCAGCACGACGGCGTGATGACGGATGTAGTGGAGATCGCAGCAGGGCTTCGCCGGGCGCCCTGCGTGGGAGTTGGGAGGTGTGATGGGAGGGGGAGAGGAGCCAGAGCTTGGGTGCGGCTGCCCTCTCCCCCCCCACATATATATAGGGGGCCGGGGGGGCGCCAGCCCCCTGCAGATCCAATCTGCAAGGGGGGCGGCGGCCAGGGAGGAGTCCCCCTCCCCCAAGGCAAGTGGTGGCCCCCCTCCCCTTAGGGTTTTAACCCTAGGCGCATGGGGAGGTGGGCCACCTTGTGGTGCGCCAGTCCAGAGGGCTGGACACATCCCCTCGCGGCCTAGGGGCCCCATCGGGATGGGTGGTCCCACCCGGTGGACCCCCGGGGCCCCTCCGGTGGTCCCGGGACGCTCCCGGTGACCCCCGGAGATCACCCGTTGGCCGAAACTGGACTTCCCATATATCAATCTTTACCTCCGGACCATTCCGGAACTCCTCGTGACGTCCGGGATCTCATCCGGGACTCCGAACAACTTTCGGGTTTCCACGTGCATTTATCTCTACGACCCTAGCGTTATCGAACCTTAAGTGTGTAGACCCTACGGGTTCGGGAGACACGTAGACATGACCGAGACCACTCTCCGGTCAATAACCAACAGCGGGATCTGGATACCCATGTTGGTTCCCACGTGTTCCTCGATGATCTTCATCGGATGAACCACCGTGTCAAGGATTCACTCAATCTCGTATGTTATTCCCTTTGTCCATCGGTACGGTACTTGCCCGAGATTCGATCGTCGGTATTCCCAATACCTTGTTCAATCTCGTCATGGCAAGTCTCTTTACTCGATCCGTAATCCATCATCCCGTGACTAACTACTTAGTCACATTGAGCTCATTATGATGATGTATTACCGAGTGGGCCCAGAGGTACCTCTCCGTCATACGGAGTGACAACATCCCAGTCTCGGTTCGTACCAACTCAACAAACACTTTCGGAGATACCCGATGGGTACCTTTATAGCCACCCAGTTACGTTGTGATGGTTGGCACACCCAAAGTATTCCTACGGCATCCGGGAGTTGTACAACCTCGTGGTCTAAGGAATAAATACTTGACACCGAAAAGCTTATGCATTACGAACTATATGATCTCGTGTTATGCTCAAGTTTGGGTCTTGTCCATCACATCATTCTCCTAATGATGTGATCCCGTTATCACTGACATCTCATGTCCATGGTCAGGAAACCGTAACCATCTGTTGATCAACGAGCTGGTAACTAGAGGCCTACCAGGGACTCATTTTGGTCTATGTATTCACACATGTATCGATGTTTCCGTACAATACAATTCAAGCATGAATAACAGACAATTATCATGAACAAGGAGATATAATAATAATGCTTTTATTATTGCCTCTAGGGCATATCTCCAACAGTCTCCCACTTGCACTAGAGTCAATAATCTAGTTACATTGTGATGAATCGAACACCCATAGAGTTCTGGTGTTGATCATGTTTTGCTCGTGAAAGAGGTTTAGTCAACGGGTCTGCGACATTCAGATCCGTATGCACTTTACAAATATCTATGTGTCCATCCTGAACATAATTCCGGATGGAGTTGAAACGGCGCTTGATGTGCTTGGTCTTCTTGTGAAACCTGGGCTCCTTGGTAATAGCAATAGCACCAGTGTTGTCACAGAAGAGAGTCATCGGGCTTGACGCACTTGGAATGACTCCTAGGTCGGTGATGAACTCCTTCATCCAGACTCCTTCCTGTGCTGCTTTAGAAGCAGCTATGTACTCCGCTTCACATGTAGATGCTGCCACCACGCTTTGCTTGCAACTGCACCAGCTGACTGCCCCTCCATTCAAAATATACACGTATCCGGTTTGTGACTTAGAGTCATCCAGATCTATGTCGAAGCTAGCATCGACGTAACCCTTTACGACGAGCTCTTCGTCACCTCCATAAACGAGAAACATATCCTTAGTCCTTTTCAGGTACTTCAGGATGTTCTTGACCGCTGTCCAGTGTTCCGTACCGGGATCACTTTGGTACCTCCCTACCAAACTTATGGCAAGGTTCACATCAGGTCTGGTACACAGCATGGCATACATGATAGAACCTATGGCCGAGGCATAGGGAATGACACTCATCTTTTCTCTATCTTCTGCCGTGGTCGGCGACTGAGTCTTACTCAATCTCATACCTTGCAAAACAGGCAAGAATCCTTTCTTTGACTGATCCATATTGAACTTCTTCAATATTTTGTCAAGGTATGTACTTTGTGAAAGACCAATGAGGCGTCTCGATCTATCTCTATAGATTTTGATGCCTAATATGTAAGCAGCTTCTCCAAGGTCCTTCATTGAAAAACTTTTATTCAAGTAGGCCTTTACATTTTCCAAGAATTCTATATCATTTCCCATCAGCAATATGTCATCCACATATAATATGAGAAATGCCACAGAGCTCCCACTCACTTTCTTGTAAATACAGGCTTCTCCATAAGTCTGTATAAAGCCAAACGCTTTGATCACCTTATCAAAGCGAATATTCCAACTCCGAGATGCTTGCACCAGCCCGTAAATCGAGCGCTGGAGCTTGCATACCTTGTTAGCGTTCTCTGGATCGACAAAACCTTCCGGTTGCATCATATACAACTCTTCCTTGAGGAAGCCATTAAGGAATGCTGTTTTGACGTCCATTTGCCATATCTCATAATCATAGAATGCGGCAATAGCTAACATGATTCTGACTGACTTCAGCATCGCTACGGGAGAGAAGGTCTCATCGTAGTCAATCCCTTGAACTTGTCGATAACCTTTAGCGACAAGCCGAGCCTTATAGATGGTCACATTACCATCCGCGTCTGTCTTCTTCTTAAATATCCATTTGTTTTCTATGGCGTGCCTATCATCAGGCAAGTCCACCAAAGTCCATACTTTGTTTTCATACATGGATTCTATCTCGGATTTCATGGCTCCAAGCCATTTATTGGAATCTGGGCCCGCCATTGCTTCTTCATAGTTCGAAGGTTCACCGTTGTCTAACAACATGATTTCCAGTACAGGGTTGCCGTACCACTCTGGTGCGGAACGTGCCCTTGTGGACCTTCGAAGTTCAGTAGTAACTTGATCTGTCTCTTCATGATCATTATCATCAACTTCCTCCCTTGTCGGTGCAGGCACCTCAGGAACAGTTTCCTGCGCTGCGCTACTTTCCGGTCCAGGAGGGGTGACTGTCACCTCATCAAGTTCTACTTTCCTCCCACTCACTTCTTTCGAGAGAAACTCTTTCTCCAGAAAGCATCCATTCTTGGCAACAAAGACTTTGCCTTCGGATCTGTGGTAGAAGGTGTACCCAATTGTTTCCTTTGGGTATCCTATGAAGACACATTTCTCCGATTTGGGTTCGAGCTTTTCAGGTTGAAGTTTCTTGACATAAGCATCGCAACCCCAAACTTTTAGAAATGACAGCTTCGGTTTCTTGCCAAACCAAAGTTCATACGGAGTCGTCTCAACGGATTTCGACGGAGCCCTATTTAAAGTGAATGCGGCAGTCTCTAAAGCATAACCCCAAAAAGATAGCGGTAAATCGGTAAGGGACATCATAGATTGCACCATGTCCAACAGAGTACGATTTCGACGTTCGGACACACCGTTACGTTGAGGTGTTCCGGGCGGTGTCAATTGTGAAACAATTCCACAACTTCTAAGGTGTGTGCCAAATTCATGACTTAAATATTCACCCCCATGATCCGATCGCAAGAACTTTATTTTTCTGTCACGTTGATTCTCAACCTCATTCGGAAATTCCTTGAACCTTTCAAAGGTCTCAGACTTGTGTTTCATCAAATAGATATACCCATATCTACTCAAGTCATCTGTGAGGGTGAGAACATAACGGTAGCCTCCGCGAGCCTCAACACTCATTGGACCGCACACATCGGTATGTATGATTTCCAACAAGTTGGTTGCTCGCTCCATTGTTCCGGAGAACGGAGTCTTGGTCATCTTGCCCAAGAGGCATGGTTCGCACGTGTCAAATGATTCATAATCAAGAGACTCCAGAAGTCCATCTGAATGGAGCTTCTTCATACGTTTGACACCAATATGACCAAGGCGGCAATGCCACAAGTATGTGGGACTATCATTATCAACTTTACATCTTTTGGCATCTACACTATGAATATGTGTATCACTACGTTCGAGATTCATCAAAAATAAAGCATTGACCAGCGGGGCATGACCATAAAACATATCTCTCACATAAATAGAACAACCATTATTCTCCGATTTGAAAGAATATCCATCTCGCATAAGACGAGATCCAGAAACAATGTTCATGCTCAAAGCTGGTACTAAATAACAATTATTCAGGTTTAAAACTAATCCCGAGGGTAGATGTAGAGGCAGCGTGCCGACGGCGATCACATCGACCTTGGAACCATTCCCGACGCGCATCGTCACCTCATCCTTCGCCAGTCTCCGTTTATTCCGCAGCTCCTGTTTTGAGTTACAAATGTGAGCAACTGCACCGGTATCGAATACCCAGGAGCTACTACGAGTGCTGGTAAGGTACACATCAATAACATGTATATCATATATACCTTTGACGTTGCCGGCCTTCTTGTCTGCTAAGTATTTGGGGCAATTCCGCTTCCAGTGACCCGTTCCCTTGCAATAAAAGCACTCTGTCTCAGGCTTGGGTCCATACTTTGGCTTCTTCCCGGCAACAGGCTTGCCAGGCGCGGCAACTTGCTTGCCGTCCTTCTTGAAGTTCTTCTTACCCTTGCCTTTCTTGAACTTAGTGGTTTTATTGACCATCAACACTTGATGTTCTTTCTTGATGTCAACCTCCGCTGATTTCAGCATTGAATACACCTCGGGAATGGACTTCTCCATCCCCTGCATATTGAAATTCAGCACGAAGCTCTTGAAGCTTGGTGGGAGCGACTGGAGGATTCTGTCAACGACCGCTTCATCTGGGAGATTCATTCCCAGCTGAGACAAGCGGTTGTGCAATCCTGAAATCTTGAGGATGTGCTCACTGACAGAACTGTTCTCCTCCATCTTACAGCTGTAGAATGCGTCAGAGACATCATATCTCTCGACTCGGGCATGAGCTTGGAAAACCATTTTCAGCTCTTCGAACATCTCATATGCTCCATGGTGCTCAAAACGCTTTTGGAGCCCCGATTCTAAACTGTAAAGCATGCCGCACTGAACCAGGGAGTAATCATCACTACGCGACTGCCAGACGTTCAAAACGTCTTGGTCAGCATCGGGAGCAGGTGCATCACCTAGCGGTGCTTCTAGGACATATGATCTCTTGGCAGCTATGAGGATGATCCTCAGGTTACGGACCCAATCCGTATAGTTGCTACCATCGTCTTTCAGCTTAGTTTTCTCTAGGAACGCGTTGAAGTTGAGGGAAACTGGAGCGTGGGCCATTTGATCTACAAGAGATATTGTAAAGAATTTAGACTAAGTTCATGATAATTAAGTTCATCTTAATCAAATTTTAATGAACTCCCACTCAGAATGACATCTCTCTAGTCATCTTAAGTGATACACGATCCGAATCGAGTAGTCCGTGTCCGATCATCACGTGAGACGGACTAGTCAAAAACGGTGAACATCTTCATGTTGATCGTATCTTCTATACGACTCGTGTTTGACCTTTCGGTCTTCCATGTTCCGAGGCCATGTCTGTACATGCTAGGCTCGTCAAGTGAACCCTAAGTGTATTGCGTGTGTAAATCTGTCTTACACCTGTTGTATGCGAACGTTAGAACCTATCACACCCGATCATCACGTGGTGCTTCGGAGCAACGAGCTTTAGCAACGGTGCACAGTTAGGGGAAACACATTACTTGAAATTT
The DNA here is from genome assembly GCA_902687465.1 of Secale cereale. Classification (NCBI taxonomy): domain Eukaryota; kingdom Viridiplantae; phylum Streptophyta; class Magnoliopsida; order Poales; family Poaceae; genus Secale; species Secale cereale. The sequence continues at coordinate 22,102,563 of LR738715.1, read as the reverse complement.
TAGTGAGAGATCATCTTATTTACTACCGTCGTTCTAAGTAAACAAGATGCAAAAACATGATAAACATCACATGCAATCAATTAAAGTGACATGATATGGCCAATATCATCTTGCTCCTTGGATCTCCATCTTCGGGGCACCATGATCATCTTGTCACCGGCTCGACACCATGATCTTCATCATCATGATCTCCATCATCGTGTCTTGAAGAAGTCGTCACGCCAACTATTACTTCTACTACTATAGCTAACGTTTAGCAATGAAGTAAAGTAATTACATGGCGTTATTCAGTGACACGTAGGTCATACAATAATTAAGACAACTCCTATGGCTCCTGCCGGTTGTCAAGTTCATCGACATGCAAGTCGTGATTCCCTATTACAAAAACATGATCAATCTCATACATCACATATATCATTCATCACATCTTCGTTCTTGGCCATACCACGTCACAAAACACATGCTGCAAGAACAAGTTAGACGTCCTCTAATTGTTGTTGCAAGTTTTACGTGGCTTCTATAGGATTTCTAGCAAGAACGTTTCTTACCTACGCCAAAACCACAACATGATTTGTCAACTTCTATTTACCCTTCATAAGGACCCTTTTCATCGAATTCGATCCGACTAAAGTAGGAGAGACAGACACCCGCCAGCCACCTTATCCATCTAGTGCATGTCTGTCGGTGGAACCAGTCTCACGTAAGCGTACGTGTAAGGTCGGTCCGGGCCGCTTCATCCCACAATACCGCCGAATCAAGATTGACTAGTAACGGTAAGAAAGTTGAACAAGATCATACGCCCACAACTGCTTTGTGTTCTACTCGTGCAAGATGCTACGCATAAAACCTAGGCTCAGATGCCACTGTTGGGGAACGTAGCATAATTCAAAAAATTTCTACGTCTTCACCAAGATCCAACTATGGAGACATCTAGCAACGAGTAACTAAGAGTGCATCTACATACCGTTATGAAGATTGCGTGCGGAAGCTTTCAACGAAGTGGGGATGAAGTAGTCGTACTCTTCACGTTCATCGTCACCGATGATCTAGCGCCGAACGGACGGCACCTCCGCGTTCAACACACGTACGGTGCAGCAACGTCACCTCCTTCTTGATCCAGCAAGGGGGGGG
>LR738715.1:22030451-22098536 GCA_902687465.1 Secale cereale | reverse complement strand
GGGGGGGGCGCCCACAGGGCGCCTGGAGCCCCTGTGCCCCCCCAGGTTGCCCTTCGGACGCAGTGTTGTTTCCGATACGCTGATTTTTTATATATGTTTTCTGGATTTTTCTGGGCAGTTCTCGAAACGTGAAAACCTGAAATACAAAAACAGCCAAAAACAGAAACTGGCACTGGGGTGCACTGGATTAGTAAGTTAGTCCAAATATGATCAAAAGTGTATGGAAGTGTATGAATATCATAGCAATATCACCCAAAAGTGGCATGGAGCAAGCAGAAATTATAGATACGTTTTGGACGTATCAAGGCCCAACACTGTCTACAGGAATAGAAGCGTGTAGTAGACATCAGGACTCCGTTCCAAAATAACTTTGGAGAGCTTCGTACCATCATACGACTGTTACTTTCGCCTAATGATGAAGACATGCATGGTTTTGTTGAATCCTTTGACACTAGACAAAATGTGACATGAGGGGGTCTAGGGTTGTGGATCGCCGAGCAGTCGAGGGTCGAGGGGTCGAGAGGTTGCCTAGCTAGTATCAAAGTATTGAAGAAATCCATGACTTCATCATTTGCCAGAAGTAACCGGGGCATGTTGGTACGAAGTTCTGCAAAGTTGTTTTGGAACGGAGTTCCTGATAGGATAATCCGTCTTTTGTTACGAATTATCCTATCTGGGACTCCGTTCCAAAATAACTTTGGAGAGCTTCGTACCATCATGCGACTGTTACTTTCGCCTAATGATGAAGTATTGGTTTTGTTGAATCCTTTGACACTAGACAAAATGTGACATGAGGGGGTCTAGGGTTGTGCATCGCCGAGCAGTCGAGGGTCGTCCAGGGGTCGAGGGTCGAAGCTAGTTCTACGTTTGCCATTAATATATCCATCTGTCATGTTTGAATAATAATTGGCATGTTGTAAATATTTGTAGAAACTATGGACGACAACACCCGAGACCTAGCACAAGAAGCGATGTTGATGGACATAATCGCAGACGTACAAGATGCCGTCTTGTCGTTTCTCAACGACGCCAATGAGTAGGTGGAAAGAGAGCTGCAGCTGGAAGATCTAGGCTATGATATTGATGGCTCCGGTGACCCAATGCACATGGAAGAAGTAGACCGTGAGGACGGCTCCGGTGACCCAATGCCGGTGCCAGAAGGAGACCGTGATGCTGGCTCCAGTGACCGAACCGAGTCCGGCCAGGAGGTATATGTGTTAGTTAAGCTTGTGCTGACTAGTTAATTGATGCATTCATTAACTCTCGTCTTTGTTCCTTTTTCTAGCCCTCCGGATCGAGCAAATCTTCGGTAAAGAGACGAGGCGCGAAGAAAAAGTTGAGGCCGGATGAAAAGTTTGAGATCTCAGATATCTCGCGCTCCGGCGAGCCGATTGAAACCATCCGGACAAAGAACGCATTTGTTAATCAGTGCGGGGTTCTGGTTAGGGAAAAGATCCCGATCAGCATCCATCAATGGTTAAAGCCGGCTGCAAAAGACGCTCAGGTGTCTTATGTCACTGATATGCAGAAAGAAGATCTTTGGACTGAGCTGAAGTCAAATTTCATCCTACCGCCAGAGGATGATCCGGCGAATCCAGTTAAAGAGGAATTAATCAAGTCTGCTGCTCTTTTGAAGATGGCAGACCAATTCAGGGCATGGAAGAAAAAACTGAATAAGTTTGTCCGCGATAAAGAGAAGCCAGAATTCGTGGGCATATATGAGAAGATCAAAGATGACTGGCCCGCATTTGTGGCCTATAAGACATCGGAAAAGAGTAAGAAGATGTCGGCGACAAACCAGATAAATGCTGCGAAGAAGAAGCATCACCATCGCACGGGGTCAGGTGGCTACCTCAGAGCCCGGCCTAAGTGGGCCAAGGCTGAGAATGATCTGCTTGAGAAAGGGATCGAACCAGAGACAATGCAATGGCCAGACCGTTGCCGGACTTGGTTCTTCGGGGCTGGCGGAACCTTGGACCCTGTATCAGGGAGGTGCATTTGGACGGACAAACAATTGGAAACACCACTCAGGAAGCTTCGGCAGTATATCAAAGCAGCGCATGAAGGGACGTTCTTCCCCGACAGAGAGAACGACGAGCTGACAATGGCCCTCGGGAATCCTGAGCACCCTGGACGGACACGAGGCACGCCAGGCTCCCTTCCGTGGAGTGCTGGGTTTCCGGACGCAGGCGGCTACAAATGCCACGAGAGGAGGAAGAAAATGCAGCGGACCGAACTGCAGGCGCTGCGGGCCAGAATACAAGCGATAGAGGAACGGGAAGCAAATCGGGACAAAATAATTGCCGAAGCTTCCCCCGAAGCTACCCCGCCATCTCAGCGGAGAAGCAGCGTGGCTTCCACCGAGCTGCTTCAGCCGGAGCATGTCTTGACGGCTACTGCCAGGTATCCCGTGGATGCTATCACGGAGGTACAAAATTGCCACCTTATGACGCAGTGGATAAATCTGAAGGTCAAGGCGGCTGCTGGCTCTGTTTTTCCTACTGGACCCGGTGACACTTTTCACTGCCGGCCGATTCCAGAAGGATATGCTAGGGTGATGGTGGATGAAATTACGGAGGGATTTGAGGAGCTCCAGCTTGACCACCCTACCAGTGAAGGGGAGACTCGGCTGGGTTCTTCACTGAAGACTCCATGCCTATGGCGGAAGGACCTCATCAACATTCTCAACTGGACGCCTCCGCCTCCTCCTCCTCCTCCTCCTCCGGCGAGTCAGGGCACTCCGCCTCCTCCACCGCCTCCTCCTCCGGCGAGTGACGATCAGGGCACTCCGGCTCCTTCTCCGGCGCGTGGCGGCACTCCGCCTCCTTCGCCTGCGCCGGCGCGCCCGAGCAGCCAGCCTCCTCCTTCTCCGCCTGCGCCGGCGCGCCCGAGCAGCCAGCTTGCTCCTCCTACTCCGCCTAGTCAGCAAGGGCGGAAGAGACCTGCCGCCGCTCCGGCTGCTCCTGCTCTGGCGCGTAAGCAAGGAAAGAAGACAGCCGCTTCGTCTGGTCTGGCGACGTCTAGCAGTACAGCCAGAGGCGGGAGGCGATGCAGATTCGGTCCTTCTCTCACGCCTCTAGAGAAGTTACCATACGAGAGGTCCGACGAGGAAAACACGAAGATCGCTCAAGGCGAAGTGAAGGACTGGCTTAAAGGGTTGAAAGCACAGAGACATCCACCTCCGGAGGAGAAGATAGATCCGGTGAAAGCAAAGCGCACTCTTGCTGCCCTGAAGCAACCAGCGAAAAGTAAGCCGAAGGACAACTATGACCGCATGATTGAAAAGTCATTTCAAGCAGCGAAGCGGTCGGGAAGTACTAATAATGATCAAAGGTTAGCAGAAGGACGAGCTGGGAAACAAATTGCCCAGCTCGGCGAACAAGCGGACCAATCGTGCCCCCCCCCCCCGCTCAAGGTGTCTAGCGACATGGTCGCTAATGATCCAAGGATGGTGCCCGGTTATAGCAATCTTGGAGATTACGTGTCCGACGATGTACAATATGATTTCTTGGACGTGCAGATACAAAGATACGAGTACGGGAAGCCTCTCGTCAAAAATGAAAGATCTCTATCAACGAATATGCGAAGATTGCATGATTGGTACTTGAAAATCTCCAGAGTCTGGGGGAGGGATAGATTGTATGTGAGAGTTAAACCGGTGCATGACCTCGTTGGAATTGAACTGTTGCCTATTCCATTTGAGGAGTTCTATCAGTTTTTCAATCAATTGGCCCTCGATAAAGCAACGGTCACCTGCTACTTCCTGTAAGTAGTACTACTTCTGTCATTAAGTCTCTCTATATAGCTGATCTCTTTCATTGCATGTATTTATAATTATCCTCACTATATTATGCAGATTGAAGATCGTCGAATTGAAGAACAGACAAGTAGGTGATATTGGGTTCATTAACACATACCTCATAGATGCAACCGAGGTTAAATGGCGTCCCTCAGATACCGAGACCAACTTGCTACGATTGTTGGTGGTAAATGAAAACAAAGATATAATACTCTTTCCTTACAACTTCAAGTGAGTGTTATTGTCTTGTGCATATTTGGTTTCCCTTATATATCAGTCAAGGTTATAGCAATGTAATTGATGAGTTCATGCATGCGTGCGCAGCTTCCACTATATTCTCTTAGAGATTAAGCTTGAGAAGGGAGTAGTAACTGTCTTGGACTCTAAACGTAAAGATCCCGAGGAGTATGCGGACATGACTCAAATGCTCGACAGGTAAGTTAAATCGATCAATATTATCCACCATGCATATCAGTAACTTTGTTCATTTCTGATATCAAGTAATTGTTTTCTTTGTCTGGCAGGGTTTGGAGAAAATTCACCAAAAAAGCTCCGGGATGCCGAAGAAGCTAGAATTTAGACACCCGAAAGTAAGTACTATATAGTAGCATGTTCCGCGCATCTCCTATATCTTGATTCAAGCGCTAGTTTCATCAATACCATTTGGCATTCTTGCTTATCAGTTTGATTAACCTCTATTTCTTGTAAAGTGGTTGTGGCAGGAACCCGGGAATGATTACTGTGGATACTACATTTGCGAGTCCATTCGCCACACGACCTGTGAGCGGGGCTCCTCTGAAGCACAATTTGAAGTGCGTAAGCAATTAATAATATTCACAATTTTATAGCATCATTTCATGTATTGACCCCCTACTTCAAATTAGATGTTTCGGATGCGGGATGAACTCCTAACACCAGATCGTCTGCGAGCAATTCAAGAGGAATTGGCGGCATTCTTCCTTGAACACGTGATCGTGCCAGACGGAGAATACTATGTGGACCATGCGTCCATCGTATAGGAGATTATATTTGTAAGAGATAATTATTGTATATATGTACCCGGTAGTGTCGGATAGATATACGAGAACTTGTTGTTCGACCAATCTCTCGGAGAAGGAGAGGTGGTCGATATTACTTCTCTCTGTATGCATATATATATATGTTGATTATACGATCTTCTGTTTCCTTCGTTTGCTTACTAGCTAGCTAGCTAGCTAGCGTGTCTAGTCCTCTCTATACGTATGTGTAGTACGTAGCGTCGACCAAGCACGGACATAAGAGAGGACACTTCTCTCTATTAATTAGCTAGCTAACACAATATGAAACACCTAAATTAACCCCCCAAAACCTCCAACCCCCCTCCCCTTTCAAAAAAAAAAAACAAAAACCACAGCCACAGAAATGCTGACGCGTGGATGCCTTTTGGTCCCGGTTGGTGCCACCAACCGGCACCAAAGCCCCTCCTGCCTGGGCTCAGCGCACAGGCCACGTGGACATCCATCTGCCCCGGTTCTGGATCGAACCGGGACTAAAGGGTCAAAGCATTAGTACCGACACTTTTGTCCCGGTTCAAGAACCGGGGCTAAAGGCCCTAACAAACCGGGTCTGATCTCCCTTTATCTACTAGTGATGGTGCCCACCGAAAGGCCAAGCAAGCGGACCACCTTCCAGGGCCTCCGCTCCAGCTTCCAAGCCACGAGACCCCGCCCATCGTCCGCGTCACAGTGCACTAACCACGGCAGGAGAAGCCCGACATCAGCCACCGAGCCAGGGTCAGTGCAACCATCGTCGTAGCGCCCGCGCAAGCATTCCCTCAAATCCTGATGGACCAGGGGGACATGACTCAGTGGCTGCCGACAACCGTCATTGAGCAACCAACTCAGATCACGCCAAATCCGTGGCAAGAGGCACCGATCCAACCGTCGGCACACGGAAGCCCCAACCACCACTAACACGGACTTCGGCCGACGTTATAACGTGAGGACGCCTCTCTAACCGGACCGCAAGAACCCACCTTGGCATAGCCAGAGGCTCGTCCACGGCGTCAGTGTACTACGAGCACACGCACACAGTGAAGGCGGTCACCGGCCCAACCTATGGGGGCTGCACATGGCGGGCGGCAACTCCGGCCACCTAGCAGCCATTCCGGCAACCCCACCCCACTACGGCTCCGCGCATAAGGTCTGGTCACCGCCGACCACACCCAGACCACCATGAGCCAACCACAACCCCGCCTCCACGCTCACGGGAAGACTCCATAGCACAATCACAGGCCGTCGGCCGCTGGCCAGGAGCCCAAGCCCACCGGCGCAACCGTAAAGAAGCGGCGCCGGAGGCAGCCAGGTCGAAGCCAGCCCACGCTTGCCACCCATGGCTCCTCCGACGGAAGCTTGGATCTGCCGGGGTGACCGCTCCACTTCCCTCATCCACTCCAAAGGAGGGACGCCCTCAGAACACACCCCCCTCACCACCCAGCTTCCCCGCCGCCACTGCCCGTGTCGCCCGTGTGCAGCCGGCTGGACGCGACCCCGATCTGGATCGAGAGTCCCAACCCCGCCACCCCACGTAGGCACTTACCACCTGCCCGTGCAGCCACCGCAACAAACACGCACGCCTACACCGCCAGCGCACCAGCGCGCCTCACTGCCGCCGCACCCCATGCTGAGCACAGCGCCCCTGCTGACCAGCGCGTTCCACGCCACGCGTCGCCAAACGAGGAGGAAGGAGAGCCCTGCCGCGGACGCGGACCAGGCCTTGCCCGGCTGCACCCTCTGGCGGCGGCGAGGGGAAGGGGAGGCGGAAGGTGGACTGGGGCCGGTGGCGCCTAGGGCTTCGCCCAGCCGCGCGCGGGAGCGGTCGGGACGAATCGGATTTTTTCTCTCGGCTAAAGCTATCGTGTTGTCGAGATGCCATATTCTTCCATGGATAATTTTCTATGAATAAAGAGCTGTACTAAACTAGTTAAAGAGGGCATATCTCAGGTGAAATGATATCCAATATTTATGTAGTACTATAGAAAACATTATGTATGCTCTAGGTGTGCAAATGAATTTTCATTTACTGAGTACATGCAACCAAACACGCTCGTGCGAAATGTAATGCAATAGGCTCCGTTTTTAGTCGTTTTCTTAATTTTGTTAGGGTTTGTGTCTTGTTCATGAAGGCAAGACGGCAACGGCTCCCTGAAGATGGAATAAAGGTCTTCCCGCCTAACCCCCGTTTCGACGATGCGTCTAGCATCCAGTCCTGGGGCAAGGCGAACAGGCCGGCCGCCCTGGGCCCTCAAAAGTCAGGAGCCCCGTCCCATGTATATGTACGTTAGCATAGCACGTACAGGCATGCAGGTACTCTAGTGAAAAAAATTCCGAAGCCAATATCAGCGCCTCGCTAAGCCCCTCGTGTGCTAAGCCCATATATAGGAAACTAAAAAAAGATATGGTGGGCCTGGCCCATTGTGGAGACCAGAGAGGAAAAGGAATCGGTAGATTCAGTAATCACAATTTCCTGCAACTTTGGATCGGTGGTTCCCTGCCCTTTTAGCTGTTCCGATGTCCCTGTTTGTGTAATGCTCTTTGACTCTGCCTCCTCACGAACAACACGGCGACTGCGGCGTGTACGTCTCGTCGCGCCCTCTTTCCTCGCATGTTCATCTTCCTTTTTTTTTTCCTAGTCCTGATTTCTAAGTTCTAACTTGTCGATCGATCAAACAAGTTAACATGGAATTGTTGGTAGGGCGCTCGAATCATTGCGCGCATGTAGCCATATTAGATTACAGAGAGAATGTACTATACTATGCCCTACCAGATTGTCATTACATCAGATGAACTACTATATTTAATTTAATATTTTTATTAGTTTTGCGCTAATTTTATAAGCTAATTGGTTTCTATTGCATATTGGATTTTCTTTACTATGCCTGTTACTGTGGAATCAGCTGAAAGAAAGTTTTTCAAAGTTAAAATTGTCGAAGAACTACCTGAGATCTATAATGTCGCAAGAGAAATTAAATGGTTTGACAACTTTATGCATTGAGAAAAAATTGATTGATGAAATTAATATTGACACTATCATTAGCGATTTTGCATCTCATAATGTTACGAGAAAAGTTTGAAGGTAATATGTAATACATTATGTGATATGTAAAATTATTTTGGACGCACTTAATTATTTTCTTTGATACAAATTATTTCTTCATATGATGATTATCAGTTAGACATTTATATTAAGGGCCCTGAATTGTAGTTTCGCCCCAGGCCCCCGAAATCTCAGGACCGGCCCTGGGTGGGTGTGTGGAGATGTGTCTCCGGCAGATCTATCTTTGGTGGATTTGCTCGAATCTCGTCGTTATTCGTCTACGTTCATGTGTCTTCGTTTGGATCCTTCCGATCTACGTGCTGGTCCTATGTGGCCTTAGCACGACGACTTCCTAACTGTCTACTACAACAAGTTGTGCCCGACTCCGGCGATGAAGGGGCGATGACGGCAACGCGCCTTCGGCTGGCTTCAGTGCTTGTAGTCGTCGCTAGGTGGTCTACGGATCTGGATGTAATTTTTATTTCTGGTGTTCGTTGTACGGCCATGATTGAAGATAAATAGATTGGAAGTTTTTCCCCAAAAATAATAATGCAATAGGCACATGGAGAAGTCACTAGTAGATTCCCCCGCAAAAATGAAAAGAAACCAGCAGATGATTGTCTGCAAAACGATTCACTAAGCCATCGAAATGAGAGCTGGACACGTACTTTTATAAGGCAGTCTGCAAAAACTTTATTTTGGTGTCCCTGCTAGCACTGACCGGGCAGTCCCCATATATCTATGTGACTATGTCCGCAACTTTAGAACCCATATCCCCGCACTCAAATCCATACAAGTCATGCAACAGCGTAACACGTAGATGAACATCACAGACAAGTTCATCGAACAGAGAAATATAGATAGATTCAGGCATATATAGTTCATCTGACAAACTAATCGGACCCAAAATAGAGAAAGTCCAATGGATTAAACTAGATCAAATAAAAAAGACAATGCAGAGGGTGATATTACCACTTTTTGGCAGGGCCCTTGCATGGTTTACGATTTCGAAGTGGCAAAAATTTCGCTCACCCTCGAAATGGTCGAAATTTCGGAAATTTCGAAAACTGTTTCGTACAAACCAACGAAATTTTTATTTGAATTGAAATAATTTAAAATTTAAAATGGTAGATAAAGGAGGATGTAACGCAGAATTAACACCGTTACATAACTAGTTTGATGGTTTGTCCATAGCCTGACATGATGTTGAACGTGGTTCGAATCTCATGTAGGACATTTTTTTTGTCGCAAATATATATTTGATGCAAAAATAACCAAAAAAGGTGGTAAACATGATTCGAACTGTCAACCTATTGATTAGTAGGCAATCTCCCTACCACTGGGCTACTGTAACCTTTGATAATTTTTGCTTATCCATGTTTATTTTTACGTAGAAATTTAAACCCATCGAAATTTCTCCAAGGAAAGACAAAAAATTCGCCCATCCTCGAAATTGTCAAAATTTCGGAAATTTCGAGAGGCTACCCGGGCGTGGTAGCCTTCGCCTTCGACTTCGGCATACACATGCGCACCGGATCCACAGGCACAAGCACCCAACGCTGCCCGGGTGGTGCCGGAGCCGAAGGGGAATGGGCCGCCCTACTCTAGATCTGGAGCAAGGCAGAGCGAGAAAGGCAACCGCGGGCAGTTTTGCGGCGACGTGACTTAGAGGAGCTGGCGATGGAAGCCACTAAGTTCGAGTTTCCGCTGGTGTCTAATCGCGCCCGCTCGATGGAGATGTGGAGCGCGAGCTCCTTGTAGTCGGAAAGTATCGCTGCGGGAGTGCTGATCCTTCATGAGGTTGTCCCAATCCATTGGATTGGATTCGCTGCCGGGAATTTGCCCTGGCAGAGGAGGCGGAGATATTCGGGTGAGGGAAGTGGAGAAGACGAGAGGGAAGCGGAGAGTGGGAGTGGACTGAGAGGTACTAGGGTTCACCCGAGAGTGTGGGGACGGTGGTGGGGCGGCGTAGGCCATAGTGGGCCAGGCTTATGTGGCGGGCGTGCCCTGACGCGTCCTGATGTCCCCATATCCGCCCCAGATATGGGCTGAATACGGAGAGTGTCCGTTAGTCCGGGCATTTAAGCTGGATATGGGTAGACCAGTTGGATGGTTTTCTTTGGTCTGGACAGTGACCGGGCAGCCCGTCCGGACGTTTAGGGCGGGTATGGGTCCGGTTTGTAGATGCTATTATGCAGTTCAAAAGTACCTAGGCTATTTGAATTGAAATCTATAAGTTCAGAAAAATCGTTTGTTTTTGAATTACATAACCTTACATGGTCGGATATCCGAATCAAATCAAATTATCAATGGAACAACAAGTACAAAGCTTTTCATACCTACACTCCTCGCAATTGAACAATTGGACCCACCTCTTCTTCTCCGACTCTGCTTCAGCGCTCAAGGCGTCCTCCTCTTCTTCTCTGACTCTGCTTCAGCGCCGCCGCCTCGTCCGGCGACCTCTCCCCTCTTGTCCCACTAGCGCAATTGCCCAACCAAACCCTAAACCTTACTGCGGCGCTCGACCTCCTCCACACCATCACGACTAGATCACGGCTGCTTTGGATGGGATTTGTCTGCTTCCCCTGACCCATACTCCTGGTCGTCCTGCTGTTCAACTTGGTTCCGGAATAATCGGCAACGCTGCCACGATGGTTTCTGGGGGAGTCACTCCTAAGGTAAGAATATGATCATGCACTACTACAAAAAGGGCTACTAATGGCGCACCGGTTTTGCCCATTAATGGCGCACTACCGGTGTGCCATTACTAGCACGCCATTAGTAGTTGGATACTAATGGCGCACCTACTAATGGCGCACCACTGGTGCGCCATTAGTATAGTGCACGGTGCGCCATTAGTATGCCTCGCAGGGGGCCATCTATACCCACGTGCTTTGGCATACTAATGGCGCACTACGTAGAATTGCGCCATTAGTATTTTTTTCAAAAAAAAAATTCAATTTTTTTAAATCTCAGATCATTATGGCTTAATCTGGGGTCAATTTGCACTATGTGGTCAAACTTCCCATAAGGTCACTCATCCTCACACTACTCCAGCCCGAGCACGCTTAACTTCGTAGTTCTATCCAACCCCAGCACCAGCTCACTTCACACGCACTTGTTGATATATCTATCATATCAATCCTATTAACCCTTCTTGATGTCTAGGAGTTTGTTAATGTTCATGAGTATGATGAAATTTTGAAAATATATTTCAAACTTCCCGGTCATATTACGTATCATATTTTGGAAAAAAAATTATAATTTTTTTTTCGAAAATTTTATATTTTTTTTTCTGTTACTAGTGGCGCACCTAGCAAACGGTGCGCCACTAGTAAGTTTGAAATTTTTAGAATTTTTTTGCCTGTAGATCTTAAAAGCCCCGTAACTTTTTTTCTGTTAGGTTTTTGGGGATTTTGGAAATGTTTAACGGGGTTTCCCCCATTAAATTCGGATGTAACTTTTCGAGTAGATGATTTTTCATATAAAAAACTTTTTAATCCGAGTTCGTATGCAAAAGTTATACCCGTTTTACTAAATTCCAGAGATATTTTGCAAATAAAGTCAAAATTCATATTTGTAAATTTTCCCAACAAGTAGACCACATATCACATGGGAAACTTATTTTCTTTTATTTTTTTGACATTTACATCATTTTCTTTTTTTTTGAACTGAAAAAGGCGGTCCACGGGGGGTGCAGTAATGGCCAAGTTACTAATGGCGCACCGTGGTAGTGGTGCGCCATTAGTAGTTCAACTACTAATGACGCACCACACCCACGGTGCGCCATTAGTATTTTAAAAAAAATACTAATGGCGCACCGTGGGAGTGGTGCGCCATTAGTAAGTTGAACTACTAATGGCACACCACTCCCACGTTTTTTTTTTCATATTTTATTTTTATTTTTTTTATTTTTTTTTCAAAAAATACTAATGGCGCCATTAGTAAGTTGAACTACTAATGGCGCACCACTCCCACGGTGCGCCATTAGTATTTTTTGAAAATAAAATTTTAAAAAAATAAAAACAAAATTTGAAAAAAAATTACTAATGGATGTGGTGCGCCATTAGTAGTTTTGAGAAAAATATGAAAAAAAAATTGTTACTAATGGCGCACCACGTCAACGGTGCGCCATTAGTATTTGGATACTAATGGCGCACCAACACATGGTGCGCCATTAGTATATACTAATGGCGCACCGCATGTCTGGTGCGCCATTAGTGTCAATTCCATGTATAGCCCTTTTCATAGTAGTGATGTCCCCTTCTTCTTTCCGGCTATCATCACTTGTTCGCCGAGCCTGTTGTGTTTTTTACAATTGATGTTTTGAACTACTTTGGAATTGATGAATATAGACATTCAGTAACTAAATAGATCCATAATTTAGCAGCAAACAGAGGAGGAAGATAGACTCAGCATGCTGACGGATGACATTTTACTGTCCATCTTGGGGAGAATCGATCTAAGAACAGCTGCCAGGACGAGTGCGTTGTCTACACGGTGGAGGCGCCTTCCTTGGTTGCTGCCCGAGCTCAGCATGGATGCCAAAAATTTCCTATCTCTTCCACACTCGAAGCCTATCGAGGAGAAGGATATGGATGAAGCAATGGCGTCTCTAACTAAGGCAACTGGGAGCTTCTTGGTTAACCGACATGGAGAATCCAGCATCTCAACTTTGCAACTTAAGATCTACTTGATCAATAATTTCTTGTGCGAAATCGGCCAACTGCTAGGTGATGCAGTTGTCAGTGGTTTGTTGAAAGAATTAGATCAAGCTATTCTTGATATTCGGGAGTGGGACTCTAGTGAGGAGTATATGCAACAGCGAGCCCGACAAATAGATGGTTTTTTCAGTGCCTACCCTATTGTGCCCCACTGCCTCACAAGGCTCTCCCTATACAATGTACGCATTGACAAATTGGATGCGCACCATCTCCTGTTTGATTGCTGCAAGCAACTTGAGCAACTTAGCCTCTTTCGGTGCGATACTGGTGTTGGCTCCCTGTTTAAGATTGATGCACCAAATTCAAAACTCAGTGTTCTCAAAATCATCGGTTGTGATTTTGAGAAACTTCAATTGGTCTACCTTCCAAAATTAGAGAATTTCATTTGGGATAATTGGTTGCCTTACTGTGTGCCATGGCCCATGGGCCGCCTTTGGTTTTGTACCGTTGCTTGGAGAACTGGCACTCTCACATGATGCGGTGTGTAGGGCTGGACACGAGCCGAGCCGAGCCGAGTTCAGCCCGGGCCTGGCTTTAGCTCGCCTAAAGCGAGCCAAGCTCGGCTCGGCTCGCTGGATGAACGTGCCTATTTCTGAAGGCTCGGCTCGTTTTGTCTCCGGCTCGGTCCAGCCCGATCAGCTCGTATTCGTACTGCTATGTATGTGTACGCCTGTGTATTATGTGTGCTTGCGCGCGTCCGTAAGTAGCAGAGGAGGTGGGCAAGGACGGGAGTGAGCCAGGTAGGTCATACCTGCCTGTGCCTCCAAATGAGCGACGAACGGCGGCGTCCAACGCGGTGGTAGATGCGGGGACGGCAGCAGAAGTTTGGCTAGGCACCATGTGAGCGAGGAACGGCGGCGTCCAACGCGGTGACGAGAGGGCATGTTCGTCGTTGGTCCGGAGGGCGAGCCCTCCGGTGTCGCGCGGCGAGGACGACGCCGGCATCGGGCGCGGCGAGGACGACGCCGGCATCGGGCGGGACAACGAGAAGGACGGCTTCAGGTGGTGGCGAGAGCGGCGGCGCGGTGCGGCAGAAACCCTAGCGGCCTGGGGGAATTTCGTGAGTAGAGGACCGAGGAGGCCGGCGTCGAGTAGTCGATGCAATGCTTCGTAGTGGGCTTGGGCTACTCGCGTTGGCTGATGTATTTCCAGTGGGCTGCAAATTCCTAAAAAAATTAATTGGGCTATGAAACGAGCCACCGAACTGGACCGAGCGAAAACAGGCTCGGCTCGCTCCCCGAACGGGCCAAAATTTGCAGCTCGGCTCGGCCTATTTCCTTATCGGGCCGAGCTGAAGCGAGTTTCGGGCCGAGCCAAAAGGCTCGCTCGAGCGTCCAGCCCTAGCGGTGTGTGGTCAACACGAGTTTAAATTAAGTGAGGTTCTACATGGAACAACTTGCATACATACTCTCTCATTGGATTTCAAAGGGGAAAATGTAAGTGGTTTATTTCTGCCAAGTATTCACATCCTTTCCTACTTCTGTGTTCATTATGTTGTCATTATTTCCAAAGATAGATTGTATATGTGTTTATATCCATGATAGACAACCAACATAGCTAATTTTTATTTGATAATATCATCACCATTCTTCTATATTATACATTCTTTTTTTATATCCTCTGATCAGCTTTGGATTCAACCTGAAATGAAGCAACACCTCCCCGAATTCAGTAAGCTAAGAAAGTTGTCCGTACGTGGTATCTTTGTTGACTTCGACCTTTTATGGACGGCTATGTTTCTTCTGGCAGCACCATGTATTGAAATATTACATATTGAGGTGAAGTCTTTTCTCCTTGATTATATTGCCTTCCTTTCCTTATCAACATTTAAGACTTATTGTAGTTCTTCACATACTCTCTCTGTTTCTAAATACAAGTCTTTCTAGGGATTTCAAACTACATATAGATGTATATAGACATATTTGAGTGTGTAGATTCATCCATTTTGCTCCGTATGTTGTCCGTAGTGGAATCTCTATAAAGACTTATATTTAAGAACAGAGGGAATATTTTTGAAAGAAAGATGTTTAAAACTTACATATGTAATGAATTGGTCACATATATACAGGTATGGGAACATACATGTGATGTGGAGGACAAGTTCAGGCAGCACTACACCGAAAGAAGAGCTCCTCAATGGAAAATGCACATTGACGGCTCCAAACATTGGCATTTGAAGGAGCTAGAATTCACTGGATTTAGGTCATTGGAACATCAGTTTACATTTATAAGAGCCATGCTAGAGAGAGCTCCCAACTTGCAGCTGGTAGTTCTGACAGGAGATGAGCAATGTGACGACTGTGATGCCCTTGATACACCATAGTGTTCTTCGAAATTTTCAAAGAAGGATGAGCAAGAAATGGTGGTTAGACGAATTCAAGATGGCAAATTCTAGATAGTTTTTGATGAATAAGAAGCTACTATAAAATAGTTAGAGATTGCATATTTTAGGAAAAAATGTATTCAATTTTTGACCTGTAAGCATATATATATATGCTAGTTGTTTTGAATCGAATGAACGAATCGATCTTCTTGTCGATGGTTACAGGGAGGATTTATATCCCCTGGAGAGACACGATGATCTGAAGAGTTGCATCGGTTCCAGGCGGACGCGAGGGAAGCGACGTTGCACCGCTAGACACAGGCGTCCGTGCGGGCGCAACCGTTCACTCGATGGTCGAGGGGAGATTTCCCTTTTAATCTTAACACTCCCCCTAATCTACGCTTGACCATGTAGAATCATCTTCACAATTTTTCAGGAAGCTCTATCATCTCAAAAGATGCTCTTTCAAAAGTTCTTCATGAAATCCTTGATGAGATCCTGAAACACACACTCACAAAGAAAGATAGTGTAATGTGATGTTGAACAAGAGTGTCTCAAGAAGAGACTCCCCCTGACGCTTGCAAGTCCCGAAGTCTTCGCATACCAATTCCATGAACATATTTTTGGAACGTTGAATTTGGTAGAGACTTGGTAAATAAATCAGCAAGGTTGTCGCATGATTTGACTTGCAGAATGCTTATTTCTCCGCTTTTCTGAAGATTATGAGGGAAAAACCATTTAGGAGAAATATGCTTGGTGATATTGCTCTTGATGTATCCTGTTTGCATCTGTGCAACACAGGCCGCATTATCTTCATAGATAATGGTAGGTGATTTTATCGAACCAATTCCACATGACTGTTGTATGTGGTTTATCATTCTGCGAAGCCATACACATTCGCATGTTGCTTCAAATAATGAAATTATTTCAGAATGATTGGTAGATGTTGCCACCAGAGTCTGCTTTGAAGACTTCCATGATATAGTAGTACCACTATGTAGGAACACAAAACCGGTTTGAGATATGGCATTGTGGGGATCAGACAAATAACCGGCATCTGCATATCCAATCATACCAGAGTCCAAATTTCTTTGGAACTGGTAAAATAGGCCAAGATCCTTTGTGCCTTGGAGATATGGAAATATATTCTTCACTCCAGACCAATGACGTTTAGTGGGAGCTGCGCTATGTCTAGCAAGTAGATTTACTGCAAATGCAATATCAGGTCTTGTGCAATTTGCAAGGTACATAAGCACTCCAATGGCACTGAGGTATGGAACTCCAGGTCCCAATACCTCTTCTCCATCATCCCTCGGTCTGAACGGATCTTTCTCTACGTCTAGAGATCGAACCACCATAGGAGTTTTAGATGGATAGGATTTGTCCATATTGAATTTTTCCAATATTTTCTGGATATAGGCAGCTTGGTGTACCATGATTCCTGAGGGAAGGTGCTCAAGTTGAATACCTAAGCAAAATTTGGTTTTACCCAAATCCTTCATCTCAAATACCA
The DNA here is from genome assembly GCA_902687465.1 of Secale cereale. Classification (NCBI taxonomy): domain Eukaryota; kingdom Viridiplantae; phylum Streptophyta; class Magnoliopsida; order Poales; family Poaceae; genus Secale; species Secale cereale. The sequence continues at coordinate 22,082,103 of LR738715.1, read as the reverse complement.
TCTTTAGGTGATTGTGTGCTTCATCAATGTCTGGTGTGCTGCCAATGATGTTGAGATCATCAACATACACAGAAATGATGCAAAATCCTGTAGAGGACTTCTTGATGAAAACACATGGGCAATCAGCACTATTGGAGTAACCTTTCTGAAGAAGGAACTCACTGAGTCGGTTGTACCACATCCGTCCCGACTGCCTTAAGCCATATAATGACTTATTCAGCTTTACACAATACATGTTGCGTTTTGCATTTTTATTCGGGACAGAGATTCCATCAGGAACCTTCATATATATGTCCGAATCTAGTGACCCGTAAAGATATGCGGTCACGACATCCATCAACTGCATAGATAGACGATTTTGCACTGCCAAAGATATAAGATATCGGAAAGTGGTTGCACTCATTACTGGAGAGTATGTTTCAGTGAAATCAATGCCGGGTTTCTGCGTGAAACCTTGTGCTACGAGCCTTGCTTTGTGTTGGAAATATGCCCTAGAGGCAATAATAAAAGAGTTATTATTATATTTCCTTGTTCATGATAATCGTTTATTATCCATGCTATAATTGTATTGATTGGAAACTCAAATACATGTGTGGATAAATAGACAAACTTTGTGTCCCTAGTAAGCCTCTTCAGGACTAGCTCGTTGATCAAAGATGACCGCGGTTTCCAGGTCATAGACATGAGTTGTCATTTGATAACGGGATCACATCATTAGGAGAATGATGTGATGGACGAGACCCAAACGTTAAACATAGCTTTTGATCGTATCAGTTATTGCTATAGTTTTCTGCATGTCAAGTATAAGTTCCTATGACCATGAGATCATGTAACTCACTGACACCGTAGGAGTGCTTTGTGTGTGCCAAACGTCGCAACGTAACTGGGTGACTATAAAGGTACTCTACAGGTATCTCCGAAGGTGTCTGCTGAGTTGACATGGATCGAGACTGGGATTTGTCACTCCGTGTGACGGAGAGGTATCTCCGGGCCCACTCGGTAATACGTCATCTCAATGAGCTCAAAGTGACTAAGTTGTTGGTCACGGGATTATGTATTACGGAACGAGTAAAGAGACTTGCCGGTAACGAGATTGAACTAGGTATAGAGATACCGACGATCGAATCTCGGGCAAGTAACATACCGACGAGACAAAGGGAACTGTATACGGGATTGCCTGAATCCTTGACATCGTGGTTCATCCGATGAGATCATCGAGGAACGTGTGGGAACCAATATGGGTATCCAGATCCCGCTATTGGTTATTGACCTAAGAGTGTCTCGGTCATGTCTGCATAGTTTCCGAACCCGCAGGGTCTACACACTTAAGGTTCGGTGACGCTAGGGTTGTTAGTGAGAACAGTGCATGGTTACCGAAGGTTGTTCGGAGTCCCGGATGAGATCCCGGACGTGACGAGGGTCTCCGGAATGGTCCGGGGACGAAGATTGATATATAGGATGAGAGTGATCGGAGTCCGGAAGTGTTCCGGGGAGCACCGGGGAGTCGGCGGATGACCGAAAGGGGTTTCGGGGGGTGCCGGAAAGTGTTTCGGGCCTCATGGGCCACAAAGGGGAGACACAACAGCCCTCATGGGGCTGTGCGCCCCCCCCCTGGGCCCTCTCCTCATGCGCCAAGGGGGCTGGCCCCCCCTAGGGCTGCCGCACCCCCTAGGCTTGGGGGGCAAGGCACCTGGGGGGGAAACCCTAGCCCCAAGGGGCGCCGCCCCCTCCCCATCTGCCCTGGCCGCCGGCCCCTAGGGGAAACCCTAGGGCGCCCCCTCCCCTCTCTCCCCCCTATATAAAGAGAGGCAGAGGGAGGGCAGCCACACACGTTCGTGCCTCGGCGCTGCCCTCCCTCTCCCACAAACATCTTCGTCAATTCCGCAGTGCTTGGCGAAGCCCTGCTGGAATCCCTCCACCACCATCTCCACCACGCCGTCGTGCTGCTGATTTCTCCTTCAACCTCTCCTTCCCCCTTGCTGGATCAAGAAGGAGGAGACGTCCCCGAGCTGCACGTGTGAAGAACGCGGAGGCACCGTCCGTTCGGTGCTAGGATCTTCGGCGATCTGAATCGCGGCGAGTACGACTCCATCAACCGCGTTCTTGAACGCTTCCGCTTAGCGATCTACAAGGGTATGTGGATCCAACTCTCCCCTCGTAGATGCATCTCCTAGATTGATCTTGGTGAGCGTAGGAAAATTTTTTGTTTCCCATGCAACGTTCCCCAACAGTGGCATCATGAGCTAGGTTCTTGCGTAGATGCTTTCACGAGTAGAACACAAAGGGGTTTGTGGGCGTTGATGTTTAGATTGCTGCCCTCCTTAGTCTTTCTTGATTCAGCGGTATTATGGGATGAAGCGGCCCGGACCAACTTTACATGTCCACGTACATGAGACCGGTTCCATCGACAGACATGTGACTTTTGTTGCATAAGATGGCTGGCGGGTGTCTGTCTCTCCTATCTTAGTTGAATCGGAATAGACAAAGGCGGTCCTTGTAGAAGGTTAAATAGCAACTTAAATATCACCGTTGTGGCTTTGCGTAGGTAAGAAGCGTTCTTGCTAGATACCCATAGCAGCCACGTAAAACATGCAACAACAAATTAGAGGACGTCTAACTTGTTTTTGCAGGGTATGTATGTGATATGATATGGCCAATGACATGATGAGATATATTTGATGTATGAGATGATCATGTTGTAATAGTTAATATCGACTTGCATGTCGATGCATACGGCAACCGGCAGGAGCCATAGGGTTGTCTTTAATTTTTTGTATGACCTGCGTGTCAATCATTAAGCGCTATGTAATGCTTTACTTTATCGCTAAACGGTAGCAATAGTAGTAAGAGCATGGTGGGCGCGCGACAACCCCGATGGCGACACGATGATGGAGATCATGATGATGGAGATCATGGTGTGGCGCCGGTGACGATGGAGATCATGCCGGTGCTTTGGAGATGGAGATCAAAAGCACGAGTTGATGGCCATATCATGTCACTTATGATTTGCATGTGATGTTAATCCTTTTATGCATCTTATTTTGCTTAGGATGACGGTAGCATTATAAGATGATCCTTCACTAAAATTTCAAGATAAAATTGTGTTCCCCCCGAGTGTGCGCCGTTGCGAAGGTTCGTCGTTTCGAAGCGCCACGTGATGATCGGGTGTGATAGACTCTACGTTCGCATACAACGGGTGCAAGCTAGTTTTGCACATGCAGAACACTCGGGTTAGACTTGACGAGCCTAGCATGTACAGACATGGCCTCGGAACACGGAAGACCGAAAGGTCGAGCATGAGTCATATAGTAGATATGATCAACATGTAGATGTTCACCATTGACACCACCTCATCTCACGTGATGATCGGACTTGGGTTGGTGAATTTGGATCATGTCACGCTTGAATGACCAGAGGGATGTCAATTTGAGTGGGAGTTATAAATAATTTGATTAGGTAGTAACTCACTTATCATGAACAATAGTCTAAAATGTCTTTGCAAATCTTTGGTTGTAGATGGCTCGCGCAGTAGCTCCCCTGAATTTTAATGCGTTCCTAGAGAAAGCTAAACTGAAAGATGATGGGAGCAACTTTGTGGACTGGCTCCGCAATCTGAGGATCATCCTCACAGCTACCCAAAAGGTTTATGTCCTAAATGCACCGCTAGGTGACCCCCCCGCTCCTACAGCCACTGCAGACGTTTTGAACGCCTGGCAGTCGCGTTCGGATGACTATTCGATAGTGCAGTGTGCCATGTTGTACGGCTTGGAAGGAGGACTTCAAAGGCGTTTTGAACGTCATGGTGCATATGAGATGTACCAGGAGTTGAAGTTCATCTTTGAAAAGAATGCTAAGATCGAGAGGTATGAGACCACCGATAAATTCTTTGCTTGTAAGATGGAGGAGAATTCGTCTGTCAGTGAACACTTACTGAAGATGTCTGGGTACTATACCCGCATAGCTGATCTGGGACTTGTGTTCCCGGATGAGGCTATCATTGACAGAATTCTCCAGTCACTCCCGCCAAGCTACAAGAGCTTCGTGCAGCAGTACAACATGCAAGGGATGAATAAAACCATCGCCGAGCTGTTTTCAATGCTGAAAGTCGCTGAGGCAGACATCCAGAAGGAGTATCAAGTGTTGATGGTCAATAAAACCACCAGTTTCAAGAAGAATGGCAAGGGCAAGAAGGGTAACTCTAAGAAGGGTGGCAAAGCAGTTGCTAATCCAGTGAAGAAACCCAAGGCTGGGCCCAAGCCAGAGACTGAGTGTTTCTATTGCTAGGGGAACGGCCACTGGAAGCGGAACTGCCCCAAGTATCTGTCGGACAAGAAGGGGGCCAACAACAACAAAGGTATATGTGATATACATGTTATTGATGTGTACCTTACCAACTCTCGTTGTAGTGCCTGGGTATTTGATACCGGTTCGGTTGCTCACATTTGCAACTCTAAACAGGAACTGCGGAATAAACGGAGGCTGGCGAAGGACGAAGTGACGATGCGCGTGGGAAATGGTTCCAAGGTTGATGTGATCGCCGTCGGCACGCTCGCTCTTCGATTACCATCGGGATTAGTTATGAACCTGAATAATTGTTATTTAGTGCCTACGTTAAGCATGAACATTATATCTGGATCTTGTTTATTGCGAGACGGTTACTCATTTAAATCAGAGAATAATGGTTGTTCTATTTATATGAGTAATATCTTTTATGGTCATGCACCCGAAGTTAGGGGTTTATTCTTATTGAATCTCGATAGTGATGATACACATGTTCATAACATTGATGCCAAAAGATGTAGAGTTGATAATGATAATACCACTTTCTTGTGGCACTGCCGTCTGGGTCATATCGGCGTGAAACGCATGAGGAAGCTCCATGCTGATGGACTTTTGGAGTCTCTTGATTTTGAATCACTTGATACGTGCGAGCCGTGCCTCATGGGCAAGATGACAAGGACCCCGTTTTCAGGGACAATGGAACGGGCAAGTGACTTATTGGAAATCATACATACTGATGTGTGCGGTCCGATGAGTGTAACGGCGCGCGGTGGATATCGTTATTTTCTCACCTTCACTGACGACTTAAGTAGATATGGGTATATTTACTTGATGAAGCATAAGTCTGAAACTTTTGAAAAGTTCAAGCAATTTCAGAGTGAAGTTGAAAATCATCGTAACAAGAAGATCAAGTTCCTACGATCTGATCGAGGGGGAGAATATCTGAGTTATGAGTTTGGTGATCACTTAAGAAAATGCGGAATTGTTTCACAGTTGACGCCACCTGGAACACCACAGCGTAATGGTGTGTCCGAACGTCGTAATCGAACCCTATTAGATATGGTACGTTCTATGATGTCTCTTGCCGATTTGCCACTATCGTTTTGGGGATATGCGTTAGAGACAGCTGCATTCACTTTAAATAGGGCTCCATCTAAGTCCGTTGAGACAACACCGTATGAACTATGGTTTGGTAAGAAACCTAAGTTGTCTTTTCTCAAGGTTTGGGGTTGCGATGCTTATGTCAAAAGGCTTCAGCCAGAAAAGCTCGAACCCAAAGCGGACAAATGTGTCTTCATAGGATACCCAAAAGAGACGGTTGGGTACACCTTCTATCTCAGATCCGAGGGCAAAGTGTTTGTCGCTAAGAACGGGTCCTTTCTCGAGAAAGAGTTTCTCTCGAAAGAATTGAGTGGGAGGAAGGTAGAACTTGATGAGGTTATTGAACCTCTGCTTCAACCAGAAAGCAGCGCAGCGCAGAAAGATGTTTTTGTGGAGCCTGCAACAGTTGAAGAGGAAGCCAATGATGATGATCAAGAAGCTTCTGATCAAGTTACTACCGAACCTCGTAGGTCGACAAGGGTACGCACTGCGCCTGAGTGGTATGGTAACCCTGTCTTGGAGGTCATGTTGTTGGACAACAGTGAACCTACGAGCTATGGAGAAGCGATGGTGGGCCCGGATTCCGACAAGTGGTTAGAGGCCATGAAATCCGAGATGGGATCCATGTATGAAAACAAAGTATGGACTTTGGAAGTATTACCTGAAGGGCGGAAGGCCATTCAGAATAAATGGATTTTTAAGAGGAAGACGGACGCTGACGGTAATGTCACCGTGTATAAAGCTCGACTTGTGGCAAAGGGTTTTTCACAAGTTCAAGGAATTGACTACGATGAGACTTTCTCACCCGTAGCGATGCTTAAGTCCGTCCGAATCATGTTAGCAATAGCTGCATATTTCGATTATGAAATTTGGCAGATGGATGTCAAAACAGCGTTCCTTAACGGTTTTCTTAAGGAAGAGTTGTATATGATACAACCGGAAGGTTTTGTCGATCCAGAGAATGCTGACAAAGTTTGCAAACTCCAGCATTCCATTTATGGGCTGGTGCAAGCATCTCGGAGTTGGAATCTTCGCTTTGATGAGGTGATCAAAGCGTTTGGGTTTGTACAAGTTTACGGAGAAGCTTGTATTTACAAGAAAGTGAGTGGGAGCTCTATAGCGTTTCTAATATTATATGTGGATGACATATTGCTAATTGGAAACAATATAGAATTTTTGGATAGCGTGAAGGGGTATTTGAACAAGAGTTTTTCGATGAAGGACCTCGGTGAAGCTGCTTTCATATTGGGCATCAAGATCTATAGAGATAGATCGAGACGCTTGATAGGACTTTCACAAAGTACATACCTTGATAAAGTTTTGAAGAAGTTCAAAATGGATCAATCCAAGAAGGGGTTCTTGCCGGTATTGCAAGGTACAAAGTTGAGTAAGACTCAATGCCCAGTGACTGCGGAAGATAGAGAAAAGATGAGTGTCGTCCCCTATGCTTCAGCCATAGGCTCTATCATGTATGCAATGCTGTGCACAAGACCAGATGTCAGCCTTGCCATAAGTATGGCCGGAAGGTTTCAAAGTAATCCTGGTATGGATCACTGGACAGCGGCCAAGAATATCCTAAAGTACCTGAAAAGGACTAAGGAGATGTTTCTCGTTTATGGAGGTGATCAAGAGCTCGTCGTAAAGGGTTACGTCGATGCAAGCTTTGACACTGATCCGGATGACTCTAAGTCTCAAACCGGATACGTATATATTCTCAACGGGGGAGCGGTAAGCTGGTGCAGTTCCAAGCAAAGCGTGGTAGCCGATTCTACATGCGAAGCGGAGTACATAGCTGCCTCGGAGGCGGCAAAGGAAGGTGTCTGGATGAAGGAGTTCATGACAGATCTTGGAGTTGTGCCTAGTGCATTGAACCCAATGACTCTGTTTTGTGACAACACTGGTGCCATTGCTCTAGCCAAGGAACCAAGGTTTCACAAGAGGACCAGACACATAAAGCGACGCTTCAATTCCATCCGCGATTCAGTCAAGGAGGAGGACATAAGCATTTGCAAAGTACACACGGATTTGAATGTCGCAGATCCGTTGACTAAGCCTCTTCCACGGGCTAAGCATGATCAACACCAAGACTCTATGGGTGTTAGATTCATTACCTTGTAATGCTAGATTATTGACTCTAGTGCAAGTGGGAGACTGTTGGAAATATGCCCTAGAGGCAATAATAAAAGAGTTATTATTATATTTCCTTGTTCATGATAATCGTTTATTATCCATGCTATAATTGTATTGATTGGAAACTCAAATACATGTGTGGATAAATAGACAAACTTTGTGTCCCTAGTAAGCCTCTTCAGGACTAGCTCGTTGATCAAAGATGACCGCGGTTTCCAGGTCATAGACATGAGTTGTCATTTGATAACGGGATCACATCATTAGGAGAATGATGTGATGGACGAGACCCAAACGTTAAACATAGCTTTTGATCGTATCAGTTATTGCTATAGTTTTCTGCATGTCAAGTATAAGTTCCTATGACCATGAGATCATGTAACTCACTGACACCGTAGGAGTGCTTTGTGTGTGCCAAACGTCGCAACGTAACTGGGTGACTATAAAGGTACTCTACAGGTATCTCCGAAGGTGTCTGCTGAGTTGACATGGATCGAGACTGGGATTTGTCACTCCGTGTGACGGAGAGGTATCTCCGGGCCCACTCGGTAATACGTCATCTCAATGAGCTCAAAGTGACTAAGTTGTTGGTCACGGGATTATGTATTACGGAACGAGTAAAGAGACTTGCCGGTAACGAGATTGAACTAGGTATAGAGATACCGACGATCGAATCTCGGGCAAGTAACATACCGACGAGACAAAGGGAACTGTATACGGGATTGCCTGAATCCTTGACATCGTGGTTCATCCGATGAGATCATCGAGGAACGTGTGGGAACCAATATGGGTATCCAGATCCCGCTATTGGTTATTGACCTGAGAGTGTCTTGGTCATGTCTGCATAGTTTCCGAACCCGCAGGGTCTACACACTTAAGGTTCGGTGACGCTAGGGTTGTTAGTGAGAACAGTGCATGGTTACCGAAGGTTGTTCGGAGTCCCGGATGAGATCCCGGACGTGACGAGGGTCTCCGGAATGGTCCGGGGACGAAGATTGATATATAGGATGAGAGTGATCGGAGTCCGGAAGTGTTCCGGGGAGCACCGGGGAGTCGGCGGATGACCGAAAGGGGTTTTGGGGGGTGCCGGAAAGTGTTTCGGGCCTCATGGGCCACAAAGGGGAGACACAACAGCCCTCATGGGGCTGTGCGCCCCCCCCTGGGCCCTCTCCTCATGCGCCAAGGGGGCTGGCCCCCCCTAGGGCTGCCGCACCCCCTAGGCTTGGGGGGCAAGGCACCTGGGGGGGAAACCCTAGCCCCAAGGGGCGCCGCCCCCTCCCCATCTGCCCTGGCCGCCGGCCCCTAGGGGAAACCCTAGGGCGCCCCCTCCCCTCTCTCCCCCCTATATAAAGAGAGGCAGAGGGAGGGCAGCCACACACGTTCGTGCCTCGGCGCTGCCCTCCCTCTCCCACAAACATCTTCGTCAATTCCGCAGTGCTTGGCGAAGCCCTGCTGGAATCCCTCCACCACCATCTCCACCACGCCGTCGTGCTGCTGATTTCTCCTTCAACCTCTCCTTCCCCCTTGCTGGATCAAGAAGGAGGAGACGTCCCCGAGCTGCACGTGTGAAGAACGCGGAGGCACCGTCCGTTCGGTGCTAGGATCTTCGACGATCTGAATCGCGGCGAGTACGACTCCATCAACCGCGTTCTTGAACGCTTCCGCTTAGCGATCTACAAGGGTATGTGGATCCAACTCTCCCCTCGTAGATGCATCTCCTAGATTGATCTTGGTGAGCGTAGGAAATTTTTTTGTTTCCCATGCAACGTTCCCCAACACTTTGTATCTCATCACCTCATTGTTCTCATTCCGTTTCCGGAGAAAAACCCATTTGAATCCCACAGGGAAAACACTGGGAGGTGTCAGTATTGCTTCAGTAAATACCTTTATTTTGTTAAGCGAGGCAATTTCTGCTTGGATTGCATCCTTCCATTTAGGCCAGTCGGAGCACTTTTGGCACTCTACGATAGACCTTGCATCATGATCGGTGAGAAGGGTATCTGCAATCTTTTCAGCAAAATATATGTCGACAGTCGTAGTCTTACGGTCAAATGATTCTCCAGAATCAACATAGTTGATAGAAATTTCCTGCACCCCTAGTGACTCTTCGTGATTTCCCAATACGATTGAGTCTGGGTGTTCCGATGTCCCAGCTAGTGTGTGCAAGTTGGAGATGGGTTGTGGAGGTTGCCCTTCCACTGGGTGTATACTACCCATCAGGTGTTTGTCAACGTTGAGCTGACTTGCATTTACCGTATTTGAGGAATTTCTCCTCTCTCTCCTTTGCTGCTTGCGAGAAGCAGGATCCGGGCCAGATGCCATACTACTCCCCCTCTTTTTGGGAACGGGGAGTTGAGTGGTTTTAGTTGGTACCTCCACTCTTTCAGGCGCGTTTCTGGCTGGATTCAAGGATTTAGCTACACCTTTTAGATCAGTAAATGAATCTGGCAGATTATTTGCAAGATGTTGCAAATTAATGATCTTCCGAACTTGAAGTTCGGTCTCTTGGGTACGTGGATCAGAGGATGAAATGGCATGAGCATTCCAATCAATTTCCGGCATTCTTTCTGGTACTTGAAATCTCCCCCTAATGCCGGAAAATGTTCCTCCTGTGAACAGATCCCCAGTTAGGGGTTCCAGGTACTTGATAATCGACGGTGATTTGTACCCCACATAGATCCCCAATTTCCTGTGTGGGCCCATAGATGTCCGCTGGGGTGGTGAGATCGGGATGTATGCAGCACATCCGAACTTACGCAGATGGGAAATACTTGGAGGATTTCCACGTATCAATTCCAGACGGGAAGAACTGTGATATGCAGTTGGCCTCAATTTTATCAAGTTAGCAGCGTGTAAAACGGCATGACCCCAACAAGAGGTTGGCAAGTTGCAATTCGTCAACAAAGGTCTTGCAATGAGTTTAATCCTCTTAATCAATACTTCAGCCAAACCATTTTTTGTATGGACATACAGAACAGAGTGCTGAACTTCAATCCCCAAAGCCATGCAATAATCATTGAAAGCATGTGAGGAGAATTCTACAGCATTGTCCATTCGAATTGTCTTAATCCAACTTTCAGGATAATGGGCTTGCAACTTAATGACTTGCCTCATTATCTTGGCAAATGCATGGTTCCGTGTGGATAGAAGACACACGTGTGACCATCGTGTAGATGCGTCAATCAGAACCATGAAATACCTGAAAGGTCCGTCCAGATAATGGCTGGATGGGACCACAAATGTCTCCTTGAATACGTTCAAGGAACTGAAGTGGTTCAGCTTGTATTTTGAGATGCGAGGGCCTCAAAATTAGCTTTCCCATGGCACAAGATGTGCACACAAAATCAGAAGATTGAGAGAATTTTGACTCAAGCAAATTATGACCAATGGAATTGCTGGTAATTTTTCTCATCATCCCGATTCCGGGATGGCCTAGGCGATCATGCCAGGTTTGGAATGCATTAACATTCTGAAAAATTACTTTGTATGCAACATGTTCTACGGGTTTGATGTACGTATAGTACAAACCGGACGATAGAGAAGGAATTTTCTCATGTACCTTTTTGCCATATCCGTGATCTTTGGTAAAGAGTAGATACTCCTCTTTGTTGTCTTCATGGGTTTCAATGTGAAAACCATTTTTACGGATATCTCGATAACTGATCAGGGTACGTGAAGAATCGGGATACAGTAAAGCATCCTCAATTGTCACATATGTACCACTTGGGAGGGTGAAGATGGCACGTCCAGTACCAACAATCACAGTATCGCGTCCAGCGATAGTAAGAATATATCCATTCGTCTTTTTCAGAGTTTGGAAGTATTTCATCTCCCTCAGTATGGAGTTTGTGGCACCACTGTCCACAAGGCATAATTCCTCATCCATCGGATTGTCCCCGTGGAGAACTATATAAAACAAAGAATTTTCAATAAGAAAACCTCATGGTAATACATAGTATACAATCTTTATTATATCAAATGTGCTGATACAATACAATATAAAGACAACAACAAACTTATGTTCTTATTACAATCATCACAAATGGACATAAATGAGTAGATCACTAGGAGATTGAGGGACTAGTCGAAGTCGCCAAACACGTTGTTTGCGGTGTACTCAATCAACGTGTTCTCCATTTCAGCAGGATCCTCAAGCAGATAGGGAATCATGGCGTTGCTCGGTCTAAGAGGGACATCGTGCGAATCACCGGCTCCTTGTGCGCTATGCGGATGAAGGTTGAAGTTGGCTTCAAACCTTTTCCCTTGAGGTGCTTTGCGTCCCTGAGATTGCTGGTACAGCATAACCAGATGCTTGGGCATTGTGCACTTTTCAGTAGAATGCGTGTAGCATCCACACTTGTTGCAAAGCTTAGATTTATAAAACCTGGGCTTTGAAGTGCCTTTTCCCTTGCCTGAGTTTCTGGATCTTCTGTTCCCATTGTGCTTTCGCTTATGCTCGAAATTGGATTATTTACCCCGAAAGGGACCATTAAACTTTTTTCTATTCCCGATATTCATATGAACTTCAGGTAAAGGTTGTGCCCCAACTGGGCGCTGAGATCCATTCTTAGCAAGTAGCTCATCATGCTTTTCAGCCTGAAGTAACATGTGAATAAGCTCGGAATAGACAGTGAAGTTACGAGCACGGTATTGTTGTTGGAGGATCCTATCTGAAGGGAGCATGGTAGACAGAGTCTTTTCTATCTTCTCCCCCTCAGTAGGTTCCTTCTCGCAAAAGCGCAGTTTGGAACATATCTTATGAACATCATGATTGTATTCACCGATGGATTTGAAATCCTGGAGACGGAGATGAGTCCAATCATGGAGTGCTTCTGGCAGGACTACTGCCTTCTGCTGTTCATACCTCGTTTTGAGGGCCAGAAACAGAGTACTAGGAGATTCCTCCTGTAAATACTCAGACTTGAGATCTGGATGAATATGATGCCTTATGATGAATAAAGCATCATAGTTCTGCTGTTCTGTCAGCGGCGTGGCTCCAGTCGGAAGAGGAGTCTCAGGGGGCTGGATTGCACGCGCAATCCCACGGGACGCAAGACTGAATTTGATGTCCATAGCCCATGTAGGATAGTCGTGGCCATTGAGGGCAAGCTCCTCAAACTCTTTGGCAGTCATCTTTGCCTACATGAGGAACCAAAGATAATTAATTTACAGATGGTAAATTAAAAACCATCATGGTTTTGTAATAAGAACGCAAAAATTTGATGCTCAAGTGAAAACTTGAAAAATTCTCACCCTCAATTGTGTAAACATAACACATTGAAGATCACTTAGATCTCACAGTAATAGGCCGCATTGCCATTACCTTGTGTATGCTACAATTCATATATAAGGAGGGAGAAATATTCAAAAATTTGCAAGTTTGGTATGCGAGAGAAGATGATCTCGATCGCAAAGACATGTTCAAGAGAATTTGATATGTGGTAAACACATGGAACATGTCTTTCTTCCCGAATGAAATCCGGTACTTTATTTATATGCAATCCATTACATAATATAAACACACCTACTAATAATTACACAAGTCCTAACATAGAATAAATCTAAAACAGGACTATAGTGTAAGTAGTAGTTAATCTAAGTAGTAAACAGTACTAAAAATAGTCTAAGACTGTACTAATACAATAATTAGTACTAATATTAATCAAACAGAAAGAAAAAAATGTAACAGTGGCCGGCCGGAAGCAACACAGGCGCTAGGCCTGGGCTTCCACGGCCTCTGGCCGGCCCATACGCCGCCGCACCGCATAAGAGGCAGGGGGGAGGAGCGGTTACGGATAGAGGGTCGAGGACCCGAACCCGCACCGCAACTCGATCCCCTTCCCTACCCATTCGGCGCCGGCGCATCAGAACGGCCGTCGCAGCCCACCAGCGCACTCCGGCGCATCCTCCTCGTCCCTGCGCGATTCGTTGGCGGCGGGATCCGGGCGAGCGCTCTCTGGCGCAGCACTGGCGAGGCCGAGGGTCGCCGGAGCCCACGAGCCGGCGCGGCGGCGAGGACGACGGTCAATGGCGGCGACGGCACGCCCAAAGAGACGCCCGAAGCGCTGTGCCGCGCGGCTGCTCAAGCCCGCTTCCATCTCGTGCTGAAGCGAGGCGTTGGCGTTGACGCCCTCCACGCCGGCTCCAAGATGGATGACGCCGGAGGCGCTGGTTGGCGCGGAGACGAAGGCGAGCGCCTCCTCCTCATTCACCATGGAGCGCAACGGCACCGGGGCATATCCATTCGGGTGGCGGCTCGGGGCAGCGGCCGTGGCATCCGGCGTCGGCGTCGACGGCGGGAGCCACTCAGCCGGTGGAGGAGGAGGTGTAGGCGGAGATTCGGGGGGTCCGGCATCGTGCACCATAGGGGCGCTCGGACCGGCCACAAGCCATGGGTCAAGCACCCTGTTCACCGACGGCGCACGCGCAGCAGCGCCGAGGCCGTGCCCGTGGGCGTGGCGAGCACCAGGAGCGGCGCGTACGTCGACGCCGTGGCCGTGTCCAGCGGCTCGGTGACCACCACGGCCAGCGGCGCAACGGCTAAAACGACGGATGGCCTGCATCCTACGACGGAAGCGTCGGAGGCCACCAACGCCATGGTAGTGACGACGGTAGCGACGGCCATCCTCACGGATCAGGCGGAGAAAGAAGGAAACAAGGCCAGGCATCTCACCGGCGGCAAGTGCTCCCTCTCTTCTCTTTCTCTGTTGCTCTCGCTGGATGTTCTACGTGCTGATAACGTGTTTTGAATCGAATGAACGAATCGATCTTCTTGTCGATGGTTACAGGGAGGATTTATATCCCCTGGAGAGACACGATGATCTGAAGAGTTGCATCGGTTCCAGGCGGACGTGAGGGAAGCGACGTTGCGCCGCTGGACACAGGCGTCCGTGCGGGCGCAACCGTTCACTCGATGGTCGAGGGGAGATTTCCCTTTTAATCTTAACACTAGTGAAGCTCCCGAATTCCCTGGTGTAAAATTAACTTTATATTTGTGGCAACATGCACCGTGTGAAATCTAATGGCCAGTCTAAAAAATCAGATTGAGAAGGATGAACAGCTATAAGACAGCCTGCAAACCCTTTCTTTCTCATGTCTCAATTTCCGTGTCACTCCCGCGAGCAACCTAGAGGGCGAAGCCTAGCCACCGCCGGGCCACCTCTCCTCTCCGCCGTCGGGCGAAGCCTGGTTGGTGTCGGTGCCGGCTAGGTCTTCTCTCCCCTCCCCTCCGTCGTGGAGGACGCATCGGATGCCGCGGCACGGCGACATAAGGGCGGGCTCCCGCGGCGCTGCCGGGGTGGCCTGCCGGTGGCGTGGATGGCTAGGGCGCATCATCCACTCTTGTCTAGGGCATGGGCGCGGCTGTCGGGAGGCAGTGCGTGTGGGGCGCATTCCTGCGGTGGTGGATCTGACGCGCAACAGTTCCTCACGGTGCGGGGGAAAAAAATTCTATGAGATCAGGTCTCATAGATTAGCAGGTGAGACCCACTCTGATGGATGACACATGACATTTACAAATCACAAAGCACCTCCCCCACCCCATCTGAAATCAGGGGGGAGAGAGATTAGATGCTGGGAGCGGGGCTGGGAGCGTTGCAGCTTGGTGACCCTAGGGTCGTCGGGCAGCGGCAGCTGACGGCGGTGGTGTCCGCGGAACTTCCCGCGGGCGTGGAAGCCAAGCAAACGTTAGTGGGTGGTGTTCGTTGTGTTTGCCAGCGGTGATGGGACTTGGTCAGGGGAGCCGATGGGCGCGGGGCTGGCACGGTCACGACTGCTCGGCGGCTGGAGTTGCCGGGGCTGGCACGGTCACGACTGCTCGGCGTACCAGCGACGCGGACTTGCCGTCGGGGGCTCGGGGCAGGAGTTGGACATGGTCCTCCTACTCGTGGTGGGTTGCTCCTCACGGGAGTTCCAACGCATTGTCTCTTGGAGTCGGATTCCCGGCTTCGGCCGGGTCGCTGCCAGTCAAACCAAGGTGTGAGCTTGTGGTTCCGATGGGGAGGAGTTTTAATGATGTGGCATCGGTGAAGGTCTGTAGAGGTGGTGGATGGGACAACGTTGTGCCGGCAGTCGTATGGGTTCATCCGGCCATGAACTCAGCATCTTCTGAGCTGTCTACTGGACGATGGTCATCGGCGGTCGCTCACTCATGCCCCCCTGTTTCATCGGGACTGGAAGGGATTGCTGGCGTGAGCTCCCCTACAGTAGTGGTGATGACCCTAGCTCGGTGACTAATGCCGAACTTTAGCAGTCGTGGTTTGGGCACTGTGAAGCAGGCAGTTGACGATGTCTTGTGGCATGGACGCCGGGGCAGCAGCCCTGGAAGGCCATCTGCATGGTTCCGTCTCTGGCGGGCACCATGGTGGTGGTGCCGGCTAGGTCACTTGGTTGTGTGGGCGGCGAGAGGTATTGCGGCGGGTGGCTCGGGCTTGCTATTACGATGCTCCGATTCGGACATTGGGATCTGTACCCATCGGCCATCGCACGTGGAGTCCTAGTGGTGACACAAAGAATCTGCCCGAGGAAAGCTCTGCGCTTTGGCTCCACCGACGACGGCGCTCGCGGGCACCGCTTTCTTCTTGAAGACGTCGTCATGGTGCTCCAGTTCGTATCTGGGTTTCGAGTGAAAACCATTGTCCGGTGGACTCGGCAGTGGCGATGCTTCTAGAAAACTAGCACACATGATTTCTGTCGTATGTAACTTATTGGTTTAGGCTTTGCGCAACTGGATTTTTTTTGACAAGGGGTCGATTTCATTTACTTAAAATGAGGCATCAAATGAGTACAAACACAATAGCAACATCTTCAGGAAGGAAGCGTCGCTGGAGCGTTGTCGTCACCGGATCCAACAACCAAAGGTCGGAATCTAGATTTTCACCTTGAAGAACTAGTGTGAGCATATCCGGCAATGACTACAACAAGATAGCGATGCAGAGCGTCGTCATTGCCAGGTATAACCAAGTTGGGCAAGACCTAGGTTTTTATCCCGGAGCTCGAGACCAAGTACTCGAGAAGCACCACCATCGAAGTTAATCATATTTTATTGCCACCACTTTTCGCAATGCGAGCAGCTGTATGCGCTGAGCTAGAAAACCGAGCTCTGCTGCCGCACAACCATATCCTTTGCGTCAAACCATTGTCCGTAGTTTGCATCTCACCGCTGAGGCAACCACTCGATCTGGAGAGAGGAACCCTCGCAAAGACCTTCCAGTGGCCCCACAATTAGCGGTGAGGCCACCACCGTAGGCTGGAGTGGTCACCACATAGACCAACACCGATTGCGGAGCACATCACTACCAACCACCATCTCACAGAAGGTAGGCCTGACCCATCGGCCACGGGGCCAACATGGACAGGTCTAGAGTAAGGAAGATCAGTCCATCGCCGAAGCCTGCCTGACAAAAACACCCATGTTGAATCCATCCAGGGCCTACCCATGGCGGCAGCGAGTGCGGGCAGTGGTCGAAGGATCAGCACACGCCAGCCGAAGAGAAGATGGCGGCTTCGGGACCTTGGATCCGAGGAACAGGTTTTGAGGCACCAAGGTGAGGCAGCTTACATACTCATCGTCGGTGTCCGCCACGGGGGTTAGCTCCAACAGCCCCCTTCGATGACGGCGACAGAGAAAGTAGCGATGGGTGGGGCCCTAAAAGTCGCCCGCGAGCCACCCGGAAGGTACTAGTGTGCAAAGCCTTGGAGGTTGGTTGAAAGTGCCCATCTCTTATCTATGATTTCCTCATGTTTGTACAGAAATTTGTAGGGGCACGCATTTGCGGGGCAGACATCTGTCAAGCCCTGCTCGGTCACTCGATTGCCTCAGGATAAGTGAAGTAGTTGAATCTCACACGAGGGCAAGTTTTAAGTTTCAATATTGACATTAACGATTTTGCATCTGAAAATTCTTATTTTCTCGCTCGCTTGTACCAAGTTTTAGAGAAAACTTTAAGCGATTTTTGCTGTCGATTGTACGCACAAAATACGTGATTTTTATTGGTCGCTCAATACTAAGTTTCAACATTGCAACTTAACCTATTTTTTAAAAAAGTCGTCAAAGTATATTCACGATGGATCTTATTTAAAAGCGCTGGTAACGAGAAACATAGATAAAAAAAGAACTTAATTTGAACTTTTCGTTCAAAAGATATAGAAGTTTGAAAATCGACAGTTCAAATAAAAAGACTGTGCAGGGACGTGCGTGCCCTAAATCCTCGCCTGAAGGTGAAGCAACCTGTGGTTGGATGTTTAGAGGGACTGTTGTATTCCCAGCCCACCAGGGTTCAAGTCCTGGTGCTCGCATTATTCCTAGATTTATTTCAGGATTTCCGGCGTCGCATTTTCAGTGGGAGGAGCCGTTCCCGTCGACGATGAGGCGCCTATGGTGACTTCATAAATCTCAAGATGACATGCTGGCTCAGTCTCTCGAAGGTGCTCATAGGGGTGGAGTGTGCGGGTGTGCATTGATAGGGGTGAATGTATACGCATATGTATGAGCGCTTGCTTTTATATTGTGTTTAAAAAAAATCCTGGCCCGAAGTTTGTATGGCATTCAGGCAATAAGGGCAGCGATCACATGTTTGCTGGCTGCGGGATGTCAATAGAAGCACGAAGTATTTCATGGCTGTGGCAAATGCTAGAAGGAAGGCTAATAGAGTGAAGGAGTTAAGAAGGGAGGATGGATCAGTGGTGAAGGAGGGAGAAGGGCTTTCTAACTATATTTGCTCCTTTTTTCAAGAACTGTTCATCTCATCAGCGGGTACCAGGATAAATGAACTTATTCAGAAAGTTGAGCCATGGGTCACAGAGGGCATGCGACTCATATTGGATGCTGAATTTACTCGGGAGGAGGTCAAGGCAGTGTTGGATCATATTGGGGACCTTAAAGGACCTGGACCCGATGGAATGCCCTCTCTTGTGTACAAGCGACATTGGCACTTTATGGGTGATAAAGTTGTTGAGGAAGTGCTTGCAGTTCTTAATGGGGCTGAGATGCCGGAAGGGTGGAATGATACGGTGGTTGTGCTCATCCCGAAGGTCAAGAACCCGAACCGGATTAAGGATCTCAGGCCCATCAGCCTATGCAACATTATCTACAAGCTTGTGTCCAAGGTTATTGCTAATCGACTGAAGTTGATTCTACCAGACATCATATCGGAGAACTAGAGTGCGTTCGTCCCTGGAAGGCTGATCACGGATAACATTCTCGTGGCATATGAAGTGTCACACTATCTGCTCAATAAGAAGAAGGGAAGAGAAGGGGTGGCAGCGGTGAAAGCAGACATGAGTAAGGCATATGATCGTGTCGAATGGAGCTTTGTGCAAGCCATGCTTACCAAGTTGGGATTTAGCAATGGCTGGGTAGAGTTGATCATGAAATGTATAACCTCGGTCCGCTACCAGATCAAGGTCAATGGTGAGTTAACTCAACAGTTCTGCCCCACCCGTGGCCTACGACAGGGGGACCCGACGTCCCCATATCTCTTTGTCATTTGTGCGGAGAGACTATCAGCCTTACTCCATGATGCAGAAAGGGCTGGTAGGATCAGCGGAGTAAAAGTGTGTAATGCAGGCCCGGTGGTGTCCCATCTCTTGTTTGCCGACGACTCGATGCTACCGCTAAAAGCAAACCAAGAACAGGGAGCAAACCTGAAAGAAATTCTTGACCACTACGAGGACTGTTCGGGTCAGTGTATCAATACGGAGAAGTCTGCTATTATGTTTAGCCCAAACACTCCAACTGCGGTCAAAGAAGATGTAAAGGAGGCATTGCAAATTCGGAGTGAAACATGGAATGAGAAATACCTTGGTCTACCCGTACATGTGGGTCGATCGAGGAAGAAGGCGTTCTCCTTTGTAAAGAGTGGTATGGCTGGAAGGGTCTATGGGTGGAAGCAGAGGATGATTGCGAAGTCAGGGAAGGAAACACTCGTAACTGCTGTGGCCCAAGCAATTCCAACCTTCGCTATGTCCTGTTTTTACTTGACAAAAACTTTTTGGAAGGAACTCAACTCACTCATTGGTACTTACTGGTGCAGCCAACAAGAGAAGGAGAACAAATGCATAGGATCAGTTGGCAAAAACTAACAGAATCAAAGGCGAAGGGCGGGCTTGGGTTTCGTCATATGTATAGCTTCAACATAGCGATGCTTTCACGTCAAATCTGGAGACTTACTCAGAACCCAGACACGCTATGTGCAAGGCTACTGAAAGCAAAATACTTTCCTGACACACATATCCTGGAGGCAATTCCAAAGGTAGGCATTTCCTATGCGTGGAGGAGCTTGTTGCATGGATTGGAGTTGTTCAAGGAGGGCTATATTTGAAGAATTGGAGATGGCATGGATGTCAACATCTGGGCTGACCCCTGGATTCCAAGACCTTGGTCGCGCCGTGTTATCACTCCGAGAGGCGCACATCTCTTGGAGCGTGTGTGCGATTTGATAGACCCGGCGACCGGGAACTGGGATGAAAGACTGGTCCGTGATACCTTCTGGGCGGATGATGCGCACAATATACACGCAATTCCACTCAGAGAAGGGGTCCATGATTCAATAGCGTGGCAGTATGATGCAAAGGGTCTCCATTCAGTTTAAAATGCCTATAAACTTCATGTGCAGCTTGCTACTCACCAACAAAACGGAGGTGCGGGGCAGAGCACATCAGCGGCAGGCAATCTAGGTAGCACCCAGGATGACACATGGAAAAGAATCTGGAAACTACCGTGCCCGAAGAACATTCAGATGTTTGCATGGAGAATGAAGCATGAGTCACTCGCCCTAAGGACCAACATAGAGCATAGAGGAATCCCCATTCTTGACACCAAGTGCTTGTTCCGCGGATGGGTTGATGAGGATGGTGCACATCTTTTCATAAAATGCAAATCTGTTAAACAAGGCTGGAGAGAAATGGCTCTAGAAAAGGAGAGAATGGATCTGGAAGACATCAACTCTGTGCATACAATGTTCGATTACCTATGGGGTCTAGATGAGGAAAAACGGCTCCTGGTTATCACTTTCTGGTGGCTTTGGTGGAGCAACAGGAACAAGCTGAGGGAGGACGAGTTACCTCTAGCAGCAGAAGAAGTGGTGCGGAAAGCAAGATGCTTTGTGCTTGAATATAAAGAGATTTTCATGATCCCTCAGAAGAAAGCTCCGCCGGAGAGATGGAAGCCACCGGATGGTGACATGATCAAGATAAACCTGGATGGGTCATTTGTGCCTGGTGAAGACTTTGCCGGCTGGGGCGTGGTGGCGAGGACTGCAGATGGTAGCATCGTCGGAGCCAGGGCGGGGAGGCACGAGAATGTGCACGACGTCTTTGCTGCAGAAACGTATGCCCTGTCCCATGCAATCTCTTTCGCTGCTGACCTGGGCGTTGTTAGAGTGATCATTGAGACCAACTCACAATTACTTCTGTAAGCGATGGACTCTGGCAAAGCAGATTCCTCGGCTTATGCAGCTATAATTGAGGACACGAAGTACCAACTGAAGTTGTGGTTTTCTCATCATGTAATCCTTGTATGTCGTCGCATGGCAAATTCTGTAGCCCATGAACTAGCTATTATGGGGCGCTTGTATGATCCGCACCACTGTATGCAGTGGGAGTCTGATGTACCGGACATTGTAGCGGTGCGTGCTGCGGCTGACATTGGCCAGCACAGTTAAGTTATATATAAAGATCATGCTTTCCTCAAAATAAATAAATAAGGGCAGCATAAAAATGACCAGCCACAGTTTCCTAAACAATTTCAGTTGATTAATATTGATATAATTCGACTAGCAAAATATATACTCTACATAATTAAGTGTTGTCCCTTGTGTTATTCTGTTTGACTAGTCGACGGAAAAAAGTTGTTCTCATCACACCAATCCAAGATGGATGTACATATCTGTCTGATACTCTTATAATCCATGATGGCTAGACGTTCATCCAACTAGTAGATACTCGTATAATCTATTGTTTCATGGGTCTGACGTAATTGTAGTGCATCAACATGCTAATGCAATGCAGTACAAGCAGATAGGTTCCACATTAATTTTCGACTAAGATCAGTACGGCATCCAGACCCCATCCGGGGTATCCCAGAAGATGTCAACCGGCGAGAGGTAGAGAGACGACGAAGAGCGTAGGGCCGCCGCCGCTCGCAGGGCGTCCTCCTCGTCGGTGTCCAGGCACGGAGGAGGCAGGTACGTCGACAGCAACTCGTAGCGGCCACCATCGGTCGGGTCCCACGTCGAGTATCCCAAGGGGTTGGTGAGCTCGTTATCCTCGAACGCCGGTTCTGGTCCTGGGCAGGGGAAGCCGCCGTTGCCCTCGCCGAGCCCCGTGTCGACGGCTGGCAGTGAAAAGTAGTGGTCGTCGTCGTCGTCGTAGATGACCATGGGTTGCTTCATCGTGCCGCCGCCATTCTTGGGCACGGGCTGGTCGCTGTGGAGGATGGTGTTCTTAGCCTCGGCGTGTACGCGTGCCCGGTCGTTCATGGACGCCGCCGCGTCGCCGAGTTCAACAACTTGTCCAGACGACGAAGCCGGCGCCACCACGGCGCGCACGATTTGTCCTGCGAGACTTGCCAATGTGCCATTGTCTTCCTGGACACCTCGCTGCCGCGCGACGGGCCGGTCCGCCGTCTCCCGGAGGTGGGCGGATGCCTTCCTCTTGTGCCCGGAGTCAGACACCATCGACGACGCTGGCGCGGCGGCAGAGTGGGCGTCAACGACGCCGCCATGGACGAATGTGGCGTCGGGCTGGCCGGCGATCATTGGGCGGCGGGAGTCGTGCTCGTGCGTGGTGTCCGGGAGGTGCGTGTACCGAGGAGGACGGGAGGCGTAGTGTGCACCGCCGAGATGATCAGCTTGGCCGGTGTGAACCATCACGGTCGAGGGGAATAACCGATCGAATTGGTGTGTCGTCGGTGCCCCCCGCCCGCTGTATATCAGCTGGGAGAGGCGCGTGATTCATGGTAACTCCAAGCGGCGTACGAGACGATGCGGAGCCGGATTCGCGTGCACTTATGAGCGCGCTAGCTGTTTCTTCTCCTTTCCTAACAAGGACATATATATATATATATACATAATCGGTTTCAGTGTCCGACTGGGTAGCTGTGGCACTTGGACAAACTAAGCAAGTTCGGAGCGAACACATGTCAGAAAAAGAGATGAGGTAAATACAGCGGGAGTCATACAACTTGCACGCGACGATCAGTTTGGTGCACAAACTTGTAAAATACGTGTTTTTGGTCATCAAACTTGCACGAGCGTTCATATATGGTCACGTTTCGCGTACACGGGCGTATCCGTGGCCGACATGGCAGCCGCTGTCGCATGATAGATTTGCAGAAAAGCCCTTGATTTTTTATTTACGCATTAAGCATGTAAAATAGAATGCAAAAAAAAGGAGAGTGTTGTTCCGAACTCACGACCTTCCCCTAGTACGCTGAGCTGGACAAACAACAGACCAATAAAAAAATGGTACATGACATTAAAAAATGTTTAAACATTGTAAAACATAATTTTCTAATTAAGGAAAACATATATAGCATTGTAAAAATGTTCACGCATTTCAAAAACTGTTCATGACACTTTTTAAAATGTTTATGCAATGTACAAAAATGCCGACGTAGTTTTAAAACTATTTCGCACCATCCAAATGTTTTTAACACGTATTTGAAAAAAATGTTAATAGTATGTTTACAAATATATTAAACATGTATAAAAATGATTTTAGATGTATACTCGAAACAGATAATGTGTATTATGTATTTGAAAAATACTAAACATGTAATATATTTTTCAAAGAAAATTAATCATGGCAAAATGTTGTTGATGTATACACAAATATTAATCAGGTATTTGGAAAATCCCAATCATGTAACATTACATGTTAAGCTACATCTTGAGGTAAGTTTTTTTTTTTTGAAACGAGGCAAAAGATTTGCCATTTTTCATTGATTAAGTAGAAGAGAATTGCCCGGTTAATTGACGGAAACCCGGGCTAAAACCGATACAACTCAACCCATATGACATGGGCCCCACCGGCCAACCTGGCCACCGACATGGGACACAAAGCTGCAAGAAGAAAGGCATTCACCAAGGAGTCGCAAGCGTCATCGTCATCACCGGTTGCCTCGAACGAGCGACTCCGACTTTACCATAGAGTTCCAACCTCGAAGCCAACCTGCAAACAGCTGTATAGAAGCCACGACGGCACATGCCACCGGAAGGCCACACGCTCAAGCAACCGATAGCTCCGACTTTGACGACGAGCCTACCAGGGAAATATGTAGGACTTGCGCCGACCGTGCCCACAGAAGAGCACCTCGGACATGCCGGGAAGAACCGACTACCGAAGTCCACGCGGCGACCCGAGCTCTTCTCGACGACATCATCGTTGCCAAACAGGAACTAGCGCCCCGCCTCAGCAAACCCCACGGCAAATATGCCGCCATCCACGGCGAAGATGCCATAATCCACTAGTCTCCCAGTCGTAGCCGGCTCCGAGACGATGCCCCCAAGGAGGAGAAAGACACGAAGACGCCTTCATCGCCCGACCCAGCGGATCTGAGGTTTCCCTCTGGAGCCAAAGCCGTGGGGATGAGGAGCACACCTCCACGATGACGCTTCCAAGAAATATCACGGCACCCGCGGACGTCGCCGTCGCCAGCTCCGAAGAAGTCCGGAGCAAAAGATTTCTCCCAGAGATGCGTCGACCACCTACCGCCACCGGCCGTCGCCCACCAGCCACCATCTTGAAGGAAATATGCCCTAGAGGCAATACTAAAGTTGTTATTTTATATTTCCTTATATCATGATAAATGTTTATTATTCATGCTAGAATTGTATTAACCGGAAACTTGATACATGTGTGGATACATAGACAAAAGACCGTGTCCCTAGTAAGCCTCTACTAGACTAGCTTGTTAATCAAAGATGGTTAAGTTTTCTAACCATAGACATGTGATGTCATTTGATAACGGGATGATGTGATGAACATGATCCACCCGTTAGCTTAGCATAATGATCGTTCAGTTTTACTGCAATTGCTTTCTTCATGGCAAATACATATTCCTCCGACTATGAGATCATGCAACTCCCGGATACCGGAGGATTGCCTTGTGTGCTATCAAACGTCACAACGTAACTGAGTGATTATAAAGATGCTCTACAGGTATCTCCAAAGGTGTTTGTTGGGTTGGCATAGATCAAGATTATGATTTATCGCTCCGAGTATCGGAGAGGTATCTCTGGGCCCTCTCGGTAATGCACATCATAAGAAGCTTTGCAAGCAATGTAACTAATGAGTTAGTTGCAGGATGATGCATTACGGAATGAGTAAAGAGACTTGCCGGTAACGAGATTAAACTAGGTATGAAGATACCGACGATCAAATCTCGGGCAAGTAGCATACCGATGACAAAGGGAATAATGTATGTTGTCATAACGGTTTGACCGATAAAGATCTTCGTAGAATATGTAGGAGCCAATATGAGCATCCAGGCCCCCCTCCATAGTTTGCTCCTCAGGTCATATTGTCGTAGTGCTTAGGCAAAGCCCTGCGCGAATCACTTCACCATCACCGTCACCATGCCGTCATGCTGAGAAACTCTCCTTCGACACTTTGCTGGATCAAGAGTTCAAGGGACGTCATCGAGCTGAACGTGTGCTAAACTCGGAGGCGCCGTACGTTCGGTACTTGATTGGTTGAATTGAGAAGACGTTCGACTACATCAACCGCGTTAAACTAACACTTCCGCTTTCGGTCTACGAGGGTACGTGGACACACTCTCTCCCTCTCGTTGCTATGCATTTCCTAGATAGATCTTATGTGAGCGTAGATTTTTTTTGAAAATGCATGCTATGTTTCCCAACACACCTGCTGAGGCCGATCTCATTTAGGCCATGGGATCCCACGATCCACCGCGACCGGGCATACACCACCCCCTTGCCGAAGCCGCCGTCCACCACCGTAGCACCACCATGGCCACCACCACCGCAGCAACCAACGCCGCATCGCGAAGCGCAGCACCCTGATCGATGCACCACGCACCAGATCCAATCAGAGCTGCACAGGCGAAGCAGCAGAGCAGACGAGCAGGATCCCCTCCACAGCACACCTCTCACTCCAGAGAAGCACACCCACCACGCACAGCTGGTCACCGCGCCCGGCCGGCCGCCGCGCCCCACGCGCCGTCCACGCCCCGGCCACATCAGAAGCTCGGTCCGAGGCCACCGCCTCGGCGCCCCCACACCGT
Organism: Secale cereale; assembly: GCA_902687465.1. Taxonomy (NCBI): domain Eukaryota; kingdom Viridiplantae; phylum Streptophyta; class Magnoliopsida; order Poales; family Poaceae; genus Secale; species Secale cereale. The sequence continues at coordinate 22,056,350 of LR738715.1, read as the reverse complement.
CCGCACAAGCCGCCTGCGGGATCCCAGATCGGATCGAGAACGCACGAGACCGATGACCGCGACGACGCAGCCACCGCCGCGACCAGACGCCGCGCCACGCACCGAAGACCACCTCCGCCACGTGCAGGGACGCCGCCACGAGGCCAAGTGCCGGACAGCCGCGACCCGCACGCGAGCTCCCCTCCTCCTGAGCGAGCAGCAGCCAGAGAGCACCCCGCCGCCGCCGGCTCCACGCAGGCTTTGCCTGCCGGAGGCCGCCGGCGACGGCGAGGGGAGAGGTGGCTGGTGTTGGGGAGGCTGTGGGAGGGGCGGGGGTTGCCGCCCGTGTCGCCCCGGGGAGGGAGCGTCGCGGGGGCAAAATGATGTGGATGTCGTGGTTCTAAGTCTGATAATACAAGTGGGGGGTACGTAGGAGGGGGCAAGGCCCTAGCTATGGTGAAGTTGTACGCAAGGTGTTTACGAGTTCATGCCCTTCTCGGAGGAAGTAACAGCCCTACGTCTCGGTGCCCGGAGGCGGTCGACTGAAATGTGTATATGTGTGTGTTACAGGGGGTGCGAACCCTTGTACCAGAGGAGGGGGTGGCATATATAGTTTGCCAGTCCCCTGGGTACACCTGGCATGTCAGACGGTTTCCATGCGAAGATGTCCCAGTTCTCACGAAGGAACTGGATGAGCGCTTCTTCCTATTTGTTGTCGAGTGTAGTGGAAATGTGGGTCGGAGCTGCATTGGGGTCGGTGGGGTGGATGTGTACATGCTTCGTCTCCCCAGCCGACTGGAAAGCTGACTCGGAAGCCGGCTTCTTGGCCCGCAGCAAGTCACTCGGATCCACGTTTTTCTGGTACTCCTCCATCTCTACTGCTGCCATCTGCTCGTCAGCGATCTTCGAGCCTTTCTGGAAGCATTCTTCCGCTTTCTAACGGTTCCCTGTGACTATTACAACGCCGTTGGATCCCGGCATCTTCAGCTTGAGGTACACATAACACGGCCGAGCCATGAATCTGGCGTAGGCGGGCCTACCCAGAATGGCATGATAAGCGCCGTTGAAGTCCACCACTTCAAACGTCGGCTTCTTTTTGCGAAAATTCTTCGAGTCGCCAAAGACTACGTCGAGTGCGATTTGGCCAAGTGAGTCGGCTTTATTCCCGGGGATGACCCCGTGGAACCTCATGTTGCTTTCACTCAGCTTGGACATCGGGATGCCCATATCCCGGAGGGTTGCTGCATACAGAATATTCAAACCACTTCCTCCATCCATCAGGACCCTGGTCAAATGCGTGCCCTTGACCACTGGGTCGACCACCAGTGCCTGCCGCCCAGGGGTAGCAATGTGCGCAGGGTGATCGGACTGGTCTAATGTGATGGGGATCTTGGACCATTTCAGGTATGTGGTTGTTGTCGGGGCAACCATGTTGACCTCTCTGTTGATCACCTTCAGTCGACTTTTGCTTTCAACGTCTGCGAAGATCATCAAAGTGGAGTTGATCTGGGGGTAACCTCCATCCCCTTCTTTGTCCTCGGTCTCCTTTGATTCCTTTTCCTTCTCAGTCGACTGATCCTTCTGGAAGTTCTGGATCAGGAGCCGGCACTGTCGAGTGGTGTGCTTGGGATATACCAAGTTCCCCTCTTCATCTTTCTTCGTGTGAATAGGACACGGTTGGTCGAGTACATCATTCCCAGCTTGATACTTTACTTTCTTGGGGATCCAGGTCCCCTTGGGCTTTCCTTTGCCTTTCCCTTGGTTGACCACTGCAGCTTTGCCCTGAGCGGCTGGCTCGGCCTTGCGCTTGGGTTTCCGATTGGAGTTCTGATCATCTTGTCCGACTGGTTTCTTGCCACCGCGGAGTCGATCGGCCTCTTCGCCGTTGGCGTACCGACTGGCTATCCCCTTCATCCGAGACAGGGACATATCGCCCATCCGACCAAACTTCAAATTCAGCTCTCGGTATCGCACGCCCTCCTTGAAGGCACAGACTGCTTGGTGTTCAGACACATTCTCCACTGTGTGATGCAAGGTGGTCCATCGCTGTATGTAATCCCTCAAGGTTTCATTCGGCTTCAGTACGCAATGCTGCAGCTCCGCGAGACCTACGGGCCGTTTGTAGGTGCCTTCGAAGGTGCGAATAAACACTCGGGCCAGCTCTTCCCAACTGTATATGCTCCCAGGGGCCAACTGATTGAGCCATGCCCGAGCTGAACCGCCCAGCATCAGAGGGAGGTGTTTCATGGCTACGTCGTCATTGCCGCCTCCAATCTGCACAACCACTCGGTAATTTTCGAGCCAGGTGTCTAGTTTTGACTCGCCGGTGAACTTATTTACCCCCGCCGCCAACCTGAAGTTCGGGGGGATCTCAGCGGCCCTGATGGCACTGCTAAAAACCTCGGGTCCAGAGACGGATGCTCGGCTTCCACTCGGACGATCTCTACCTTGTTCTTCTCTGAATGCCCTATTTCGGTCGACCAACCCCTGCACAAGGATAGACCTTGCATCAAATCCGGGCCTCCGGGGATCTGGGGGAATCCTTCGCTCGTCGTCGCGTAAGCGCCTGTCCTCGTGTCGCCTGGGCGAGAACGATCCGCTTCCCAGGGGAGGAGTGGGCACTCGACGGCGGTCGTGATGACCGGGTCGACGGTCATACTGCTCGTCATTCCGACCCAGATGCCGGTCTTGTCGTGGGCCACGATCCTCACGCCCCGGGGCCGATCTTGGACTGTGGGCTGACCAAACAGTGTGTGCGGCCACCGATCTGCTATGAATCCTGTTGCACGACTGAGAGACAGCCGCGTTCTGCTCCCCAGTCGTTCGGAGCAACGCCCGGTTCTGCTGTAGGCCTCTCCCAGCCTCTGACTGCGATGATTGAATAGACTCCACGATGCGAGCTGCGGCTTCGAGGTTCTGGACAGGCGTACGGAACACCTGAGTCTCGTGCGGGAACGATTGCCTCGGTCGTCGACTGGACTCGGGGACCAGTCGGCGGGCCCGTTGGTCGAGTGGGTGCTGGATATTCTCCAAGCGCGCGCGCTCAGCCACGGTGGCCAAGCGCGTGGCTTCCAGGGCCCGAGCCTCTGGACTATCCCCCACGATGGGGGTGAAGAGCACGTATTCATTGCGGCGGCAGAGCTCGTCCCTCTGCTCGGCAGTGAGGGGTTGGGGAATGTACCCGTCGTGATCGAATGAATGACCGCCACCACTGCCGCCGTCGCCCTCGCGAGGGAAACCTGGCGGGCTGCGGCGCGAGTCGACCATGAGGACTTCCGCCGCGGGATCGCTGCTCCCGCACTCGGAAACTGATTCCACGAGCTCGACCGATGGATCGACCGGCCCATAGAGATAATCGTCGGGCTCGATGGCCGCGACTTGGGGGGTGGCCGCCTGGCGGGCCACTACGTGTTTCACCCATCGCTGGAGCCGCGAGCGACCGGATCGCTTGCGACGGCGTCCGGCGGGGATGATGGATGATGTAGGAATCGGCAGGTACTGAGTCGACGCCTGCCAGAGAAGGATGCGACAGGCACCGGCGCGGAAGTGCGCAGCCCCGCGGATGGGCAGCGCCTCGACGTCGAGAGGAGCCTCATGGAGCCAAGCGGAGTCGTCGGTGACGAAGACGAGCGCGCCGAGTCGGATCTCGCGGCCCAACACCAAACCATCGCCGGAAACCATGACGAAGGAGGTCGGAGAAAAGTTTGCAACCTCACCAGAAGTCGCTAAGACGCCTTGCCCCACGGTGGGCGCCAACTGTCGTGGTTCTAAGTCTGCAGTACGAGTGGGTGGTACGTAGGAGGGGGCAAGGCCCTAGCTATGGTGAAGTTGTACGCAAGGTGTTTACGAGTTCAGACCCTTCTCGGAGGAAGTAACAGCCCTACGTCTCGGTGCCCGGAGGCGGTCGACTGAAATGTGTGTATGTGTGTGTTACAGGGGGTGCGAACCCTTGTACTGGAGGAGGGGGTGGCTTATATAGTGTGCCAGGACCCCAGCCATGCTCCATGTTACTAAGGGTTCAATGTACATAAAGGCGGGCGTTACTGATAACGTCTGCTGTAAAGAGTAATAAAGGCATTCACTACAGCGGAGTGAATACCAGACCGTTGCTATCCTAAGGGACCTTTGACCTTCGGGGGTCGAGTGCCTTGGATGAGTCGAGTGAAGCTGAGTCGTCTGGTTCGTGGCGTACAGTCGAGTGGGATGTCCTCTTGGGCTGTCTCAGTCGACTGTTCTTGTTACCATCGGTTTTGTCTTTTGAGCTTCTGGGATAGTGACCTTGGGTGGGGTACCTTGGTTGGGCCTGTGACCCTATCCTAGGTCCATAACCTCGTCAGCGGGGAGGTACTATATATAAAAAAAAAACCTTTAGAATATAAATCTATAAATAATATTTTTGATAAGCATGAAGAGCTGGCAACAAAAATATTAATTTGTACAGTTCGCTTTAAAGGGATACACACTTTAGTTGTGCGTAGCAAACATCAACCATCGTTTGGTCTGGTGGCTATCTATACTGCGCATAGAAATAGATCATGGGTTTGAACCTTGCTAGCGCCAGCGAGTTTTTTTTTTTTTGAGCGGCTAGTTACATAAATAAATAAAATGTAACGTTGTTCGTGAAAAATATCCAGTGGGCGCCAACCCCTGATTAGCATTTTTTATTTTATTTGTGGGGCTAATAAAATAAAAAATGCAAGGTATTTTCTGCAAAAGGAATCCAATACCCACCTAGTACACGACCCCTACACGCCTCTGACAGCAGCCCCGGCACACGTGCATGGGATACGGCCGGATATGATAGAAAGAACCGTATATGAACGCATATGCAAGTTTGATGACCAGAAACATGTATTTTGCAAGTTTGTGCACCAAACTGACCATCGCGTGCAAGTTCTATGACTCCTGGCGTATTTAACTCAAAAGAGATTTGTGAATCTAGCGTAGTCGGATGATTAGATTTCTTGTGGTGGAACCAACCCATCTGGGTTCAACTTGACAGTCGTACTGACACTTTTTTGAATTTACTAGTAGGATGCCCGTGCTGTTGGAAATATGAGCAAATTACTGTGATATTTAATCCGAATTAACAGGAAATAAATCATGACAGCAGTAAAACAGATTGTACTAAACATGCTAACTAGCATAGCAGATTAACCAATCAAATTTAGGGCAGATACTAAAAGCATGAATTCTACCACGATCTCAAACAAAAAGGACAGAATCACATACGGTGCAACGGGAGCAGCACCGTCGGCGTTTAGGTTGTCGCCCATGTCGTTGAGGAAGAAGTTGCCGAGGTCGGGGAAGAAGTCATCGTTGGTGAAGTCATCGCTGTCAGCAATCGCGTGAGTGCGCTCCCCAAAAACCTGATCGCCCCTCTCCCGTACAGGATCACAAGAGGCGGGGTTCCGGAGGCCTGCTGTCCCTTCTCGCGGTGCACACCGAAAGGAGGTGTGGAGAAGACTTGCGTGGCGGCGCAATGATCTGGAACGATGGTGCGAAACCATATATGTTGTGGCGGCGGCTAGGGTAGACGTCTGCCTGGCTATATAATGCGGGCCGGGTAGGTCGTGGAGAAAATCCCACGTCCAAGTAACAACCCCACGATCCAAAAAGATCGGAAACGGCTGAGCAATTAACACGTCTGTTAATTACGATTTATTAATTATTCCCGAGCAGCAAAAATATAGACAATGTGCATAGCTCTATCCTCGGATCGGCTCATTCCCACAACCCGCGGCGCGTCGTGACGAGGCGTGGCGAGGCGAGCGAGGAGGAGGAGCGCGCGTGTATGTCTCATCTTCTCATGCTCATACAAGTGGTAGAAGAGCTAACCTTATAAAGAGGTGCAACTCTCTCTCAACTTCCGTGGTGGGACTAAACTGTAGTGCCACTCACTCCACTCACATGTTTGCATGAATGGGCCAAGAGAATTTCAGAATTATAGTTGGGTTTTGGGCCAAAGACCTACTAGCAAAATTCCAGCAATCCCCACAAAGTCTCATTGGCACATCTCATCATTTAGTTCCAAAACATTGTTTATATACCGGTACTCAGTGGAGACTATTAAGTTGAACTTCCACTCAGAGGTTTATGCTACACTAAATCACAACTTGAATAGTGGACTATGCCTTGAACTACAAGTTTTCCACGAGACTAGTTTCACACAAATTCTTGACCGATACTGGGCTGCCGCAAGGCTTCCCCGTGGGTGGAGCGTATACATCATACTCCAGGGCCTTTCATGAATTTATTAGAGAACACCCAATTCCCACAGACTGCGACGTTAACAGTCAAATTCATATAGGTGTGTTCCTCAGGAGATGCTCTGCAGGGCAACATCTCTGCTTACCCGAATAAGACACTTGAAACACATTAAGATAAGTATCAACCTGCCATGTAGATCAGGAGAGTATTGCATCTTCACGGAGTGGGATAACTAATATAAGGATACTCTCCTCCCAGCTGACCAACAGCTTGTCTCCCACTTCTACTTCACGGGATCTCCGATCACATAGAGTGGGTTACCATTGTGGACAACTCATGCGGTGGGTCTCAAACCCATCTCCATCGATGCATTATCTATCACATTACGTGATAAACCCTTTGTGAAGGGATCCGCCAAGTTTTTCGACGTTTGGATATAATACAACGTAATAACTCCGGAGTTCTTCAATTTTTTGACAGATTTCAATCTCCTCTTCACATGCCTTGAGGACTTCATATTATCCTTAGAACTGTTTATCTTAACAATCATAGTTTGATTATCACAGTTCATCACGATAGGGGGAATTGGTTTTTCAACCATAGGTAAGTCCATCAAGAGTTCACGAAGCCACTCTGCTTCAACAGTGGTAGTGTCTAATGATGTGAGTTCTGCTTCCATAGTTCGCCTCGTTAAGATGGTCTGCTTGCAAGACTTCCAGGAAACAGCGCCACCACCAAGTGTAAAAACATAACCACTTGTGGCCTTAATCTCATCAGCATCCGATATCCAGTTTGAGTCACTATAACCCTCCAATACCCTTGGGTACCCGGTGTAGTGAATCCCATAGCTCGCAGTGCCTTTCAAGTAGCGCATAACTCTCTCAAGCGCACGCCAATGATCATCTCCCGGTTTTGACACAAACCGACTCAGCTGGCTCACACCAAAAGAGATGTCTGGCCTCGTGGCACTCGCCAAGTACATAAGCGAGCCAATTATCTGAGAGTATCTCAGTTGATCTCTAGCAAATCTGTCGATTCTTTCGAAGCAACACACTAGCATCATATGGAGTTGGAGAAGGCTGGTAGTCGCTATACCCATAACGACTCAAGACCTTTTCCACATAGTGGGACTGAAGCAGTGTAATCCCACCATTCTCATCTCTCAATAGCTTGATATTTAAGATAACATCAGCCACTCCTAGATCCTTCATGTCAAAACAACGAGATAAAAAATCATTAACCTCCTTGATTGAATCAAGTATGGTTCCAAAGATCAGTATGTCATCGACATACAGACAAAGAATAACTCCTCCGCCCCCACCATGGCGATAGTACACACACTTGTCACCATCATTTACTACAAAGTCTACAACAGTTAATGTTCTTTCGAACTTCTCATGCCACTGCTTAGGAGCTTGTTTAAGGCCATATAAAGACTTTAACAACTTGCACACCTTTCCTTCCTGACCAGGTAATACAAAACCATCGGGCTGATCCATGTAAATTTCTTCCTTCAACTCTACATTGAGGAAAGCCGTCTTAACGTCCATTTGATGAACGAGAAGACCGTGTGAGGCAGCCAGTGATAGTAGCACCTGAATAGTGGTCAGTATAGCCACAGGTGAGTAAGTATCAAAATAGTCTTCACCTTCTTTTTGGGTATAACCCTTAGCCACAAGTCATGGCTTGTACTTTTCAATCGTACCATCAGGTCTAAGCTTTTTCTTGAACACCCACTTACATCCTACAGGTTTGCGCCCATAAGGACGATCAATGATTTTCCAGGTTTCATTAGATAAGATGGAATCCATCTCGCTGCGGACAGCTTCCTTCAAGTAGTCAGCATCAGAAGATTCATAGGCTTCTGAAATAGTCCTGGGTGTGTCATCCACGAGGTACACAATGAAATCATCACCAAAAGATTTTGCAGTCCTCTGTCTCTTACTCCTTACAGGAGTTTCATTGTCATCCTCAACAGGATTCTCAACATGTTCCATCGCAATGGTGGGTTCAGGAATTATAGCAAATTCCTCACTAGATGGAGTAGGTATCTCCTGATTTGATGAACTCGACATACCCTTTATAGGAAATATGTTCTCAAAGAAAGTCACATCATTCGACTCCATAATTGTACCAACATGCATGTCGGATACCTCAGATTTTATTGTCAAAAATCTATAGCCAATTCTATGAAAAGCATAGCCTAGAAGAACACAATCCATGGTTTTTGGTCCAAGCTTGCGCTTCTTGGAAATTGGTATATTGACTTTCGCCAAACAACCCCAAGTACGTAGGTAGGATAGTTTCAATCTTTTCCTTTACCATTCCTTAAAAGGAGTCATGGTTTTATGCTTTTTGGGAACTCAGTTTAGGACATGACATGCAGTCATTAGTGCCTCCCCCCACCATGCCTTGGAGAGACCCGATGTGTCTAACATGGCATTAACCAAATCAGTTAGAGTTCGGTTCTTTTTTTCGGCCACCCCATTTGACTGAGGTGAGTAGGGAGGCGTCCTCTCATGGATTATACCATGTTCCGCACAAAACAAATCAAACTCATTGGAAAAATATTCTCCACCACGATCAGACCTAAGCCATTCAATTTTCGATCAAGTTGGTTCTCTGCTTCAGCTTTATAGATTTTGAAGAAATTTAAAGCCTCATCTTTTGATTTCAGAAGATATACATGACAAAATCTAGTGGAGTCATCAATCAACGTCATGAAGTATTTCTTTCCACCTTTTGTCAACACGCCATTCATCTCACATAGATCAGAATGTATAAGCTCTAGTGGCGCCATGTCTCTAGCCTCTGCAGTCTTATGGGACTTGCGAGGTTGCTTAGCTTGCACACACACTTGGCACTTGGAGCCCTTGACATTAGTGAATTTCGGAATTAAACTCATATTGGCTAGCCGCGTCATGCAACCAAAGTTAATATGACAAAGCCGTGAATGCCAAATATTAGACTCAATATTGTGGCAAACATTATTAATAACTTTAGTGCAAATATCTGACAAAGACAGACGGAACAAGCCTCCGCGCTCATAGCCTTTTCCAACAAATTGTCCATACTTAGAAATTACAACTTTATTGGACTCAAAAACCAACTTAAAACCATCTCGACATAAGCGGGAACCGCTGACGAGATTCTTATTGATGGAGGGCACATGATGAACGTTCTTCAGACGCACGATCTTCCCCGAAGTAAACTTCAGATCGACCGTACCAACACCTCGAACGATGGCATGTGACCCGTTCCCCATCAGCATGGGAGAAGTCCCCGTGATCTGGTAAGAAGACAACATGGAGGCGTCAGCACAAACATGTACATTGGCACCGGTGTCAACCAGCCAATCAGGAGATTGAAATACTGAAAGGATGGTAGGAAGAATACCGTACCGAGATTCCTTCATATCAGTATCACCGATGACAACATTAGCGGACTTGCCGCTCTTCTCATGTTCGTGCTCCTCAAAGCGGTTAGGACACTTCGGAGCCCAGTGATTAGTATCACCGCAGACATGGCAAAGTCCCTTCCCCTTCTTATGAGAATTCTTCTTGAAGTTGGTAATATGTGACGGCTTGTTCTTTGCATCAAACTTGCCTTTGCCCTGAGTTTTGTTCTTGTTATTTTTGAACTTGTTGGGCTGGAAGTTCTTCTTCTATACCATGTGGGCACTAGAAGCTCCCTCAGCAACTCGAGCACGTGTGTCTTTTGCTCTCGCCTTCTCTTCAACATCAAGAGTACCAATGAGATCCGAAACGGAAAACTCCTGTCTCTTGTGTTTTAGGGAAGTAGCAAAATTGTTCCACGAAGGTGGAAGCTTGGCAATGATGCCCCCGACGACAAATTTTTCCAGCAACACACACTTGAAGCACTCAAGTTCCTTGGCGAGTGACTGTATCTCATGAGCCTGCTGTACGACAGGGCGCTCATCAGTCATCTTGTAGTCATAGAATTGCTCCATGTCATACAATTCGCTGCCGGCGTCCGAGGCACCAAACTTGGCCTCGAGCGCAGCCCACATGTCCTTGCCGTTGTCAAACGACATATATGAATCCACAATGGAATCACCAAGAACACTCAGAAGGGCGCCTTTAAAGAGAGTGTCGATCTTCTCAAAAGTTTCCAGCTGTGCTTGATTAAGATCGCCCTCGGGCTTACCCTTAGTGGCGTCATAGCAGCCCATGGTTTGAAACCAGTAGATTGTTCTCGTGTGCCACCTCTTATATTGCGCCCCCTTAAAGGCAGGCGGCTTCAAATACGCAGTAAAACCACTCGGAGTAATTTGCCTATAATCAGGTTTTTGGATTGTTGGAAATATGAGCAAATTACTATGATATTTAATCCGAATTAATAGGAAATAAATCATGACAGCAGTAAAATAGATTGTACTAAACATGCTAACTAGCATAGCGGATGAACCGATCAAATCTAGGGCACATACTAAAAGCATCAATTCTACCACGATCTCAAACAAAAAGGACAGAATCACATACGGTGGAACGGGAGCAGCACCGTCGGCGTTCAGGTTGTCGCCCATTTCGTTGAGGAAGAGGTTGCCGAGGTCAGGGAAGAAGTTGCCGTTGGCGAAGTCGTCGCTGCCAGCAGTCGCACGAGTGCGCTCCCCAAAAACCTGATCGCCCCTTTCCCGTACAGGATCACAAGAGGCAGGGTTCCGGAGGCCTGCTGTCCCTTCTCACGGTGGGATGGAGAAGACTTGCGTGGCGGCGCAATAATCTGGAACGATGGTGCAAAACCATATAGGGTGTGGCGGCGGCTAGGTTAGACGTTTGCCTGGCTATATAATGCGGGCCAGGTAGGTTGTGGAGAAAACCCCACGTCCAAGTAACAGCCCCATGATCCAATAAGATCGGAAACGGTGAGCAATTAACGCGTCCGTTAATTATGATTTATTAATTATTGCCGAGCAGCAAAAATATAGACAACGTGCATAGCTCTGTCCTCGGCTCGGCTCATTCCCGCAACCCGCGACGCGTCGTGACGAGGCGTGGCGAGGCGAGCGAGGAGGAGGAGCGCACGTGTAGGTCTCATCTTCTCATGCTCATACAAAGTGGTAGAAGAGCTAACCTTATAAAGAGGTGCAACTCTCTCTCAACTTCCGTGGTGGGACTAAACTTTAGTGCCACTCATTCCACTCACATGTGTGCATGAATTGGCCAAGAGAATTTCAGAATTATAGTTGGGCTTTGGGCCAAAGGCCTACTATCAAATTTCCAACACGTGCAATCATTAGACGGAACAACAAGATTGGGGGTGGACAGCGCCGACAGCAGCCATCACTCCAAATTGTTCCACTGGCTTCTGGATGTGGTGGGGAAGAGATAAGGTTGATTGTGAGAGACAATGAGTTGTTTGTAAATATGGAAACAAGTACGGGCATCTTTAGAAAACTGCAGCGGTTTCTTTTGTATGTGTCTGATCTAGATCCGATAGCTATTGGTGAAAGATGACAGGCACACCATCGTCACCAACTCAGATTTTTGTAGGAGTAAAGATTTCATTCTTTCCGATGATATTCGTTTAGTTGGAGGAGATGTTCTTGTCTATGGCTATGACCCGCCACTAGTCACTTCGTCAATTACAATATATAGTGTTGTCTTAGTATTTCAGAGGTGTTAACTAGGATATGGTGTGCCTGCGTGCGATTGACAGGGATAATTGTGTGTCTATATATACGTGACCATCTGCTATTGTAGTGTACTCAATAAATAAACAAAGAGAGATTTGTGTATGATGTAGACGCAATATTCGCATATCTTAGATCAAGTTATAAGGGCATCTTTAAAGGAAAACCTGCAGATTTCCCTCCGAGTCCGTCTGCGGACAGGGGTACTAATCCACGGACACACAGATGCGGGTGGACGTCATCCAACCGTAGTCATATACATCCGGCCTTCCTCATTTTGTTCCAAGTCCTCACGATTAAATAGCCGCATGCAAAGGGTAAAGACGTTCAAATAGATGCATGCAACACTAGTTCAAATTTTAAAAAGTTCAAATATTACATCTCACCATTATTGTCCCCTTTCACTGCTCACTGATGCTCAATCAAATCTTCCTTCAGTTGCTCGTGAGGTCGATGCCAAATTTTTTGATGCATTTGAATAAACTCCTTATATGTGGCCGAGTTCTGGTCTGAAAGTTGGATAGGATCATCAATGTTCTCAAATTCCAGAGCTGCGGCAACATCGTCATCCTCATCCTCGACGATCATGTTGTCCATGATCACATAACATGTCATCACCTCCCAAAAGGTTTCCGGATCCCATTGTCTAGTAAGTCCACGAGCAACTGCAAAACATGCCTGCAGAACTCCAAATGCCCTCTCGACATTCTTTCTAAATGCTTCTTGTCTTTGGGCAAAGTGAGCCTTTTTCTGGCCAACTGGGATTGAGGTGATGCTGACAAATATACCCCATGGAGGATATATACCAGCAACCAGACAGTAGCCCATGTTGTACTCATGTCCACTTATAGTATAGTTGCCAGGTGGAGTTTTTCCTTCAGTCAGGGTCCCAAACAACATTGATCGTTGCAGCACATTGATGTTATTGTGAGACCCAGGCATACCAAAGAAAGCGTGCCAAATCCAAAGATCATGTGATGCAATGCTTAAAGAATGATGGTCGGCTTCTTAAGATGACCCTGATATTGCCCTTGTAAAGCCTTGGGGCAGTTCTTCCATTTCCAATGCATGCAATCAAGAGATTCTAGCAAACTTGGCCACTCTCATGCATCTAAGATGTTGGAAATATGCCCTAGAGGCAATAATAAATTGGATATTATTAGATTTCCTTGTTCATGATAATTGTTTATTATCCATGCTAGAATTGTATTGATAGGAAACTCAGATACATGTGTGGATACATAGACAAACACCATGTCCCTAGTGAGCCTCTAGTTGACTAGCTCGTTGATCAATAGATGGTTGCGGTTTCTTGACCATGGACATTGGATGTCGTTGATAACGGGATCACATCATTAGGAGAATGATGTGATGGACAAGACCCCATCCTAAGCCTAGCACAAGATCGTGTAGTTCGTATGCTAAAGCTTTTCTAAATGTCAAGTATCTTTTCCTTAGACCATGAGATTGTGCAACTCCCGGGTACCGTAGGAATGCTTTGGGTGTACCAAACGTCACAACGTAACTGGGTGGCTATAAAGGTGCACTACGGGTATCTCTGAAAGTGTCTGTTGGGTTGGCACGAATCGAGACTGGGATTTGTCATTCCGTGTGACGGAGAGGTATCTCTGGGCCCACTCGGTAGGACATCATCATAATGTGCACATTGTGATCAAGGAGTTGATCACGGGATGATGTGTTATGGAACAAGTAAAGAGACTTGCCGGTAACGAGATTGAACAAGGTATCGGGATACCGACGATCGAATCTCGGGCAAGTACTATACCGGTAGACAAAGGGAATTGTATACGGGATTGATTGAATTCTCGACATCGTGGTTCATCCGATGAGATCATCGAGGAGCATGTGGGAGCCAACATGGGTATCCAGATCCCGCTGTTGGTAATTGACCGGAGAGTCGTCTCGGTCATGTCTGCGTGTCTCCCGAACCCGTAGGGTCTACACACTTAAGGTTCAGTGACGCTAGGGTTATAGAGATATAAGTATGGGGTACCCCGAAAGTTGTTCGGAGTCCCGGATGACATCCCGGACGTCACGAGGAGTTCCAGAATGGTCTGGATGTAAAGATTTATATATAGGAAGTCCAGTTTCGGCCACCGGGAAAGTTTCGGGGGTCACCGGTATTGTACAGGGACCACCGGAAGGGTCCCGTGGGTCCACCAGGTGGGGCCACCTATCCCGGAGGGCCCCATGGGCTGAAAGGGCTGAAAGGGGAAGGGAACCAGCCCCTGGTGGGCTGGTGCGCCCTCCTTGGGCCTCCCCCTGCGCCTAGGGTGGGAAACCCTAGGGGTGGGGGCGCCCCACCTGACTTGGGGGCAAGTCACCCCCCTGGCCGCCCCCTCCCCCTTGAGATTGGTTCTCTAGGGGGGCGGCGCCCCCCAGGGCCCCTATATATAGTGGGGGGAGGGAGGGCAGCCGCACCCCAATCCCTGGCGCCTCCCTCTCCCTCCCGTGAGACCCCTTCCTCCTAAAGTTGCGCTTGGCGAACCCCTGCTGGAATCCCGCTACTTCCACCACCACGCCGTCGTGCTACTGGATCTCCATCAACCTCTCCTCCCCCCTTGCTGGACCAAGAAGGAGGAGACGTCTCTGCATCGTACGTGTGTTGAACGCGGAGGTGTCGTCCGTTCGGCGCTAGGATCATCGGTGATTTGGATCACGACGAGTACGACTCCATCATCCCCGTTCTCTTGAACGCTTCCGCTCGCGATCTACAAGGGTATGTAGATGCACTCCCCTCTCCCTCGTTGCTAGATGACTCCATAGATTGATCTTGGTGATGCGTAGAAAATTTTAAAATTCTGCTATGTTCCCCAACAATGGCATCACGAGCTTGGTCTATCCGTAGTTTCTTGCATGAGTAGAACACAAAGTAGTTGTGGGCTTCGATTTGTCAATTTACTTGCCGTTACTAGTCTTATCTTGATTCGGCGGCATCATGGGATGATACGGCCCGGACCGACCTTACACGTACTCTTACGTGAGACTGGTTTCACCGATTGACATGCACTAGTTGCATAAGGTGGCTAGCGGGTGTCTGTCTCTCCCACTTTAGTCGGATCGGATTCGATGAACAAGGTCCTTATGAAGGGTAAATAGAAATTGGCATATCACGTTGTGGTTTTTGCGCAGGTAAGAAACGTTCTTGCTAGAAACCTATAGCAGCCACGTAAAATTTGCAACAACAATTAGAGGACGTCTAACTTGTTCTTGCAGCATGTGCCTTGTGATGTGATATGGCCAAAAAGGATGTGATGAATGATATATGTGATGTATGAGATTGATCATGTTCTTGTAATAGGAATCACGACTTGCATGTCGATGAGTATGACAACCAGCAGGAGCCATAGGAGTTGTCTTATTTTATTATATGACCTGCGTGTCACCGAAAATGCCATGTAATTACTTTACTTTATTGCTAACCGTTAGCCATAGTAGTAGAAGTAATGTTTGGCGAAATGACTTCATGGAGACACGATGCTGGAGATCATGATGATGGAGATCATGGTGTCATGCCGGTGACGATGATGATCATGGAGCCCCGAAGATGAAGATCAAAAGGAGCAAAATGATATTGGTCATATCATGTCACTATTTGATTGCATGTGATGTTTATCATGTTTTACATCTTATTTGCTTAGAACGACGGTAGTAAATAAGATGATCTCTCACTAAAATTTCAAGAATTGTGTTCCCCCTAACTGTGCACCGTTGCTAAGGTTCGTTGTTCCGATGCACCACGTGATGATCGGGTGTGATAGGCTCTAACGTTCGCATACAACGGGTGTAAGCCAGATTTACACACGCAATACACTTAGGGTTCACTTGATGAGCCTAGCATGTACAGACATGGCCTTGGAACACGGAAGACCGAAAGGTCGAACAAGAGTCGTATAGAAGATACGATCAACATAAAGATGTTTACCGTTGATGACAAGTCCGTCTCATGTGATGATCGGACACGGCCTAGTCGATTCGGATCATGCATCACTTAGATGACTAGAGGGATATCTATCTGACTGAGAGTTCATTAAATAATTTGATTAGATGAACTTAATTGTCACGAACAATAGTCTAAGTTGTCTTCGCAAATTATGTTGTAGACAAATAGCTTGCGTTGTAGCTCCCTGTTCAATACGATCCTAGAGAAAGACTAAGTTGAAAGATATTGTAAGCACTGATGCGGACTGGGTCCGTAGTCCTAGGAGTGTCCTCACTGCTACACAGAAGGCTTACGTCTTTGATGCACCGCTCGATGTGCAAACCCCTACAACGTAGTCTGTGGATGTTGTGAACACCTGACAGACATGTCCTGATGACTACTTGATAGTTTAGCGCACCATACTTTACGGCTAAGAATCGGGTTTTCGATGACGTCTTGAACACCATAAGACATATGAGATGTTCCAGGAGCTGAAATTGGGATTTCAGGCTCATGCCCGTGTTGAGAGGTATGAGACCTCTGACAAGTTCTTTTGCCAACAAGATGGAGGAGAATAGCTCAACTAGTGAGCATGTGCTCAGAATGTCTGGGTGCTAAAATCACTTGAACCAAGTGGGAGTTAATCTTCTAGATGAGATAGTGGTTGACGGAATTCTCTAGACACTATCACCAAGCTACTAGAACTTCGTGATGAACTATGGCATGCAAAGGATGGAGATGATCCCGGAGCTATTAGCGGTGCTTAAGACCACAAAAGTAGAAATCAAGAAGGAGCATCAAGTGTTGATGGTTTAACAAGACCACTGGTTTCAAAAGGGCAACGACTAGAAGGGAAACTTCATCAATGGCAAACCAGTTGTCGCTCTAATGAAGGAACCCAAGGTTGAACCCAAACCTCGAGACTAAGTGCTTCTATTGTAAGGGGAACGGTCACATGGTAGCGGAACTACCCCAAATACATGGTAGATAAGAAAGCTGGCAACTTCAACAAAATATATTTGATATACGTGTTATTGATGTGTACCTTACTAGTACTCCTAGTAGTACGTGGGTATTGGATACCGGTTCAGTTGCTATTATTGGTGACTTGAAGCAAAAGCTACGGACTGAACGGGGACTAGCTAAGGGCGAGGTGACGATGGTGTTGGAAATGTTTCCAAGGTTGATAAGATCACCATCGCACGCTCCCTCTACCGTCGGGATTAGTGTTGAAACTAGATAAATGTTATCAGGCGTCTACGTTGAGCATGAATATGATTAGATCATGTTCATTGCAATACGGTTATTCATTTAAGTCAGAGAATAATGGTTGTTCTGTGTACATGAATAATACATTTATGGTCATGCACCCAATGGTTTATTGAATCTCGATCATGGTAATACACATGATAATAATATTAACGCCAAAAGATGTAGAGTTACTAATGATAGTACCACTTTCTTGTGGCACTGCTGCTTAGGTCATTTTGGCATAAAATGCATGAAGAACCTCCACGCTGATGGGTGTTTGGAGTCACTTGACTTTGAATCGCTTGACACATGCGAGCCATGCCTCATGGGCAGGATGACTAAGATCCCGTTTTCAGGTACAATGAAACGGGCAAAGTGACTTATTGGAAATCGTACATGTTGATGTGTGTGATTCAATGAGAATTAAGGCGTGTGGTGGATATTGTTATTTTCTCATCTTCACTGACGATTTGAGTAGATATGGGTATATTTACTTAATGAAGCAAAAGTCTGAAACGTTTTAAAAGTTCAAGCAATTTCAGAGTGAAGTTAAGAATCATCATAACAAGAAGATCATGTTCCCGCGATCTGATCAAGGGGAGATTTTCTGAGTTATGAGTTTGGCAATCACTTAAGACATTTGTAGGATCGAAAGTAGGTCTAGAGGGGGGGTGATTAGACTACTTGACAATATAAAAAATCTGCCTTTAGATCATGCAAAGTTTTTGGCAGTTTCACAAACAAGACCAATACAAGTAACACCCTACACATGCAATTCTAGAGTATATGCAGCGGAAAGTAAATTGCACATGTAAAAGGAGGTGGAGAAGATCAAACGCAGTTTGGTGACACGGAGATTTTTGTCGTGGTTCCGATAGGTGGTGCTATCGTACATCCACGTTGATGGAGACTTCAACCCACGGAGGGTAACGGCTGCGCGAGTCCACGGAGGGCTCCACCCACGAAGGGTCCACGAAGAAGCAACCTTGTCTATTCCATCACGGCCTACGCCCACGGAGGACTAGCCTTACTCGGGGTAGATCTTCACGAAGTAGGCGATCTCCTTGCCCTTACAAACTTCTTGGTTCAACTCCACATCTCAAAGACGGAGGCTCCCAAGCGACACCTAACCAATCTAGGAGGCACCACCCCCCAAAAGGTAATAGACGGTGTTGATGATGATGAACTCCTTGCTCTTGTGCTTCAGATGATAATCTCCCCAACACTCAACGCTCCTCACTGATATGGCTGTGGTGGAAGAAAGATTTGAGTGGAAAGCAACTTGGGAAGGCTAGAGATCAAGTTTCATATGGTAGGAATGGAATGGCTTGATCTCAACACAAGGGTAGGTGGTTCACTTCTCAGAAAGTGTATGGTAGAAGTGGTGGTACTTTCTGATGGCTCTCCTCACGAATGAGGAGGGGGTGGAGGGGTATATATAGCCTCCACACAAAATCCAACCGTTACACACACATTTGACCAATCTCGGTGAGACCGAAGTGAAAACTCGGTCAGACCGAAAGTTCAAATATAGTGAACGTTGGGATTTTCGGTGGGACCGAAAATACCATCTCGGTTTGTCCGAAGTGAGTCAAAGGTTAGGGTTTGCCATCTCGGTGTGATCGAAAACAACAACTCGGATATTCCGAAATGCTGTCATTTGGTTACAGAAGGTTGGCAGAACATTTTCGGTGAGACCGAGACTCAGAATCGGTTGGACCGAGAAGTTAGGGTTTAGGGAAATAACTGAAGTGGTTCATCTCGGTGGGACTGAGTTTGCAGAATCGGTTTGTCCGAGATTACTTATGAGTGTGTTGTAAAGTGAAGAGTGCTGATAGTTGAGGGAGCTAGATCACCAAGCACTTGAGCAACAAGAACATTAACACAACCTCATCCCCTTTTAATAGTATTGGCTTTTCCTATGGACTCAATGTGATCTTTGATCACTAAACCAAAAATGGAGTCTTGAGCTTTTGCCAATGCTTGTCTTAGCATTTTGAGGGGTCCACTTCTTCAGACATTTCCATATCCATATCATCGAACTTTTCTGAAATGATTCTCAAGAGAATATTAGTTCAATGATATATATGTTGTTATTAATTACCAAAACCACCCGGGGATTAGTTGCACTTTCAACATTGTGGAATAGTTTCGCAGTTGAAGCCGCCTGGAACACCACAGCGTAATGGTGTGTCCGGACGTCATAATCGAACCTTATGAGATATGATGCGATCTATGATGTCTCTTACCTATCTACCGCTATTATTTTGAGGTTATGCATTAGAGACAACTGCATTCACTTTAGATAGGGCACCATCTAAGTCCGTTGAGACGACGCCGTATGAACTATGGTTTGTCAAGAAACCAAAGTTGTCGTTTCTTAATGTTTGGGGCTACGATGCTTATGGCTTCAGCCGGAAAAAGCTCGAACCCAAAGCGGCCAAATACATCTTCATAGGATGCCCAAAGGTAACAGTTGGGTATACCTTCTATCTCAGATCCAAGGGCAAAAATGTTTGTCGCTAAGAACGGGTCCTTTCTCGACAAGGAGTTTCTCTCGAAAGATTGAGTGGGAGGAAGATAGAACTTGATGAGGTTGTCGAACCCTCACTTCAACCGGAGAGTAGTGCAACACAGAAAGATGTTTCTGTGGAACCTACGATTGTTGAAGAGGAAACTAATGATAGTAATCATGAAGCTTCGGATCAAGTTGCTATCGAACCTCGTAGGTCGACAAGGATATGTAATACTCCTGAGTGGTATGGTGATCCTGTCTTAGATGTCATGTTGTTGGACAACAATGAACCTATGAACTATGGAGAAGCGATGGTGGGCCCGTATTCCGACAAATGGTTAGAAGCCGAGAAATCCGAGATAGGATCCCTGTATCAAAACAAAGTATGGACTTTGGTGGACTTGCCCGATGATCGACAAGCCATTGAGATAAATGGATCTTTAAGAAGAAGACGGACGTGGACGGTAATGTTACCATCTATGAAGCTCGACTTGTGGCGAAGAGTTTTTCACAAGTTCAAGGAGTTGACTACGATGAGATTTTCTCACCCGTAGCGATGCTTAAGTCCGTTGGAATCATGTTAGCATTAGCTGCATTTATGAAATCTAGCAGATGGATGTCAAAAACAAGTTTCCTTACCAGTTTTCGTAAGGAAAGGTTGTATGTGATACAATCAGAAAGGTTTTGTCGATCCTAAGGATGCTAAAAGGTATGCTAGCTCCAGCGATCCTTCCATGGACTAGAGCAAGCATCTCGGAGTCAGAATATACGCTTTGATGGAGTGATCAAAGTTTTTGGGTTTATACAAAGGTTGTTAGAAACTTGTATTTACAATAAAGTGAGTGGGAGCACTACAACATTTCTGATAAGTATATGTGAATGACATATTGTTGATCCGAAATGATGTAGAATTTCTGGAAAGCATAAAGGGTTGTTTGAAAAAAGAGTTTTCCAAAGAAAGACATGGATAAAGCTGCTTACATATTGGGCATCAAGAGGTAGATCAAGACGCCTGATGATACTTTCAAAAGGAATGCACACCTTTGACATGATTTTGAAGGAGTTCAAAATAGATCAGTCAAAGAAGGAGTTCTTACCTGAGTTGTAAGGTGTGAAGTTAAGTAAGACTCAAAGCTTGACCGCGGCAGAAGAAAGAGGAAGGACGAAGGTCGTCCCCTATGCTTTTGTCATAGGCTCTATACAGTATGCCATGCTAAGTACTGCACCTAATGTGTGCCTTGCCACATGTATGGCAAGAGGGTGATCCAGGAGTGGATCGCTAGATAGCGGTCAAAATTATCCTTAGAGGAATAAGGAAATGTTTCTCGGTTATGGAGGTGATAAAGAGTTCGACGTAAAGGGTTACGTCGATGCAAGATTAACACCTATCCGGATAGCTCTGAGTAGAGATACCGGATACGTATAATGGAGCAACAATTTGGAATAGCTCCAAGTGGAACGTGGTAGCAGCATCTACGATATGACATAAAATTTTGCGAAATTCATAGGGATCTGAATGTTGCAAACCCGTTGACTACAACCTCTCTCACAAGCATAACATGATCAAACCCAGAACTCATTGAGTGTTAATCACATAGTAATGTGAACTAGATTATTGACTCTAGTAAACTCTTGGATGTTAGTCACATGGCGATGTGACCTGTGAGTGTTAATCACATGGCGATGTGAACTAGATTATTGACTCTAGTGCAAGTGGGAGACTGTTGGAAATATGCCCTAGAGGCAATAATAAATTGGTTATTATTATATTTCCTTGGTCATGATAATTGTTTATTATCCATGCTAGAATTGTACTGACAAGAAACTCAGATACATGTGTGGATACATAGACAAACACCATGTCCCTAGTGAGCCTCTAGTTGACTAGCTCGTTAATCAATAGATGGTTGCGGTTTCCTGACCATGGACATTGGATGTCGTTGATAACGGGATCACATCATTAGGAGAATGATGTGATGGACAAGACCCCATCCTAAGCCTAGCACAAGATCGTGTAGTTCGTATGCTAAAGCTTTTCTAAATGTCAAGTATCTTTTCTTTAGACCATGAGATTGTGCAACTCCCGAGTACCGTAGGAATGCTTTGGGTGTACCAAACGTCACAACGTAACTGGGTGGCTATAAAGGTGCACTACGGGTATCTCTGAAAGTGTCTGTTGGGTTGGCACAAATCGAGACTGGGATTTGTCACTCCGTGTGACGGAGAGGTATCTCTGGGCCCACTCGGTAGGACATCATCATAACGTGCACAATGTGATCAAGGAGTTGATCATGGGATGATGTGTTACGGAACGAGTAAAGAGACTTGCCAGTAACGAGATTGAACAAGGTATCGGGATACCGACGATCGAATCTCGGGCAAGTACTATACCGATAGACAAAGGGAATTGTATACGGGATTGATTGAATCCTCGACATCGTGGTTCATCCGATGAGATCATCGAGGAGCATGTGGGAGCCAACATGGGTATCCAGATCCCGCTGTTGGTTATTGACCAGAGAGTCGTCTCGGTCATGCCTGCGTGTCTCCCGAACCCGTAGGGTCTACACACTTAAGGTTCAGTGATGCTGGGGTTATAGAGATATAAGTATGCGGTAACCCGAAAGTTTTTCGGAGTCCCGGATGAGATCCCGGACGTCACGAGGAGTTCCGGAATGGTCCGGAGGTACAGATTTATATATAGGAAGTCCAGTTTCGGCCACCGGGAAAGTTTCGGGGGTCACCGGTATTGTACCGGGACCACCGGAAGTGTCCCGGGGGTCCACCAGGTGGGGCCACCTATCCCGGAGGGCCCCATGGGCTGAAAGGGGAAGGGAACCAGCCCCTGGTGGGCTGGTGCGCCCCCTTTGGTCCTCCCCCTGCGCCTAGGGTGGGAAACCCTAGGGGTGGGGGGCGCCCCACCTGACTTGGGGGGCAATTCACCCCCCTGGCCGCCCCCCCCCCTTGAGATTGGATCTCTAGGGGGCCGGCGCCCCCCAGGGCCCCTATATATAGTGGGGGGAGGGAGGGAAGCCGCACCCCAATCCCTGGCGCCTCCCTCTCCCTCCCGTGACACCCCTTCCTCCTCCAGTTGCGCTTGGCGAAGCCCTGCTGGAATCCCGCTGCATCCACCACCACGCCGTCGTGCTGCTGCATCTCCATCAACCTCTCCTCCCCCCTTGCTAGACCAAGAAGGAGGAGACGTCTCTGCACCGTACGTGTGTTGAACGCGGAGGTGCCGTCCGTTCGGCGCTAGGATCATCGGTGATTTGGATCACGACGAGTACGACTCCATCATCCCCGTTCTCTTGAACGCTTCCGTTCGCGAACTACTAGGGTATGTAGATGCACTCCCCTCTCCCTCGTTGCTAGATGACTCCATAGATTGATCTTGGTGATGCGTAGAAATTTTTAAAATTCTGCTACGTTCCCCAACATTAGATTGCCAGCATCCTCTCAGTGTCTGCCACTGTTGATTCTCTCAGCGACTGCGGTCCGAACACCTTGACAACAACAGTTGCAAACCTGACCATGGCTTCTCCGCATGTGCTCTCAGACATCAGTAGGTATTCGTTCCATGAATCTGCGGTCGTGCCATATGCAAGAATCCGGAGCGCAGCCTTACACTTCTGGTAACCAGGAAAGGCAATCGTTCCCACGAAGTCCTTCTTCAGGATGAAGTAGTCATCATAGGACCGGGTCATGGTACAAACGATCGAAGACAGTCTTTCACATCTGAAAACGCCGGCGAAAATGGTCAGCGAATAGTGCATCGGGCGCAAAGTAGTGGGCCATCAGTGTCAAGTGGCCGCGCGCCCTGTTGGGGTCTAGCACTCGATGACCCTTGACCGAGTCCTAGAAATTGTGAACTTGCTCCTCCGCACGCTCCGCCTCTTCAAGGACTGCATGCATCA
This sequence comes from Secale cereale, assembly GCA_902687465.1. Classification (NCBI taxonomy): domain Eukaryota; kingdom Viridiplantae; phylum Streptophyta; class Magnoliopsida; order Poales; family Poaceae; genus Secale; species Secale cereale. The sequence continues at coordinate 22,032,885 of LR738715.1, read as the reverse complement.
TCGCCGTCACATAGGAGTACTCCTCCTCGTCCGACGAGCCGTCGGACGACTCAACATACTTCTCGTACTCTAGATCAGAATCCATTTCTAGAAAGAAGAAGGGACAACTATTTTTTAGCTCTGGCAAATCATTGAACAGTTCCGGGGCATAGTGAGAATAGCAGTAACTGATGGTACCTCACAGGGCGGTCGAAGGATAGAGGTTGAACGGAGACGGAGGAGAAGCGGGATGGATTCCTGCTGGAGAGCTGGAGGTGAGGGATGCGCAGATTTCCGACAGGGGTGTGTCGTGGTGGCCGAGGTGGTGCAGCGGCGGCGAAGGCAAGAGAGAAATAAGGAAGCAGAGGAAATGAGGACGATGGAGTCGCGGGTCCAGGAAGGGTTTTGGGTGGGCCATGGGGTATTGAATTCTTATTTTTTGCGTGTCTAGACTCCATAAAGCTCCCCCATTTTTGTCTTCGTTTTACGGGGGAATTCGCTCGACGGTACAAAACTTGATGTGTGCATGCAAATACAGTGCTAATCGGGTCAGTACACGTAAAATATGATGACGTGGCAGTATAATTCGTTTGGTGTGCACATGTGGCATGGGCCAGCATGTAGCGGCCGAACATGATGCTTTGCATTAACGTCTCTATGACCAGTGGGACCCACCTGTCAGTACAAAAGGAAAAATTGACATGAAAAATATTGGCCACTGGAACTCACACCGTCGACGTGAAGCTGTAATGAGCAAGCGTGCTAGCTACTTCACGCTTCATGTTTTGATGTCTATTGAGCATATTTTTTTTAGGGTCTATAAACCTTTATTAAGTCACAATGTCCATGGCGCCCAAATCGGGCAAGACAGTAAGCCAAACATGGCGCCTAAATCGAAGAGAAGAAGTCGCTTTCGCGAGAGAATGAGCCTCACGATTGTACTCATGCTTCTCATGAATGACCTTGCGTGCTTGACAACCTTTGGGGCGAAAGTCTTTTTCTGTAAACCTTCACCTCAATGAATAATATCTCAAAGAATGGTAGTGTAGCGGCACGGAGCTGCGGTTTCAATGGCCGCCACAACCTCATTTGTAAACGAACACGCTCTTGCAGCATAATTGGGCTGCAATCAGTGCGGCCCATTTATAAATGTTATTTTCTTCCTTCTGTAGAAATTTCTAAAAATATGTAAACTATAGTCACTGTAATAAAGGTGATGTTTGAATATTTGTGTGTTTATAAAAATATTTATTATATAAACCATGAAACTCTCAAAAATACAAACACAAAAATAACTACATAAATATTATTCACGAAGCTGTCAAAAATATTCATTTTTACTTATAAAAATATGCTATATATAAACCATGAGTGTATTGAAATGTTTAGTAAATACAAACATTTTGAGTATGCACTTATAGAGTATATTTAAAATTGTTTAGTAAATACACAAAATTATACACTCGTGGCCTATATTTCAATTATATAAAATTATGAATATAAGCCACCAATGAAATTATACATAAGAGAATTAATATGAGAATTATGAATATAGGGGATGAGTAAAAATTACACACAAGTTATTAGTAATAAATATTTAGTAATTATTTGTGTTCATAGTTTTGTTTAACTTAAGTATAATCCACAAGTGAACATCCATAAACAATTTAAATTTTAGAATACGAATATTTTTATTATAAAAATATTTTAAACAACATACTTATGAATTATAAAAATGTGTTCAATAATTGAAATATTTGCATTAGTAAAAAGTATAAAATTTCTATTTAAAAAAATATGTGTATCATTTCAAATTAATTAATAATATTTATTTATATAAATTATTTTAAAATAATACATAAATATTTGAAAAGGTACATGAACATTTTTAAAAGTATGTTCTTATATTTGTATGTATATATTTATAACACACGAATATTTGAACTTTATTTTGATTGTTGCGACTTTAATCTAGATACTTTTGTTAAATTTCTAGAAAAAACTAACAAGTGCAAAATGCACCGTATTGGTTGCAGCACATTTAAACCCCAGAAGTTCAGGGCTTAAAATATATAAAGCCTTGTTATCCATTGATTACAGCAAATTTCATTCAGCTAGATGGCTACCATGGCCTGCTAGCTAGCTCAAGTTTGGTGGTTCGAGTCCAATTTTCCACCATTTTTTTTTGCTCAAGTTTGGTGGTTCGAGTCCTATTTTCCACCATTTATTTTGCGCAAAAAATAGAAGCTACTTAAAATTTACTTTCCCACCATTTTTGTTTTGCATCATTTGGAGTTGTGTATCGGAAGTTGTGACCATTTTTCTGGAAGATGTCCAGGCTGTCAATGTTGGGCAAGAATCCGATAAATTTTAATATAACTCTTCAAGTTGACTGCTTATTCTCCCAAGAAAGCCATGCAGAGTTGCTACTTTTTGGATTTGTTTTCTCACCATC
>LR738715.1:21934989-22030404 GCA_902687465.1 Secale cereale | reverse complement strand
GGGGGGGGGGGGGGTCCTAGGTTATAAATACCCCACCACCACCATCCTTTTAGGTCACTCTGTGCGTTCGGTTTATTCGGTTTACATGATTCGGTTTATACGGTTTTTCGGTTTGTACGCTATTAATACTTCGGTAAATACGGTATGAAATAAAAATACGGTTCGGTTTCGGTATATACCAAATTATTTCGGTATGGTTTCGGTATATACCATAAAAACCAAAGTTGACGCGAATTTGAAAATGACGTAATAATAACTTACAAATTTATGACTCAAAACCAATCAAAACACATACTATTTTACATAAATAGTATATAACTATATATATCAGTATATATGTATGCATATATTCATCCCTTAATGATTATGGACGTGCTTAGCATCTTTTAAAGAGAAAAATAACTATGGTACAAGAAAAATATACATGCTTAGTAGTGAATTTGACTCATGTTCAAGAAAAATGACAACTTGTATGGTTGTTTGTCTCAAGAAATATAAATTTATTTTTACTTCGGTTTATTCGGTTAACCGTTCGGTTTTTCGGTATATACCATAAAAACCAAAGTTCAAAACGGTATGAAAATTCCATACCATACCAACACCATAAACCATAAAAACCATAAAATTGGTTCGGTTCGGTTTATTTTCGGTATGGTTTTTCGGTTCGGTTTCAAAATGCACAGCCCTACTTTTAGGGATGTTTTGTCAAGCCTTCTGGGCACAAGATTATGGAGCAAGACTACTAGAGACCCAAGAGATCCTTACTACTCCCTTCGTCTAGGTGTATAAGGCTACTTCCAATGCATTGGTGCTAACATGAGGTGCTAAGCACATTAAAAACTTTAGCAACTAAAGCCCCCAATGCGTAGGTGCTTAACTTGTTGGTGCTAAGCATGCTTCATTTAATGATTTTGCAACTAAAGTTCTTCATGCATTGGTGGGATTCTTCCATTTAAATCTTTTGCCTAGGTTCTCGCGCTTAGCATTGTTTCTTTCTGGGGTCACCACACTCATCTCTTTCCTCTTAATTACCTTGCCACATCAGACTTTTTGCCTACATGGCAGCCTTAGCACCTGTACAAGGTGGAGCATTGGGAGGGGCCTAAGTCATCTTAGCTTGTGCACAGGGACCAAGGCGCCGAGGGGGAAACGAGAGTACTTAATGCATATTTGCTAATTAATAGCATTTTATGCAATGAACTGACCATTGCATGTTGTGTTTGCTAGTCTTAGGTAATTAAAAGCATACACGCCTCACATCCTTATTTGTTGATTTCTTTATTTAGGTCAAGAAACAAGAAATGGGGTGCAAGTTAATGTACCGCGCCTAAGTGTATTGGGATAATTTGGTTTTCCTAAGATAACTTATACTTAGGGAGTACACTTGATCTTATGAGTTCATCCGGATTCGTGAGAAGGAGCCTCTTGTATCCGCTAATTCCTGCTCTACAGTTCTAGCTATTTTTTTTAGTCGTTGAATTGTTGTTTAGATAGCTAACCGCTTATTCCAAGCAGCCAGTTCTAGCTATTTTGTGTTGGTTAGTCCTGGTTTTTGGGTTTCCTTGATTGTTCCGACTGAGGGTTGGAGTTCTTGCAATTTCGCTCAACCTTTCCAACGTACTGGTCATATCCAGCCTTGACAGGTTAAAGATAGTTATCCCGACTTTTTACAGCTAGTTATACTCCCTGATTAAAGTGAAGATTGAGCCACCCTCTTGCTTAAAGAATCTTTCCATCGGTTTGCGCATCAGATTTCATCAATGATTTCAGTGATTTTACAAGGAGGAGATACCAAAGTATGTAAATAAGACAGATCAAAGGGTTGAATCAATCAGTGAATAAACGATTCTTGATTAAAGTATTCATAAAGAAAACGCTGAAGACTTTCGCCTCAAAAATTGTGCTGAAGACACAGCGGCCGTATTCCTGTCTGATTGACATTGATCACATGGCTGATACAGTTGACGATGATTAAGAAACTAATGTATACTTGCGTACAACCGTACACATTCGATGGCTTGGTGTCCTTATCATTGTTTAGGAGTGATTCGTGTCCTTATCATGCCTCTTATGCTGTAATCTGAGTGTAATTCAAATAGCATAACTCAAGTATCAAAGAGGTGAATCACGCGCTTCAAGAATTTGGGAGGTAGTTGGGGTTGCAGTTAGAGACTGTTTAGAACTTTTAACTAGTTGGTGGCCAGCGTGACATCCACCACTAAGGAACAATTGGAGGAATGTCAAATCGGTTGTTCAGTTAACCTATCATTTAGAATGTATTTAATTACGAATCAAGGTAGTAGAGCTCGGTCATTCTGACCCGCGTTGGATGATTAGAACGCGCAAGTCAATCTGTGGAGGTTACGGCCATGTGCACCTATACGACCGTTGGAACCGCGATCTCATATGTTAACACGACAATCATTCCTCTCCACGGCCTCCTCATTCATAAGGTAGCTAGCTAGCTAGATTCCTATTTAAGCACCACCATTGTAGCAATCATTCCTCACATCCAAACCCACTCGACCGCCACAATATCTAGGAAGCTAAGCAAGCTGCGAGAGCAGCTAAACCATCTGATCTCTATCCCCCTGTTTCTGGGACTCTCATTAGAAAGATGGCAGCTGGGATGCGCTTCGTGCAGCTGTTCGCGGCGGTTCTCGCGTTCTGCTTCGCGCCCGCCAACTCCGGCTACTGGCTTCCGGCCTATGCCACCTTCTACGGCGGCGCCGACGGCTCTGACACAATGGGTAAGATAGCCAAGTTTGCTCCAGCACCATCAATTTGCCCAATAGAAATAGATTTAACCAAGTCTTAGTCGATGCTATATTCATAAGATCTTACGGAGACATTCGTGAAAATTTTCATTTTAACCTTTTTTGTTTTTCTTCTTCATATGCTATGCCACTTTAAGTTTTAGTCGACTAAGAGCTAGCCTATCCATAGATTATTTATCATCTGCGTGTGCATGTCTGACCGTATGTTTTTGCATGTGCAATGAGCAGGTGGCGCATGTGGGTATGGGAACCTGTACAATGCGGGGTATGGGATCAACAACGCGGCGCTGAGCACGGTGCTCTTCAACAACGGCCTGTCGTGCGGGCAGTGCTACCTCATAACCTGTGACACCGGCAAGTCGAACATGTGCAAGCCCGGCACGTCCATCACCGTCTCAGCCACCAACTTCTGCCCTCCCAACTGGGCTCTCGCCAGTGACAACGGCGGGTGGTGCAACCCTCCCCGTGTCCACTTCGACATGTCCCAACCCTCCTGGGAGAACCTCGCCATCTACCGCGCCGGCATTGTCCCTGTCCTCTACCAGCAGGTCGCGTGCCAGAGGCAGGGTGGCCTGCGCTTCACCATCAACGGCTTCAATTACTTCGAGCTTGTACTGGTGACCAACATCGCCATGAGCGGGTCGATCAAGAGCATGTCGGTGAAAGGAACCAACACGGCATGGATCCCCATGTCCCAGAACTGGGGTGCTAACTGGCAGTGCCTAGCAGGGCTGACCGGACAAGCGCTCAGCTTCGCGATTACCTCCTCCGGCGGCCAGTACAAGGTCTTCCAGGACGTCATCCCGGCCTGGTGGCTGTTCGGACAGACTTTCAGCACCTGGCAACAGTTCGACTACTAGTAGCTATAACAATGTATAATTTGTCACTTACGTACTATTATCAGTTTGCTTCGTTCGGATCGTACAAGCATGGAACTGTCCAAACACATAAACATTATTCCCTTTTGATTGTTCGGTTTGTTGTCCATCGAGTCAGGGGAGCCACAAATCTTGGTAGAGGGGGGTAATAGAAGAGATAAAAGGTTGGAGCGGACTAAATATTAAGGACATTATAACCGAGCCTAAACGAAGCCCTCTCATGCACTTAGCAATTTTGGCCGTCAGATTTTAGTTGCCGGCTATATCTGGCCGTCCAATTGCGAGTATTCTAAGTGGGCTGGCCGTCCAATGAGCAGCTCCGGGGGCCGAATCGCAGCATTCTGGTTCGTTGGGCCAGCATGTGAAAAAGCCCATGTAGTCTTCTACCGTATTTCCCGATATCCTAAAAACACATCGAACCCTAATCGAGGAGATGCCATGGCTCATGGTGCGGTGGCGACGCCTTCCTCGTGACCTGCACCCCCTGCGGTGATGGCCCCCCTCCGACCCTGAAGCCATCTGGTGGTGCCTACAGCAACTCGTCCGCTCGCCTCGCCCCGTGCGGTACCGTCTCTCCTGTTAGAATTAATCCGAGGCATACCGTTGATCATCCGAATACCAAGCAATCACACGAGGCACGATAACGATATTTGTTAACGAGGTTCACCGATATGGCTACATCCCCGGGGCATGACTACGGGCGCTTCTCCCCGTGACACCGTCACAATACCGCACGCCGGCCACCCGGGCGCCGGCACATGCCGCCGGCTTCCCCTTGCGCGTCTGTGCTATTTTGTTGGCATAGGTTACATCGTGTGTCTACCCTCGCTATATAAGAGAGGCCTAGGATACAAGTGTCCTACTAGGACACGACTCCATATCCTATCTAAACACAATACAACTACAAGTCCAACTGTAACCTACCTTGTACATAATATTCGACACAACTCTAACAAACTCCACCTTGGCGAATATTCTCCATCACATTGAATTTATCAATGCGTCAAACTTCCATGTACATTGGACTTGAGCTTATCCCATGAGTACCGCTGCTACTCCAAAGACTCCATATGACTCCACCTGCAACTTGTAGTTCCTTCTTTTCTTGACCACAGTCAACACTCGACCAAAATTAAGTTCCACATCTTACATTCTTAAGAAGTTGCTCCCCACTACAAGGCATTCTCTCAACATGCACACACTCCACCTCAACATGCTTGCCACATCAGCATTTTAGTTCCCACTACCAATAGCAATCCTGCCACGCCAACAATTTTTTATTTCTCTGTTTCAACTAATTATGCGACTTAATTTCTCTTTAGAATGGATTGATTCATCTTCATGTTCTGTATAACCGATGAGAGATTTAAGAGACAGATGCATCGTCTTATAGACTGCCAATACGCAAAGAGAAGAGAAGCCCAACCGGCTTACTCTAGTTAGCGCTCCCAACTTCCAGAGTATCAGTCCAACGCCATCACACACTGATCACTGACCTGCGTGAAAGTGAACAACTCACATATTGGGTGTCACACATAAGAGTTACCTGAACTCAACATCACCGCTCCTTTCTCGACCGCCTGTCTGAAACATGAAGGAATTTCACCGTTGCTTGTAGTCATCCCGAGTCAAATACGCAGTTGTCTCACCACATGTATGACCACCAGAGCCCTGGCCCGTCTCCATGTGTCGTGCATACCGCACGTCTCGCCGCTATTACCGCGTCGAGCCTCCGCTGTCCCGTTCGAGTTCCAAGGATTGTGAAACCACACCACTCAACCCCCACTGGAGAGTACCACCGATTATCACCGACCGATGACGAGTTTCACCTTCCATCAGACCACTGGGCTCCAGTCCGACCTACGTGTCCCTCGCTTTTTCCCGTCTCGCTGAATAAGCTTCGACTCTCTGTGCACCTACGCCGTAGCCCCTCAATCCAGCTCCACCTTCAACATGACTCCATGGTAGATGATCAGTCCACCGTCGCGCCCCGTCGACTTCAAGCTCTCATGTGCACCGTCTTGATTCAACCCTACGCCATAGTCTTGTCGAAGCCACACAAGCACTCGGGCCTGCGCCACGTGTTTCCATGCCCCAGAAGTCGGTCACCATCAGCATCACGCTCCTATGTCGTCGCCGTCGATCCCACCAAACCGACTTGCGTCGATTCCGTCAAACTGTCTAGTCTGACCCAGCCGTTCTCATTCGACTGTATGACACGCTCGAGGCTCCCATACCGTCTTCCACGAATTCCCATCCATCACATGATACTTTCATCTCAGCTGTCATGACTTCCCGCAATGCCTTCAAGCATCCCTGTTGTGCAAACAAATTTTTCACCCGTGCCTGCCATAACCCAAGGTTTCCAGTTCCGTGAACTTCTCCACCTCAAACCTAGTATCCGATGACACCATGGTTCTTCATATAGCTGACAATGTGAAAAAAAAGTCCGAGTTTCCCACGCGATGCCCAAGTAGAGAACTCGTGTACTACTAGTAACAAATCAACCGGTTGACTGTATGTGAATTTGCTCTTGACCTTGGACTCAATTCCCGATGCTAGCTTGCTTTGCCAAAAGCTTTCCAATGTACTACCGTATCACGTTGATTTTTTCCGCTACATGTGATCTGCCTCTCGTGTCATGAAGACTCGGTCTCCTTTTTGTCTTCAAATAAATCTCGTCCGCTTGCACGCACCTGCCGCAACGCGCCCTGCCTGGACCTCGTTGCCTGGCCTTGTACACGCTCCGTTCAGCTGGCCCACCTGCTCCCCAGCGCCCACACGTGGACCATGGCCTGCACAAGGCCAGCCTCCCAGCCGCCAGACGCCAATGAGGACCCTTTGTTGGAACTGTCGTGGGATTGGCGATCCCGCGACGGTTCGGGAGCTCCGCGATCTAGTGGAGGCTTGTGCGCCGATGGTGCTTTGCATTGTGAAGACACAGCTCGCGAAGTATCAGGTGGAAGGCTTGGCGGGTAGTTTAGGTTTTTCAGGTCATTTTGGAGTTGATAGTAGTGGTAGAAGTGGAGGTTTGTGTTTGTTTTGGAGAAATAATGTTGATCTGGAAATAAAAACTTATTCCCAATATCATATTGACTCGGTGGTTAAAGAACCGGGCAAGGACCCATGGCGCTTGTCTTGTTTCTATGGTGCAGCTAACAGGAGCATGAGGTATAAAACATGGGATACTATGAAATTCTTACACGGAGAGAATGCACTACCATGGGTTTGCATGGGTGATTTTAATGAAATACTTTGGCCGAAGGAGCAGATGGGTCCGAATGAGCGAGACAGCGCCCAAATAGAAGGATTCAGAGAAGCGGTGGACATGCATGTGCGAGCTAGCAGATCTTGGGTACAAAGGCCTGGACTGGACATTTGAGAAAAGAATTGTCAGTGGAGAGTACTGTAGGGTACGTCTCGACCGTGCCCTAGCAACGGCAAGCTGGTCAGCTATGTTCCCGTTTGCTTCTGTCGAGCACCTCACAGAGGCTAAGTCTGATCATAGCCCCATTTTACTGAATAATGAGCTGGAAGCGAACAACTTGAGGATTGCACTGAAGAAGCCATTCCGTTATGAGTGCATGTGGGAAACTGATGGCAACTTTGGTGCTGCCGTGCAGCAGGCGTGGAACCTGAATCAACCGGCGACCACAGTGGCAGAACTTGCTGCCAAGCTCACCTCTGTAGGTTCATCACTAAAGCACTGGGGGCGCGTGACGTTCGGGTCAGTTCGGCAAGAACTCAGGAGGCTGCGCTGTTGGAATAAGCCACGGCGTGTGTGGTCGGGCTCGTCGGGCGCGACGGATTCGCGCGGGACGTGCGGGACGCACTAGTGCAGTCGGGCTCGTCGGGCGCGTTGGTGGCGCGCGGGACGGGCGGGACGTGCGGCGTGGCGTCTGTGTGTATGGGCAGTGTATGACCGATGTGTGGCCGTGTCAAGCTCGTAGTTGCATGTGCTTGGCGTGGTGGTCGGTGGCGTGGGTTAGCTAGTTAGGTGGTTAGCATGTTGTTAGCAGCTACCGGTGGATATGGCCGCGTCGTGTGCGCGTAACGCACGTCGTGTGCATGCCCGGGGCGGGAGCTTGCATGCAGCGGAGTTAGCTACGCATTCGTGTGAATGTACGCAACAGAAACGTGGGCGCTGCGCTGCTGTGGACTACAAAGCCGCAGTATGTGTTTGTATGAGAGTGCTGAGGCTATGGGAATAGTAACGGGGCTGTGAAGCCGGGTGAAACTCCAGTGTACTGTGTGCTCCTCCTTCTTCTACCTCCATCCATCTGTGTGCGAGAGCGCGGCAACAACAATTGGTATCAGAGCTTCGGTTCGGGCGATCACCGGTGACCATGGCGCTCGTCCCACACGGCGGCGGCGCGGGCGGGTCGGCGACGATGGCGATGCCGATGCTGACCGCGGACAACTACACGGTCTGGGCCATCAAGGCGCAGGCGATCCTCGACGTCCACACCGTATGGGAGGCGGTGGCGCCGGGCGACGCGGCGGTGAACGCGCGGAAGGACAAGATGGCGCGCGCGTTGCTTCTCGGGGCGTTGCCGGAGGATGTGCTGCTGCAGGTGTCGACAAAGCTCACCGCCAGGGAGGTATGGGACTCCCTGAAGGTGAGGTTCGTCGGTGCCGATCGGGTCCGCGCGGCGAGGTTGGCGACGCTGCGCGGCGAGTTCGACCGGATGAAGATGGCGGACGGCGAGGAGCTCGACGTGTACGGAGGGAGGCTCGCGGCGATGGCAGCGAGGTACGCTAACCTCGGGGAGACGCTGGATGACGCGGCGCTCGTCAAGAAGTTGCTGGATACGGTGCCGGATCGCCTCTTCCCCGTCGTTGCCGGCATCGAGCAGTTCCACGACGTGACGACGATGGCGTTCGACGAAGCGCTAGGGCGGCTGCGTGCGTTCGACGAGCGGGTTCGGCGCCGTGGACAAGACGGCGGCGAGCGCGGGGGTGAGCAGCTGCTCATGACGGCGCAGCAGTGGGCAGCACGGGAGCGTCGACACGGCGGTGCTCGGGATGATGACGACGGGCGCAGCGTGGCGTCGGGGAGCGGCGGCAACAGACGCAGGCGCTGCTACAAGTGCGGGGAGCACGGGCACTTTCGGCGCGAGTGCCCGCAGCTGCGGAAAGGACCGGCGGTGGAGCAGGCTCTCTTGGCCGGCGCCAACGTCGACGACGACGGACTCCTCTAGGCCGTGGCTTAGCGGGTGTGTGTTGGAATAAGCCACGGCGTGTGTGGTCGGGCTCGTCGGGCGCGACGGATTCGCGCGGGACGTGCGGGACGCACTAGTGCAGTCGGGCTCGTCGGGCGCGTTGGTGGCGCGCGGGACGGGCGGGACATGCGGCGTGGCGTCTGTGTGTATGGGCAGTGTATGACCGATGTGTGGCCGTGTCAAGCTCGTAGTTGCATGTGCTTGGCGTGGTGGTCGGTGGCGTGGGTTAGCTAGTTAGGTGGTTAGCATGTTGTTAGCAGCTACCGGTGGATATGGCCGCGTCGTGTGCGCGTAACGCACGTCGTGTGCATGCCCGGGGCGGGAGCTTGCATGCAGCGGAGTTAGCTACGCATTCGTGTGAATGTACGCAACAGAAACGTGGGCGCTGCGCTGCTGTGGACTACAAAGCCGCAGTATGTGTTTGTATGAGAGTGCTGAGGCTATGGGAATAGTAACGGGGCTGTGAAGCCCGGTGAAACTCCAGTGTACTGTGTGCTCCTCCTTCTTCTACCTCCATCCATCTGTGTGCGAGAGCGCGGCAACAACATGCGCCAACAACTTACGGAATTGAGAGCAGACCCGTTGCGAGTTGGACCGGGTGAGGAGGAAAAGAAAATGCAGGACCAGATCGTGGAGATGTCATTCCGTGAGGAGGTAATGATAAGATAGCGGTCTCGTATAAATTGGCTCTCGGCAGGCGATCGTAATACGCAATATTTTCAGAAAAAAGCAAGTGCCAGGAGAGCCAAAAATACTATCACCCAGCTCCAGAAACCGGATGGAACGATCGCTTCTAACCCAGAAGAGTTGGCCGAAATGATAAACGAGTTTTATGAAAACATGTACATGTCGGAAGGATGTATAGGGATTGAGGAAGTGTTATCGCATATATCTGCCAGAGTTGATGGAGGTATGAATGCTAGGCTAAATGCCCCATACACAAAAGATGAAGTCAAAGAGGCACTCTTTCAAATGTTCCCAACTAAAGCACCAGGACCCGATGGATTCCCTGCGCATTTTTTTCAGAGACACTGGGAGCTTTGTGGTGAAGAGGTAACTGGCATGATTATTAGATTGCTTAATGGAGAGGACTCACCGAAGGATATTCGGACGTTCATCGTTCTTATTCCCAAGAAAGTTAGTCCAAAAATTCTAGGACAATTTTGGCATATAAGTCTTTGCAACGTGATCTATAAAATTGCATCAAAGGTCTTAGCAAACAGGCTGGAGATCATTCTCCCTGAGGTAATTTCTGAAGAGCAGTCGGCCTTTGTGCCCGGACGTCTCATCACGGATAATTTCATAACGGCTTATGAGTGCTTGCATTATATGAAAATAAGGAGAGTTAAAGGAAATCATTTTGTTGCATTAAAGTTGGACATGATGAAGGCGTATGACAGACTAGAATGGTCCTATTTAAAAGCAGTCATGCTAAAGCTCGGCATCAGTCCACGGCTTACAGAGACGGTAATGAGGTGCGTGTCATCAGTCTCTTTTTCAGCATTGTTCAACGGTGGCAGTCTGCATGAGTTCAGGCCTACGAAGGGATTGAGACAAGGGGAACCTATTTCCCCGTATCTATTCCTGTTGGCAGCAGAGGGTCTCTCATGTCTGTTGAAAGCTCAAGGTGTTGGTGTTCGTGGACTATCAGTGGCAGAAACGGCACCAACGATTAATTATCTCCTCTTTGCAGATGACAGCCTTTTGTTTTTTGAAGCTAATGGTGAAAGTGCAGCACAAGTCCGAGACCTCTTGAGAGTATACTGTGATGCTTCTGACCAACGCATTAATATGGATAAATCATCGATCTATTTCAGTAAGGGCATTCCAGAGGCAACACAGAATGAGATTAAAAATGTCCTGGATGTGCAGAACGAGTCTATGTCTGAGAGATACTTGGGCCTACCTACAGATGTTGGCAAAAGCAAGGAAGGAAGTTTCAGATATTTGAAGGACATAATTTGGAAGCATATTCAAGGATGAATGGAGAAGTGTTTGTCAGCAGGGGGAAAAGAAGTGTTAATTAAATCTGTTGCACAATCCATTCCGACTTATTCCATGTCCTGTTTTAAGCTACCCCGAGGCCTGAGCGAACACATAAACGGTCTTCTTCGGAAGTTTTGGTGGGGAAGCAAACAAGGTCAGAGGAAACCTGCTTGGGTGTCCTGGAAGACGACGTGCAAACCAAAAAATATGGGCGAAATAGGTTTCAGGGACATTGAGCTCTTTAACTTGGCCTTATTAGCACGTCAAGTATGGCGTCTACTGCAAGACTCGGAGTCTTTAAGTGCACGAGTGCTGCGGGCGAGGTACTACCCGCAAGGCAACATTCTTGATGCAGCGCTGGGAAACCACCCCTCCCAGGTCTGGCGCTCTTTGATGGAAGGGAGAGACTTGCTTGTTTTGGGCCTGATTAGAAGAATCGGGACTCGTTCGGATACGCGAATTTGGGAAGATAACTGGCTACCACGAGACTACAAGCTGAAAGCACTTTGCCCTATCTCTGCCAACCCGCCTCAGTTTGTATCAGAACTAATTGACACACCAACTAGAACATGGAACAAACAATTGCTAACAGAACACTTTATCAGCCCAGATGTGGAAGTGATTATGAATATCCCACTAAGTTCGCGGGTGCAACCAGACTTTTGGGCTTGGCATTATGATAGGAGGGGTGTGTTCACTGTTAGGTCAGCTTATCAGATGATCAACGGTATTAAACATCAACGAGAAGATTGGCTTGACCATAGACCGAGTCACTCGAATCGTGAAGCTGAAAGTAAGTCTTGGTCTCAGCTATGGAAAGTAAAAGTCCCGTCTAAGATAAGGGTTTTTGTCTGGCGATTAGCACAAATGTCCCTTCCAATGGGCTCTGTCCGCCATGAGCGAAATATGGCAACATCTTCTGCATGTTGCTTATGTGATGAGGAGCACGACTCTTGTCGCCATTCGTTGTTTGATTGTCGGATGGCACGTTGCGTTTGGGCACTGGGCGACGAAGAGATTCTTGAACATGTCATATCCAACAGAAGTGTTGATGCACGGCTTTGGCTGTTCTGGTTGTTTGACACAATGAACCAACAGGACCTTGCGAGGGTTCTGATCACTATGTGGGCGATTTGGTGGGCTCGGCGAAGAGCGATCCATGATGACGAATTCCAGAGCCCGTTGTCGACGATGTGCTTTGTGAATAGGTATTTGCAGGACCTGGAGATTGCTACCACGAGGGCCCCTACTGGACAGGTACAGCCAGCGCAACCAAGAGTTCATAGATGGATCCCACCTGGGGAAGATGTGGCTAAAATCAATGTTGATGGTGCTATTTCCCGCCAAGGTAGAGTGGGTGCTTCTGCTGCTGTTTGTAGGGACAAAAACGGCACCTATCTTGGAGCCTCGGCGGTGGTCTTCGATGGTCTAGTCGACGCATCAAGTCTGGAAGCTCAAGCCTGCAATGAGGCTCTTGCCCTTGCGCAAGACCTGCTATTGACACATGCGATAATAGCGTCGGACTGCATGCAGGTTGTCTCAGACATTAATGGAGCATCGCGCTCTTCTTCTTATGCTTTAGTTCTGGATGAGATTAGACATAGAATTACAGATTTTGTAAAAGTTAGCTTTAGTTTTGAATTTAGGGAGGCAAACTTTGAAGCTCGTGCCTTGGCAAAGGCAGCTTCGTCGCTCCCTTTTGGGCGCTATCTGTGGCTAGGGAACCCACCAGACATTATTTGTATTCCTTCTGTCGTGATCGATGAATAAATCCCTAGTTCACCTAAAAAAAAGCCGCCAGACGCCAGCGATCCCACAACAGGTACCCGCGCCTGCCTGATGCTCGCCCGATCGATCCATCCGATCTTGTCGAGAATTCGGCCTCGACTCGATTCACTTGCGTCCGCTGCACGATCGCCTCCGTGACAAACAAAATCAGCGCTCAGCCAGCCCGATCAACTCTCACCGCCTCCGAACAACCTAGCTCATGATACCTCTTGTTAGAATAATCCGAGGCATACCGTTGATCATCCGAGTACCAAGCAATCACACGAGGCACGACACTGAGATTTGTTAACGAGATTCACCGATATGACTACATCCCCGGGGCATGACTATGGGCGCTCCTCCCTGTGACACCGTCACAATACCGCACGCCGGCCACCCGGGCGCCGGCACATGCCGTCGGCTCCCCCTTGTGCGCCTGTGCTATTATGTTGGCATAGGTTACATCGTGTGTCTACCCTCGCTATATAAGAGAGGCCTAGGATACAAGTGTCCTACTAGGACACGACTCCATATCCTATCTAAACACAATACAACTACAAGTCCAACTGTAACCTACCTTGTACACAATATTCGACACAACTCTAACATCTCCTACGACCTCTACCTCATGCGGCAGCCCCTACCACGACTCATCAGCTGGCCGGTGTGGCGGCGCTCCCCTCCCTATCCTCTCCCCCTCGTCTTTCTCCACCGGGAACCTGGTATGCCACCGACGCTTTCTCCACTGGGAACCTGGTATGCCACCAATCATACGTACACACGGGGATCCACGATTTGGGCAAGCATCTGGAAAACGACAAAGGAGCCCTATGGGGTTTACAAGCTATTGTAGTTGTTGATTCGTTGGTTGGTCTACACTGCCTAGAGCATGATGTACGTGCACAACTGGGTAAGCACGATGAAGTGGACAATCCTCGCCGATCATACCGCCATGATGTGCGCCAAACACTTCACCTCCTCCACCTGTTGCACCATGCACAACCGCCATGGGTCCGTCGATATCCTCCCATTTGCACAGAGAGTGTCCTCGGGGCCCGCATGGCCGCCTTGTCCAGGCATGTGTAGTGGTCAATGTAGGCCGGCTTGGAGATGAGCTTCATTCGATTCAACGGGTCGAACAACTCAACGTCACTGCCAGCTCGCGGGAGCTGGCGCTTTCATTCAGCGGCGATGAGGACTTGAGCGAAGCTGCGGAAGACAAGGGCGGGGGCGTGGGGCGTTGAAGCGCATGCCCATGAAGACGACACACAAGAGTCCCATGAGCGCCGTAGGCACGGCGATCCCCAACGACCAGTTGACGTTGCTCTGGAGATAGATGATGATGGTGGTTGAGAGCATCATGGATCATGATGAAGATGAAGTGGTACTAGTCGAAGAAGCTCGTGATGCCGTGGCGACCATCAACAGTGCACGGGTTGAACTGGCCGGCCCCAAAGGCTAGGTTGCACGATTGAGTGCTACTAGGGCCTACAACCATGAGAAGCAGGACACCAGGAGTGCGGCGGGCTGGGAGCTGGTGGGGCCCTCGCACTGACGCCCTTTGGATGTGTTGCATGCCCGACGGTAGCGGGCATCGAGCGCGGTGGTGAATATGAGGATGAACTTGCCGACAAAGGACATGGTGCTGACAGCGATGGTAGTGTAGCTGACATGGGCGCAAAATAAGATGGCGATGTTGCTTGTGCCGAAGAATACATTGAGAAGCGTGGCGACTGCGACGCTTGGCACGCTGTACACTCTTGTTAGAGCATGTCCAGCCGCGTCCTCGAGAAGGCCCTCAGGCGATTTTTCGGTCGCCGGCGCCAAAAAATCGGCTCAGTCGCGCCGCAAGAACCCAGTTTTCGCCGGCTCGGGCCGAAATTGGCGCCGGCGGACCCAACCCGATCCCGGCGCGCCGGGGTCGCTCGGGGGTGCCGGACGAATCTTTTTTGGCGTGAAGAGCCGCGGGCCCGCCGCGTCAGCGACTTGACTCTCTTCACGCCCCTTCTTCGTCCTCATCGCCTCGTTTCCCGCGGCAAATCAATGACAAAGCTGCGCGCGCTGCCGCGCCGGTCGGCCACCATTGATGCCTCACGGGCGGCGCAGTGAAGGCCCGGCGACGCGCGTCCCTCGGACGCCACGCCGTCACGACACGCGTAACGCGCCGGCCAGCCTACCACGCGACACCTGCGCCTATATAAGCCGACCACCAGCGCGCCGGAGACTCGCACAGACACTCAACCGCCGACGCGCCATTTTCTCCCCCTTTCCTCCTCTCGTCGTCTCCAGTTGAGAAGAATGGTTGAGCGCTTTCCAGGCGACGGCGCGGCGGCGAATGGCTTCGGGCGCCGCCATCTTCACGAGGACGAGGCTCGCCTCCTTTTCGAGGCCGAGTACCCGGTCCCGCCGGACATGCGGGTGCCGGGACTTGGAGGATCAGCGCCGGCGGCGTGCCGGTGCCACCGCCACCCACCGGGGCGGCGTGGCATGCGTAGATCGCACGTATCCTCGTGTCCCTGCCTCGTGCGGCGAGGGAGGGGCCCCAGTACGTCCCCGAAAGCCCGATCTGGGAGCCCTACTTCAGCCGCCGTCACGCCGAGCAGTTCGAGGCCACCAACGGCGTCGTACCCTCCGGCAGGTTCAACTCTGACGGCCGGCGCCGGTGGTGGGGCGTGCTCGGCCGCACGATGGAGTCCGTCCTCAAGTACATCGAGGGCGGCAACACGCCGCGCCTTGAGTACCCCACTCCCCCGTCCTTCTCACGCCGCCGTGGAAGTTCCTGGACGTCGAGGCGCATGGAGCCCGGGGCGTCCTCCTCCTCGTCCGGTGGCTCTCCCTGCGTCCGCCTCCGCCCCGTCAAGCCGGAGCCCCGGGACACGCCTGTCAGCGTGCGTACCCGCAGCTCCGGCGTCCTCGTCGAGCCCAAGGCGGAGCCCGGCCTCCCCACGGAGTACGAGGAGATAGCCCGGCGCGGCTTCTCCGATGAGGACGCCCTGCGGTGGTCGCGCGACGACTACATCCGTGACGAGATGGTCCGGCAGTGCCGAGCCCTGGAGGAGATCGCCCCCGCAAACGTGGGCGCGAGGACGAGCACGACGTCATGGTCCTCGATAGCGACGACGACGACGCCCCCGGACCGTCCAACCCGCCGCACCAACCGGGGGAGGGATACAGCAGGGACGGCGGAGGCGGAGGCGGGGACGACGACGACGACGACGGCGGCGGAGACTACACACGGTTCTACAGCCTCCTCGGCATGTAGAACCGCATGGGCGGACGGCGGGCGGCGAGGGAGACGGCGAGGAGCGGCGATGGAGACGGCGGGGGCAGCCCGCGCTAATTTTTTTATTTTTGCTGTTTGAATTTGAACGAACTCGCCGATATTTACGTTAAATTTGAGCCGTATTTGCGCCGAATGTGACCTTTTGAAAAAACCCGTGGGCGCCGCGACTGGGGGCATCACGCCCCAGTGCGCGGTTTAGCGCCGGTGCGCCCCAGGGACGATTTTTAGCCCCTCCCGAGGGACCAACGGCTGAAGATGCCCTTAGGTACACTAGCATGTCGGACGATGTCCCGATCGTCCTAAGATTCTGGAACATCTCGTTTCCTGGGATAACAAATGCATATTTCCTTAGTTTTCCTAGTCCGAAATTAAATCTGTGGAAACTAACGCTGTTCTTATTTTATTTTTAATTGAGTTGCCGCTTCCTAAAAAGAGTGTAGGGCTGGTCGAATTAGAAATGGAACCAATCAGCGCCTGTAGCTCAGTGGATAGAGCGTCCGTTTCCTAAGCGGAAGGCCGTAGGTTCGACCCCTACCTGGCGCGTCAATTTTTTATATCATTCTTTTCCCCCAAAGCTTTCCAACAAAGCTGGGCGTTAACCTTCTTCTCTACGAATTAGTGAATTGTTGGATGTGCTATACAGTTTGAATTATAATTTCCTGGATTCAATTCTTTTTTGCTGATTCTCTTGTGCCAAAGCTTTCCAACAAAGCTGGGCCTGAGCCAGAAATCTAGAAATCAATAAATTGTTGGATTTGCTATACTGTTTGAAAGCTAATTGACTAGCTTTGCACACTGTAGCTTGTCTATAATTTAGCGTACCCTAACTAATTAAAAAGCTTTGATTGATTATATGAAAATAACTCGAAATTTGACCATGAAATTCTTTCAAACGAAGCATGTTTTTTGCTAGCATATATTTCTCTTGCATTCGAAGAGAAATAAATAAAGTGATGCAATTCCTATTTGAGTCTACAACATTAATGCATGAAACAGTAAACCCATAATTTTATTCGGAGCTCGGGCTCATCTAAACTCAGTGAACAGTAAAATCAAAACAGTTGAGTATAATGTTTATTAGGAAAGAAGAGATAGACTAGGATTTGTTCTGGCTTGTCTTGTACCCCAAGTAGATCATTGTACTCCTATATATATGCCCACGAGGCTCAAGCAATATATCAACAATTCCACCAAACATCTCTCTCCCTTTTAACATGGTATCTATCGCAAGTCGATCCTAAACCCTAGCCGCCACCGCTTCCGCACCCGCGTGCCACCCCCGGGGCGGTCGGCCTCCATGACCGCCGCCGGGGGCCGCGCCGTCCGTACCTAGGGTTCGTCCGCCGGCCGTGTTGGCCGGCTGCCCTAGAGAGTCTTTTTCCTGAGCCCTTGCTCCAGGTTTTTTCGCTCTCTCGCCGGTCGTTTTGATCGGCGTTTTTCTTTTTGGTTTTCCGATCTAATCTTGATCGGTTTGCGTCGCCCACCGCCGCCGTCGACCCAGTGCGCCTCTACTCTGACCCTGGCGCGACCAGCCGGCCTCTCCTCCGACCCGGCGACCACGCGCGCCGAGGCGGCCCGTCCGGGCCAGCCGCCGTCCGCGCGTCGGTCCGCCCGTCGCCCTGCGCCGGCCGTCACGGCCCTGCTCCGACCGGAACACCTGCATCGCCCCGACCCGGCGGCCTCGCACCATGGGACGGCCAATCATAGCCGTCGCTCGCGCGCCGGCCCGTCAATCGATCCACGTCACCCGCTTCCGCCGCGTCTGCACGACGGCCCGGCGGTCTACCTCGTCGGCCTCGTCCTCGGCTGCATCAGGCTCGTCGTCTGCCTCAACTCGGGCGCCGTTGCTCCGTTGGTTGCTCGGGCCTCGCTGCCCGGTTGCCGGCGCTGCTTTGGCAGCCCGGGTGCCGGCGCTGACGTCCCGTTCCGTCCGTCGTCGCCGGCCTCATCCGGGACTCCGCCATCACTCCTCCACCAAGCGGCGTCCCCGACCTCGCGCGCGATCGGCTTGATCACCCGCTCGCCGCCGCGATCCACCTCATCTACGCCGCAAGATCGACCTGGCCCGTCGGTCACGCGCGCCTCCGCAGGTCCCGTGAAGATCGTCCCTGAGTTCAGCGCGCCTCTTCACCGATCGAGCATTGGGCTGCCGCTGCGTCGCCCCGTCAGGCCGCAGCGCCGCCGCCCCCGTGGTTCTCCTCGCGGCTGCATCGACTCGTGCTTCGCCGCTGCGTCGCCCCTTCGGGCCGTAGTGGTGCGATACGCGGTCCCCGCCGCCGCCCCGAGGCTGTCCCCGCGGTTGCACCGACTCGCGAACCGCCGTTGTGTCGCTCCTTCGGGCCGCAGTGTCGCGGCCCGCGGTCCCCGCCGCCGCCCCGAGGTCTTCCCGCCGTCGCCCCGACCCACCTGCCGCCGCTGCGTCGCCCCTTCGGGCCGTAGAGTCGCGGCCCGCGGTCCACTCCGTCGTCACCGCGCGTCGACCTCCTGTGGTATACACCGCGCCGTCTCCCTTTGCGCGGGAACGCCACCGTCCGCGCCGGTCTTCGTCACGCTATCAGGGTTCTTCCCCTACTTCGAGCATCGCCGCCGCAAACCTAACCTAGCCGCCGCCGCCGCCGCTCTTCTTTGGCCGCCGCCGCCGCTAACTTCGTAGCCGCCGTGGTCGCCCGTCCACCCCCTTCGTCTTCGTCCAAGCACCAGCCCGTCGCCAGCGTCGCCGTCATCTACCCCGACCACTTCGTCTACTCCGACCACCGTTGGTGACGTCGGCCCCGCGCCGATGGACGCCGCAACCGTCGTCGAGTTCTTCTCTACTGGCCCCTCCGACTTCTCCAACATGGCGTACAGCTCGTGCAGGTCCCTCGTCTACGCATGCTTGGTGCTGGCAACACCGATGTGTGCTTTCATCCACGACGTGTCCCCGGGCCTGGCAAGCCTGGTCGGCGCTTCGTCAACTTCGTCTTCGTCCGTCTACACATGCCCGGTGCTGGCAACACCGGTGCATGCCTTCGTCTACGATGTGTCCCCGGGCTTGGCAAACCCGCCGCGACGCGTCGTCAACAACATCTTCTTCCCGGCGCACCACTACTTCGACACCACAACGCCCATGCCAACTTGGCGCCCCCTTGCGCCCGCGGCTCCACGGCGACTTCCTCGACACCGGCTACCCCGACTCGACATCGACCACGGCATTCTTCGCACGGCTACCTCGACCACGGCTCCACCACCCTACGCTCTCGGCTACATCGACAAACGGCACAAAGGGCTACCGCCTACTTGAGCAACCTCGTCGGTTTCCACTCCAGCCACGACTCCGCGATGCGTCGACTGTTCCGACTGTGAGGGGGTGTCCGTCGGCTTGCCTTCGGATTCTTCTCCAGTCTCACCGTCTGCGTCGCTACCATTGTGACTGCGGGGGGATGTTGAGTATAATGTTTATTAGGAAAGAAGAGATAGACTAGGATTTGTTCTGGCTTGTCTTGTACTCCAAGTAGATCATTGTACTCCTATATATATGCCCACGAGGCTCAAGCAATATATCAACTATTCCACCAAACATCTCTCTCCCTTTTAACAAAAACAAATAGTAATTAAATTAAAAAATATCTGATTTTTTTCATGCAACATGCTTCGGTGCATCTGGTGCATGCAAAAAATTCGGGAATAAACATCATTCGAGTTGCTCGCGCAGAAAAATAAAGAAAATGGCTATGAATAGTGCATTTTTAAATCTTTTTCATAGGCCTGATTTTTATTCATGTGCTCCTCGAATGCCCAAATTCCACTAAATTTGGCACGGGCATCACACATTCGACCATCTTGTACCATGATTTTTCTTGATTTTTATGCTATTTAAATGATTTTACTGTTGACACCTGGTTGTATCTGGACCTGGATGCAGAATCGTCGTGTGCACTGTAAACCCAACGTCACAGAAAGAAGCGAAACAATATAATTTCCCAACACATATATAAAATTCTTATTTAAAAAACAAGGTGACTACCACACAAAAAGGGTAATTAGCCCAAAAAACTATGAAGAAAAGAAAATTTGTTGGGACACTGATCTACCCCGGCAAAGTGGCGTTTTGGGACCCGTGGCTCCATGGAGGCCGACGCTTTTAAAAAAAATACCAAATTTGAATTTAGATGTGCCAAAACCTCTAGAAAAATATCCCACATGCATTCAGGTGTGTTGCACAACTACATATCTATTTTTTATTTAAATCCATTAACTCGTAAGCTACACAAGAAATGACAGATGTGTTAATTGTTAATCAAATTTGATGGGTTGAACCAAAGGGGAGTATGGACCCGGTCTTTGAGAACTAGGGCTAGACCAGGGTCTCTGGAGATTGGCTTAGGGCAACAGCAGGACGCAGGAACCCACATACTCACTTGCATTGGATGATCGGGTGATAGGATTTGTCCAGAACTAATATGTGATATGGTATGTCCAACTATTAGGGTAGACCACCACTAAATAAATAGGGCAAAACTATTTTCTGCAAAGAGCCTTGAGCCCCACCAGGCAAAGTGCATGTAGGTGAACATTATTCCAATTGGTTGTGGACTTGCCAGTACATTCAATGTATTGACCCTAGTGGCTGCAACGCCATGTTGAAGGTGATTTCTACGATGAGTAACTCATGTAGGGTTTCGTGCCTCCACTCGACTTGGTTCCCAGTGGTGTTGATGGATCTTACCAAGACATAAGTGATCAAGTTCCACATGAATAATTTGAAGTCACTTTTTGGTGGGAAAAATATTTGAAGTTGGGATATGAGATATTATGAAAGCGAAATTATATAAAGGTATTCATATAGGAAACGTCGAAGACTTTGCCTCAAAAGTTGTGCTCAAGACATTGCGGCCGTTCGTATGGCTGCATGATTGACATTGATTGCATGGCTGATTGAATTCACGGTGATTAAGAAACTAATGTGTACGTGGATACACATTTGATGCCTTGGTGTCCTCATCATGCTTCTTATGTTGTAAACTGAGTGTAATTCAAAAAGCATAAGACCACGCAGGGATGAATGGAATGCTATGCCAAAAGTCGGTGACATTAAGGACAAGTACGGTAGCTGAAAGCAACTACCTCGCGAAACATGAGGTGTGGACATTAAACGCTCAATGTGTTAGCCTAGATAAATCCTTCATAATTGAGATAACCCCACGCAATGATAAGGGATTTGTTTAGAATATACTCCCATCGTTTCTTCTTAGTCCGCATATAAGATTTGGTCAAAGTCAAACTTTGTAAAGTTTGACCAACTTTGTAGGAAAAAAATATCAACATCTACAATACTAAATCATAAGGTATGAAAATTAATTTCATTATGCATCTAACAATATTGATTTCATATTGTTAATCTTGATACTTTTTTCTAGAGGTAATATCACCGGTGGTGCTTAAACTTGTCACTGATGTTCACTTTAATGCCTAAACTTGAAAAATACATCAAACTGGTTCAAGAACTTGGCATGAGCGTGCAGATACGGTGATAATCACATTTGTTGACGTATAATGGGCTGATGTGGCACTGTATTTTAATTAGCATGCACACATTATTGGGCTTTTTGTATAATTAGAATAGTATTACAAATTATAACTTAGGAAATACTTGTAGTATTCTAACTTATATGAATATTTTCATAATCATAAATACTCTTTTGTTTATGTCATTCTTTCCAGAATAATACATCAATATTTTTTAAAATTACTTGAACATTCTGCTAAATAAGTTACTTTTTGTGTGTGTAATATTCATAACAGACGAATGTTTAAAATTTATATTTATTACTATCGTTATAATTTATGTACTTTGTATAAGTTCTTAAAAAAACAAATGATAACTAACATGTGCAACATGGGCCACACAGACGGCGGCCCATTTAAACTACACGGCATGTTCCCAAACAACGAAGAATGTCATTATTCATACTGCACAACAAAATATTAGTGTTTTTCTGGTTAGCGTTGGTTGTTTGCTCCCACGACGTCCCTTGTTGGATTCCTAGCATCGTCAATTTTTTTTTGTTGATTTTCCTTTATTCTGACATGTGGGTCCCATTGGTCATTGAGACGTCCATAAAGCAAGCCATCTGTTGGAAGTGGGTCCCATGCCACATGGGCATGTTAATTAAAATACAGTGTCACATCAGCCCATTTATACATCTACGGATGAGATTATCACCGTATTTGCACGCTCATGCCAAGTTTTAGAACCAGTTCGATGTATTTTTTAAGTTCATGCACTAAAGTGAACATCGGTGGCAAGTTTAAGCACCACCGGTGATATTACCTCTTTTTTCTATAAACTTAGTCAAAGTTAACAAAGTTTGACTTTGACCAAATCTTATATGCAGACTAAAAAGAAACGGAGGGAGTATGATATTATGGTTCGTCTGCATACGCAAGATTGTTGAGATCCACTGTTGTCATTCCGTACTGCGGGTCTTCCGTTACCCCGCCTCGTGTCATATTGACCCATTTGCACCGAAACAAAGGGACCTCCAAACCACGTCGATAGTCAAGTTCCCATATGTCCTGTATATAACCATAATATGTTTCCTTTCCCGTCTTGGTTTCTGCATCAAAGCAGACACCACTGTTTTGGTTGGTGCTCTTCTTATCTTGGGCGATCGTGTAAAATGTATTACCATTTATCTCGTACCCTTTGAAAGTTATTATATTCGAAGATGGTAACTGGGACAACAAGTACAGGTCATCTTCAATAGAGGTGTCATGCATGGTACGTGTCTGCAACCAGCTGGCGAAACTCCTGGTTTGTTCACGTGTAATCCAGTCATCAGACCGCTCGGGTGTTTGTAGCGTAGCAAATTCTTGTGTTCATCCATATACGGAGCCACCAAGGCGGAATTCTGTAGAACTGTGTAGTGTGGTTCCGTGAGAGAATGTCCGTGCATACATATTATTTGTTCCCCTCCTAGTGTGCCTTTTCCATCCAGTCTGCCCTTATGCCGCGATTCAGGAACACCAATCGGCTTAAGGTCAGGAATAAAGTCAATACAAAACTCAATGACCTCCTCATTGTGATGGCCTTGGAGATGCTTCCTTCTGGCCTAGCACGGTTATGAACATATTTCTTTAAGACTCCCATGAACCTCTCAAAGGGGAACATATTGTGTAGAAATACATGACCCAAAACGTTAATCTCTTCGCATAGGTGAACTAGGACATGCGTCATGATGTTGAAGAAGGATGGTGGGAACACCAACTCGAAACTGACAAGACATTGCACCAAATCATTCTCTAACCTTGGTATGATTTGTGGATCGATTACCTTCTGGGAGATTGCATTGAGAAATGCACATAGCTTCACAATGGCTAATCGAACGTTTTTCGGTAGAAGCCCCCTCAATGCAACCGGAAGCAGTTGCGTCATAATCGCGTGGCAGTCATGAGACTTTAGGTTCTGGAACTTTTTCTCTTCCATGTTTATTATTCCCTTTATATTCGACGAGAAGCCAGACGGTACCTTAATACTGAGTAGGCATTCAAAGAAGATTTCCTTCTCTTCTTTGGTAAGAGCGTAGCTTGCATGACCCTGATGTATGCCGTCTTTTCCGTGCATACGTTGCTGGTCCTCCCGTGCCTCAGGTGTATCTTTTGTCTTCCCATACACGCCCAAGAAGCCAAGCAGGGTCACACAAAGATTCTTCGTCATGTGCATCACGTCGATTGCAGAGCGGATCTCTAGGTCTTTCCAATAGGGCAGGTCCCAAAATATAGATTTCTTCTTCCACATGGGTGCGCGTCCGTCGGCGTCATTCGGAACAGGTTGTCCACCAGGACCCTTTCCAAAGACCACCTTCAAATCCTTGACCATATCATGTACATCAGCACCAGTACGGTGGCGAGGCTTCGTCCGGTGATCCGTCTCACCTTTGAAATGCTTGCCTTTCTTTCTTACGGGATGCTTGCTTGAAAGAAATCGACGATGTCCCTCGTACACATTCTTCTTACAATTAGCCAAATATATACTGTCGGTATCGTCCAAATAGTGCGTGCATGCGCGGTATCCCTTGTTTGTCTGTCCTGAAAGGTTACTGAGAGCAGGCCAATTATTGATGGTCACGAACAGCAACGCCTTTAGGTCAAATTCTTCTCCCATGTGCACATTCCACGCACGTACACCTGTTCCATTCCACAATTGTAAGAGTTCTTCAACTAATGGCCTTAGGTACACATCAATGTCATTACCGGGTTGCTTAGGGCCTTGGATGAGCACTGGCATCATAATGAACTTCCGCTTCATTCACAACCAAGGAGGAAGGTTATACAAACATAGAGTCACAGGCCATGTGCTATGGTTGCTGCTCTGCTCCCCAAAAGGATTAATGCCATCTGCGCTTAGACCAAACCATACGCTCCTTGCGTCATCTGCAAACTCCTTCCTGTACTTTCTTTCGATTTTTCTCCACTGCGTCCCGTCAGCGGGTACTCTCAACTTTCCGTCTTTCTTACGGTCTTTTCTGTGACATCGCATCGCCTTGGCATGCTCTTTGTTTTGCAACAAACGTTTCAACCGTGGTATTATAGGAGCATACCACATCACCTTGGCAGGAATCTTCTTCCTGGGGCGCTCGCCCTCGACATCACCAGGGTCATCGTGGCTGATCTTATAGCGCAATGCACCGCATACCGGGCAATCGTTCAAATCCTCGTACTCACCGCGGTAGAGGATGCAATCATTAGGGCATGCATGTATCTTCTGCACCTCTAACCCTAGAGGACAGACAACCTTCTTTGCTTCGTACGTACTCTCGGGCAATTCGTTGTCCTTTGGAAGCATATCCTTTATCATTACCAGCAACTTTTCAAATCCCTTGTCAGATACACCATTCTCCGCCTTCCATTGCAGCAATTCCAGTGTGGTGCCCAGCTTTTTCTTGTCACCTACGCAATTCGGGTACAACATTTTTTTGTGATCCTCTAACATGCGCTGCAACTTCTTCTTCTCCAAATCACTTGCGCAGTTTCTCTTTGCATCAGCAATGGCCCGACCTAGATCATCAACGGGCTCATCTGATGCCTCTTCTTCAGCTTCTTCCCGCATTGCCGGCTCAGCTTCTTCCCGCATTACCGGCTCAGCTTCTTCCCCCATTGTTGTATCATCGTATTCAGGGAACCCATGGCCAGGATAGCTGTCGTCCTCCTCTTCTTCTTCATTGTCTTCCATCATAACCCCTCTTTCTCCGTGCTTGGTCCAAACATTATAGTGGGGCACGAAACCGGACTTAAACAGGTGGACATGAATGGTTCTTGACTTAGAGTAATTTAGACCATTCTTACAGGCAGCACATGGACAAGGCATAAAACCATCCGCCCGCTTGTTTGCCTCAGCCGCAAGCAGAAAAGTTTGCACGCCATTAATAAACTCGGGAGAGCATCGGTCATCGTACATCCATTGTCGGCTCATCTTCAATACACAGCACAAAAAACACCAACTTAATACAAGTTCATACAACACTTAAATGCAACAAACAAATAACTCTCTAGCTAAAGCATTTAAATGCAACAACAAATGCGATCAAGATCGCAACTAAGGTAACAATTGATCCAACAGCATAATGATACCAAGCCTCACTATCGATGGCATATTTTCTAATCTTTCTAATCTTCAAGCGCATTTTCTCCATCTTGATCTTGTGATCATCGACGACATCGGCAACATGCAACTCCAATTCCATCTTCTCCCCCTCAATTCTTTTCAATTTTTCTTTCAAGTACTCGTTTTCTCTTTCAACTAAATTTAACCTCTCGACAATAGGATCGGTTGGAATTTCTGGTTCACATACCTCCTAGAAAAAATATCTATGTCAACTTGATGAGCATAATTGGTCATAAAGACGAAATGCAACTAGTTTTAAAAGAGAATATATATATACCACATCCGAATCATAACAAAGATGAGGGCCGACAGGGACGGATATAAAAAACATGGCACTATGTATAACGACAAACAACGTACGGGTAAGATAATTATACGAGTAACTATATATCCAAATCACACAAACATCAATTTTTATATAAAATTTCATGAACAAGAGGCTCACCACAAGGTGGTGCCGGCGACGGGACGGTGCGGGCGATCGATAGTGATTACGATGGAGATTTAGAAGGCACTAAATAAACTACACCTACATATGCAAACTAAGTGTTATTTTGGACCTCAAATTGCATATAAATCAAATACTAGCACATATATTTCCTCCCAAATTACTAAACTCACAAATTAATCACTATATAAAGCATTGCAAGAGCTAATCTAGCAATGAGAGATGAATGGACAAAGTTGCTAACCTTTGTGACCATTTGAATGGATGGGGGCCTTCAAATCTTGACAAATTTTGGTCAAAATGTGTGATGAGCTCGAGAGGAAGTGGGGAAGAACAGAGAGGAGAGGGGAAAGGGGAAGAACAGAGCGAGCTCAGGTGGACGAAGGGTTTATGTACGACCACCTTTAGCACGGGTTCGTGCCAAGAACCTGTACTAAAGGTGCTGGAGGGGCCCCAGACTGACAACATCCTGCCACCACTCTCATTAGTACCGGTTCGTGGCACGAACCGGTGCTAAAGGTTCGCCACGAACCGATACTAATGAGAGTGGCCCGGCTAGCCATTGGAACCCGCACTAATGTACACATTAGTGCCGGCTCAAATTCAAACCGGCACTAATGTGCTTCACGTTTGACCCTTTTTCTACGAGTGTATGTGTGTTCTTTGCACCCTAATTTCATTCTTTTGAACTATGACCCTCCCCTTCCCCACCCAGACCTGCTGTTGTGTGCAAAAAGGAACATTCCCTTAGAGCATCTACATTTTACCTTTCGTATAACTCTACTGCCAACGTTGACGGGCGCGGCAGCGGGCGCAATCAACGATCTAGCCTTTATGCACTATAACTCAGGGTTGATCTAGCCTTATACTTTATCTTATCCGCTCCATTTTTTGGCAAACTAGATTGAGTAAGGCATGATATTGTCCATTGTGTATTCTAAATGGGTTGCTATGGTAGATGGAGCACAACTTCGATTTCTTTGTCAGCGAAAGAAACGAAAGGATTGCACATTTTCATACTCGAGACATGGAGCTTGCAGAAGACTTTTTGATTTGTATTCAATCCAGAACACGGGATGGCATGACCATTTTAACAATAAGTAGTTTCTCTTAAATATTCTCCTTTGTTAGTTTGCAGTTATAACATGGAGGGTATTTTCTTGTAATGAGACACTACAATGTTAACACATGTATAACTTGTGCCAATTGTGATTATTTATCCATTTATTTACTAGTTGCATCCATGTTTTTTCACATCTTTTGTTAACGTAGTTAACTACTCTCCCTCTCTTCCATATTAA
Source organism: Secale cereale (assembly GCA_902687465.1). Taxonomy (NCBI): domain Eukaryota; kingdom Viridiplantae; phylum Streptophyta; class Magnoliopsida; order Poales; family Poaceae; genus Secale; species Secale cereale. The sequence continues at coordinate 22,003,099 of LR738715.1, read as the reverse complement.
GTGTAGTTTAGTTAGTACAACTTTGTACTAAATCAGCGACACTTAATATCGAACGGAGGGAGTACTTTCCAAGAATAAAAGTCTATGGTTCTACATTAATTTTGGCCTAAAGTTCTATACTGTACATTAGTTTGAGATCAACTTAATGTGATTCTGGTACTATTATATACCACGACACCCTTAGCACAGCTGCCTAATACATTAGCATAAGAATATCCATTACTGAATGGTACAATATGTCTTTATGCAATTGAATTTCTAGGTTATATTTCTCTTAAATTTATGAGAATCCCTATTAGTTGTCACAGGTGCCAAATACATTAGCATAAGAATATCTCTTTTGGGTTACTGAATGATATATCTTTATGTAATTGAACTTCTATGTTTCAATTCTCTTATATTTATGAGAATCCCTATCATTCCAGTGAAAAAATAGACGGGCGCAGCAACGCGCGCCATCGATGATCTAGTATAAACCTAAAGCATCTTAAGCTAAACGTATTGGGGTGTTTGTAGGAAAACATATCATGCAGGAGCCATGGCCCTGCTCGCCCACCCCTCACCCTACATCGAATGGCAGTAGATTTGAATTGTAAAATCTGTAATCCATGACCACCATGCGCGGAACGACCCCCTCTATGTCACATCCATCTTGAACAACATATACTGGAAGTGGACGTGCACGCTTTGCTGTGTCCTTTTCTCTCCAGCGTTTCACATTTAAGTTTTGCTTACATGGTTAAATTTAAGTTCTATTTTGCTTGTCTACGCAGAATTTTCAGGATAAGTAATCCATGCTGGAAATAGGGTAAACAGATAGAATTGTACAGTTTAGTAAGCAAAAGATATAAGTTGAAATTACACCTAGGGCCAGCAGACTTCAATTATGGCTTGACGAAATATTTCTTAATAAAAATGTCTTAATTACTGAAAAGGTCTTATACACTATAGTGGGGCTTTAATAATTTCTCATCTTATCAATTCAGTCTGACTGAGGTAATTATAATTCCCTCCACACCTCTCCAATATTTAATCAAGATTTATGTATTTCCAAAATGCCTTTCTCTTTCAAAAGTTCCAATCCATAATATAAACAAGTCATATGATGCAAATCTAACCAAAGAAAAAGTGCATTGACATAACCCTGAAGCAAAGGTAAGTGGACACAGCAAAAGATAAACAGGAGCACATTGCAGCAAGAGGCATTTGAAATGATAATGAATAGTAAGGACAACATTTTTCTATTTTGCCAAACACAATTTTCCCAACAAATAAAACAGAATAGTAAAGGAATTGGCCTAAGCTAGGTTGATGTCGGCCTTATTCCGGCTGTCTTCGTCGAGCTTGACGGGTGTGTGCCCGCGTGGGCGTGCTCATCGTCAGACTTGTTGAATCCGTACCACCGCGCCCTGGCCATTAAATAGACAAGGTTCATGGCGGGGATGACGGTGGTCACCAGGTATTACAAGCCCACACTCCCCTAATCTAGATCCTGCGCCGGACATTTAGGTTGTCCGCCCCAGACTCGCGTCCAGGAGCGGAGCTGGAGCAAATGTTACCCGATGCACCATCTTAACAAAGAGAAAATTTTCAAGGAACCGTGTATTGAAGAAAGTTGTATTTCACAGCTTCTAACCATCCAAATCAAGCTATAATGCATCGAATAAAGCTCCGATATAATAGAAGGCGATGTGTAAAAAAAACGTAGCCATCAAAATTCTTACTATATTGATAAATAAAGGACAAAATTACTTGAGAAGGATGTCTTGCACTTCTAATTCCAAAATACTTCATCGGATATCAAGGTTCAGTAACCTACAAAATAAAAATATAATTAAACTTCAAGTAGAACATAATAAAATGTCCAAATAAATGTACTTAAACAGCCAATGTTCAATGAGTGTCCCTTGGCTGACATGGTTCATTAAGCAAATATTTTCTTCTAACCAGATCTTCAAATTAGGATGGTAATATGCAATCAATTTTCTCTTGCCTGGATAATCTTTTTTTTTTTTGCGGGAGATTGCCTGGATCATATTTGTTAGAGTAGTCTTTATCGTATACGACTCCTAGTCCAAGTCAGCTTTGTAACCTTACCCCAAGTCGGTTTGTACCCACTTATATACACTTGTATGCCGCACCAAATCAATCAATAAGAATCAGTTTTATTCATCTTTCATGGTATCAGATACCGGTCCTAGGGTTTAGGTTATGGCTCCGCCAAGGCCGCCGCCGCTGCCGCCGCCCGGCTACTTCGAGCGTCGGGCCGCGCTCATCGCCAAGGCTGCCAACGCCGCAGCCGCCTCTCTCTCGGCCCTCTCCCTAGCTCCACAAAACTCCCCTACACCCATCCTCGCCGCACCAATGTCTCTTGCTGACACAATCTCCTACGTCAGCCCATACATCCCCATAGTTCTTGATCTCGCCGCCCATAACTACTACCATTGGAGACATCTCTTCGATCTCCACCTCGGCCGCTGCAACCTGCGCTCGCATGTCGCCGCCAAGTGTCTTCCCTGCCCCGACGATCCGCAATGGTTGAAAGACGATCTCGCAATCGTCCAGTGGTTCTACACCCGCATCACCACCGAGATCTTCAACATGCTCGATCACGACGGCGCCACCGCTGCCAACATCTGGCACTCCCTCCGTCAGCTCTTCCAAAGCAACACCGACGCTCGGAAAAACGCTCTCCACACCGAGCTTCGCAATATGGTGCAAGGAGACGCCCCGATGAACCTGTTCTGCCAGCGCGTCAAGACCATTGGTGATGAGCTCCGCGAACTCGGCGATACCGTCAGCGACTCACAGCTCATCAACATCGTCGTCGTCGGCCTCAGCGAGGATTTTGACAAGCAAGCCTCGTTCATACCAATGATACGGCCTCCTCCCACCTTCGCTGAAGTTCGTTCTCTGCTCCAACTCGCGGCGGAAACACAAGCTCGCAAGGACTCTCGCCCCAAGGTCTTTCATGCTGCGGCTCGCCCTCCTCCGCCGCCTACAGCAACACCGCCTCCCATGCCGGCTCCTGTCGCCGGGCCATCCGCGCCGTCATCCGCTCAACCGCCCCCAGGCTGGCGCCCTAGTCCGAACTACCGCGGCAAAAATCCTATCTACAGGCCGTCGTCGACTCGTTCAGTTCCGCCTACGACAGCACCGAGTCCTGCACCACCCACCAGTGCTCCATCGGCGGCTGCATGGCGGCCTCCTCATGATCCTTGGACGGGGCTCGTTCAGGCGTGGCCCATGCCCTGGTCCGCTCCGTCCCCGCTCGGTGCTCCGCCGGCATACTCAGGTGCCTAGCAACCCGGCCTTCGGCCGCCTACTGGTGCTCCCGGGGTTCTCAACCCCCGACAGCCGGCCAATGCCTATCACGCCGCCCCGACGTATGCTCCTTATGGTCATTAATCCACCGACGGCGGCGCCTACTACACACCTCAGTCGGCACTGCTCCCGACGCCACAGCCGGCCAATGCCTTTCACGCCGCCCCGACGTATGCTCCCTATGGTCACTACTCCACCGATGGCGGCGCCTACTACACACCCCAGCCGGCCTTGCTTCCTTCACCATCATATCCACCGGCACTGCTCCCGTCGCCACCCTCACCTGCGACGCCGAGCTGGGATCAAGCTGCTTTTCTCCAAGCAATGAATAACTTTGCTGCGCAAGGAAACTCAGGTACGGATTGGATCTTTGATTCAGGGGCCTCTAGTCATATGTCTGCATCTAGTAATTGGTTATCATCTTGCACTACATCTCCTTTCCCTTCCATTACCCTCGGAGATGGATCATCTATTCCTATAAATTGTGTTGGTCAGGCTCAACTTCCTTCTTCCACTAAACCTCTTCTACTTCGTGATGTTCTAGTTGCACCCGCCCTCATTAAAAATCTTATTTCTGTTCGCCAGTTTACTTGCGACAATCTAGTTTCGGCTGAATTTGACCATTTTGGTTTATCTGTGAAGGATTACCTGACCAAGGCCGAGATCGCTCGCTTCAATAGCTCCGGTGATCTTTACTCTCTTAATGGAGTTCCTGCCGCCGCCCCTCCAACATCCTTGCTGGCCTCCGTCGATCTCTGGAATCGTCGGTGGGGCCATCCCAACCCTGCTGTCTTAGCTTCTATGCTTAGTGAATTTACCATACCATGTAATAGGGATTCTCATTATTCTGCATTTTGCGAGTCATGTCAATTAGGCAAACATGTGCGTCTTCCCTTTAGTTCCTCTAGCTCTTGTAGCACTTATCCCTTTGAATTAATACATTGTGATCTATGGACCTCTCCCATTGCAAGTGTTTCGGGTTTTAAATATTACCTTGTTATATTAGATGATTTCACCCACTTTGTCTGGACTTTTCCTCTACGCAACAAATTCGAGGTCCATTCTCTCTTTCTTAATTTTCAACGCTATGTGTCTGTCTACTTCTTTCTCCCAATTCGATTTATCCAATGTGACAATGGTCGCGAGTTTGATAACATTAAAAATCGTACTTTATTCTTACAACATGGCATCCTTCTTAGATTCTCATGTCCCTACACCTCCCCGCAAAATGGTAAAGCCGAACGTTCTCTTCGCACCCTCAATGATATAGTTCGCACTCTTCTCGTTCAATCATCTATGCCTCCCAAGTTTTGGGCTGAAGCCCTACACATGGCCACCTTCCTTCTAAATATTCGACCTTCTAAAACTAAACCCAACACTACTCCCTATTATTCCCTCTTTCTTTCCCACCCCGACTACTCTGCGGTTCGTGTTTTCGGCTGTCTCTGTTTTCCAAATGCCTATGCCACTTCTACAAATAAATTATCACCATGATCTATCCCATGTGCTTTTCTCGGCTTCTCTGTCGAGCACAAAGGCTATCGTTGTCTCGATCTTCAGACAGGACACGTTCATGTCTCTCGTCATGTCACCTTTGTTGAGCATATTTTTCCTTTCTCACAACGCACTACTACATCATCCAACACCCCTAGCTTGGCAAACACCCCCTCTCCCCGTCCTTTCCAACTATATACTCCCCTTCCTGCACCCCCTCATGATGAACACAACATACCACCAACAACTTTAACACCAGCCACAACCAATACCAACCCTCCCCTCACCCCACCCGAGACGTCCCCAACACCCTCGACCCCAACACCCTCGACCCCTGCTCCCTCCCCAACACCCCCGGTCCCTGCTCCCTCTCCACCACCCAACCATGCTCCTTCGTCCGACTCTTCCGCTGCGCCGGACTCACCCGTACCCACGTTACCCCCTCGTGCTATTCCTACAGCAGTCCCGATTAATGATCATCCCATGCGTACTAGGGCCAAATCAGGATTTCAACAACCCCAATACCGCCTAAACCTTCATACCACCGTATCTCTCACTTCCCTTCCAAAGAATTACAAAACTGCTCTACTTGATCCCAATTGGGCCGCTGCCATGCAAGAAGAATATAATGCTTTACTTCAAAACAACACATGGCAACTTGTTCCTCATCCTCCCAACACAAATATTGTTTCTGGCAAATGGATTTTTCGCCAAAAGTTTCACTCCGATGGGAGCCTCTCACGATATAAAGCCAGGTGGGTTTGTCGTGGCTTTTCTCAACAACAAGGAATTGATTACGATGAAACATTTTCTCCTGTTGTTAAACCTAGCACCATTCGTACCGTTCTTAGTGTTGCTGTCTCCTCTTTCTGGCCTATTCACCAACTTGATGTTAAAAATTCTTTCCTCCATGGTTCCCTTCAAGAAACTGTCTACTGTCAGCAACCTCTGGGTTTTGAAAATCCATCCTTTCCAACTCATGTCTGTCTTCTTCAGAAATCTCTCTACGGTCTTAAACAGGCCCCAAGAGCTTGGTTTCAACGCTTCTCCTCCTTCATCCAAACAATAGGCTTCACTCCATCTCTCTCAGACACCTCTCTTTTTTTGTATCATCAAAATTCCGACACTGCCTATTTACTTCTCTATGTAGATGATATCATTCTCACCGCATCCTCTCAAAATTTCTTAGATCATATTGTCTCTCTTCTTAGATCTGAATTTTCTATGACTGACCTAGGACTCCTTCATCATTTCTTAGGCATTACTGTTGTTCGAGATTCCTCCAGCCTTTTTCTTTCACAACGCCAGTATATTCTTGATCTACTTAATCGTGCCGGTATGCTTGACTGTCAATCATCTCGCACTCCTGTCGATACTAGTTTTAAACTTTCGGCTGCCGGTGAACCCTTTTCAGATCCTACTCTCTATCGTAGCCTAACAGGTGCTCTCCAATATCTCACCATTACTCGTCCTGAAATCTCTTTTGCTGTTCAACAAGCATGTCTCTATATGCATGATCCACGGGTTCCTCACTATAATCATGTTAAACGCATTCTTCGGTATTTAAAAGGAACTCTCAATCATGGTCTCCACCTAAATAATTCTTCTCCAAACTCACTTACCGCATACTCTGATGCAGACTGGGCTGGTTGTCATGACACTCGAAGGTCCACTTCTGGTTTTTGTGTTTTTCTTGGTAACAATTTAATTTCTTGGTCCTCGAAAAGACAGGTTACGGTCTCACGTTCGTCGGCCGAGGCTGAGTATCGCGCCGTGGCACATGCCGTTGCAGATACAATCTGGATTCGGCAGTTACTCTCCGAACTACACAGGCCTATTGAGCAGGCCACTATTGTCTATTGTGACAAGATATCAGCAGTCTACATGACCGGCAATCCAGTTCAACACCGACGCACAAAGCATATTGAGATTGATATTCATTTTGTTCGTGAGAAGGTCGCTCTTGGTCAGGTTCGGGTGCTTCATGTTCCCTTTACGGCTCAATTTGCTGACATTTTCACCAAGGCACTGCCTACTAAGCCGTTTCAAGATATCTGTTTCAGTCTCAACGTCGTCGAGCCCGCCGTTGATACTGCGGGGGGATGTTAGAGTAGTCTTTATCGTATACGACTCCTAGTCCAAGTCAGCTTTGTAACCTTACCCCAAGTCGGTTTGTACCCTCTTATATACACTTGTATGCCACACCAAATCAATCAATAAGAATCAGTTTTATTCATCTTTCAATATTGAATCCCCTCTTCATAATTTATGTCTTCTGGAACATCTTGTGATAGTCCTTTTCTTTTGAGAAGAAAGTTGTCCGTAGTATATGTATATTAAAATACAAATTGCAAATGAGAGACGAAATTTACATATAAAGTATACCCTAAATAGAAGTGTAACCCTAGAAAATGCTCCAAATTTTGCCAATACATAGGGATTTAATCTATCGGCTACAAGATTATACAGGTAATTGTTGTAACTTGCAATTTGTAAAAAGATTTAGAAAAAGTCGGGGCAGGGACGCTAACAAAATTGGGGTCGTTTCTAATCTATAGACAGACAGGTCACAGGTCGCCGAATTGCAGAGAAGAGAGAATCGAACCTGCCGGAGGCGAAACTGTGGAGTGCGGCGTCGCCGTGTGATTGTTGCTGCGTCAGAACGCTAGCCGTCATGTGTGGCCGTGGCCTGCGGCGCCCGGCGTCTCTTAGGGATGGCAGTTTTGCCCATGGGTATGGGTACCCGTGGGTACCATACCCAAAAATAGTGGGCATGGGTGAGACTTTCTACCACTTCATACCCATGGGTATGGGTATCCATACCCGTAAAATGCATGGGTAGGGTATGGGTATGAAATTATACCCATGGGTAACCCAATGGATACCCAGAAAATTAATAAATAAATAAAACCCTATAATATGTGAATAAATAATTATATTGAGTTCTTAACTAGCCCACGGACCACAGGCCCATAGCTGTCCATCGCCCCATACCCCTCGTATACCTATAGTAGTTATCTTCTCTGCTTTTCCTTGACCTTTGAAGATGAAGCAATCAAGAGCCGGGTTATTGAATCCTCGTCGATTCATCCGCAACTAAGGCTATATATTATACCCACCAGACAGGTACAGGGCCGGCCCTGAGGGGGGGCAGGAGGGGCGGCCGCCCCGGGCCCCCGCAAACTAGGGGCCCCCACCCAGGTATGTAGGTACTAGGTAGGCCCATGTCAGAAAAATAGTCAAAGGCGAGGCCTTTCAGCCTTCACGCACATGCACATGATCGCAAAGCCAAACAAGAAACAGCGGTAGGATTAGCGACAGGCGCGCCCTGATTAGCGATCGCTTCCCTCTCCATCCCTTCACGGCTTAAAAGGCGATCGTGATTTCCCAAGCTCCCAGCCCTAAGCCGCCGACGCCGGACGCCGAAATGCCGTACTGCAGCGCCTGGCTCTAGCTAATTCCTAATTCCCTTCTGCTAATCTCCTTACTAATCCAGTCCACAGCTGATTTCAGTTCAGGGGGCCTCAACATCATGCTTGGTCAATTGCTCTCTGACTCTAGGCGTTGCAAATAGCACACGGACTGACGCTATCACGGATTCAACCATTACAATCAGGTATATTATATTTGTGATTTGCGTTCCTTGATGTGTATGTGATACCATTCAATAATTGATGCAAAAACTACTTTTTCAGAACAGTGTGTTAGTATGCCGCCAAGAAACACGACTATTTATCAGGTAGCAATAAAAGGAAAAAGAAGAAGGTTACGGATAAATTGGTACAATCACAGAGCGAGTTGCACAAAATTTGAAGAAACATTCTCTCTTGATAGTTCATCTGATGTTGAGGTATATAATCTTATTTCTGAACTGAATATTTTAAGATTCACTTTGCCAGATGGCGTAATGTTTGCTATGGAGATTTTTGGGCATGTCAGAGAAGTTGATTGTCATCCGAATATCTCCATTGCTTATCACATCTTATATACTATGTCTGTGAAAGTCTTATCTGTCGAAAGAAGTTCTTCAAATATGAAATTATTAAAGAATTATTTGAGGTCAACAATGACTCAAGAGAGGTTAAATGGTTTGGCTACACTATGCATCGAGAATAAATTATGGGATGAGATTGATATCGACCCCATCATAGGTGACTTTGCATCGAGGAATTGTAGCATAAAATTTTAAGGTAATATGTATAAATATTTGATACGCATACTTATTTTCAATGCATTGGGGTGTTATTAATAATTTTTCACATATACATATATTCATTTTTCTTACTATGATGTGTTTATTAAGGGCCCAGAATTTTAGTTTCGCCCCGGGCCCCCAAAATCACTGGACCGGCCCTGGACAGGTACCTAAATTAAAACCTTTTTCTCATCTTACCTTTGTCATGTCAATGCTATATATTGTACCCACCGGATACCCATTGGATATAGGATACCCGATGGGTATGGGCATGGGTACCAATTTGCGCCCATGGGTAGTGAAGTGGGTGGGTATAGAGAAAAGATTTGGGTTTGGGTTTGGGTAGAAAAGTGTTGTACCCGCCCATACCCTACCCATTGCCATCCCTAGCGTCTCTCAATTGCTGGCTCGCTGCCGCCTCTGGGTCTACACGCAGAAGACTAATCGATCGATCCATCCATTGGTGTGAAAAAACAAATAGTATGCGTACGTGACTTGGTGACTTGGGCTGGGCCTGGGAAAAGTACGACTATGTGTGCGTGCGTGGCTTGTGTTAAAGCCCATCGTGGAGGCACGCACGTGAAGGCCTGGACACAGACCCGATGCATCAATCTTGGGCCAACCTGATGCACAGGGCCTTTTTAGGTCATAAGCCAGTACTGAAATCAAATTGGACCCGTATTCCTGTGCATCAGGGTCAGCCCAATGGGCTCCGCCCCTGCTCGCGTCACCCTGTGCACCACTATCACTATCAGCCTGCTCCCGTAGCTTGCCAGCACGAACCCAGGAAGTAGAGCGCTCCAGCCACGCTCTGCATATTCTCTAGGAACTATCGGTAGTAGAACTCGATCTGCCTTATGGTGTCGAATGCCTCTGACAGCCATGTCAGCAGTTGTTGTGGCACCGACCAAAAGCACGACATCGATGAGTCGATCGCCCGTCAACGTTGTTCCATAGTCGACGACACTTGCATCGTCGCCACTGGCGTCGATCCGCTGGAGCAGATGATGCAACCCTCATGCTTCAAGAATCGAAGGAGCGTTCACACCCTGAACCGACCATACATACGCACGGGGATCCACGATTTGGGCAAGCATCTGGAAAACGACAAAGGAGCTCTATGGGGTTTAGAAGCTATTGTAGTTGTTGATTCGTTGGTTGGTCTACACTGCCTTGAGCATGATGTACGTGCACAACTGGGTAAGCACGATGAAGTGGACAATCCCCGCAGATCACACCGGCATGATGTGCGCCAAACACTTCACCTCCTCCACCTGTTGCACCATGCACAACCGCCATGGGTCCGTCGACATCCTCCCATTTGCACAAAGAGTGTCCTCGGGGGCCCGCATATGGCCGCCTTGTCCAGCCATGTGCAGTGGTCAGTGTAGGCTGGGTTGAAGATGAGCTTCATTCGATTCAACGGGTCGAACAACTCGACATCTCCGCCATCTCGCGAGAGGTGGCGCTTTAATTCGTCAGCGATGAGGACTTGGGCAAAGCTGCTGATGACAAGGGCGGGGGCGCGGGGCGTAGAAGCGCATGCCCATGAAGACGACACACAAGAGTCCCATGAGCGCGGTAGGCACGGCGAGCCCCAACGGCCAGTTGACGTTGCTCTGGAGATAGATGATGATGGTGGTTGAGAGCATCATGGACCATGATGAAGATGAAGTGGTACTAGTCGAAGAAGCTCGTGATGCCGTGGCGACCATCAACAGTGCACGGGTTAAACTGGCCGGCCCCAAAGGCTAGGTTGCACGATTGAGTGCTACTAGCGCCTACAACCATGAGAAGGAGGACACCAGGAGTGCGGCGGGCTGGGAGCTGGTGGGGCCCTCGCACTGACGCCCTTTGGATGTGCTGCATGCCCGACGGTAGCGGGCATCGAGCGCGGTGGTGAATATGAGGATGAACTTGCCGACAAAGGACATGGTGCTGACAGCGATGGTAGTGTAGCTGACATTTTTTTTTGAGGGAAAGCCTTTTGGCATTTTATTGCTGCTCAAATAAGTTTACATCATTTGCCATAGCCTCTAAAATGAATATAGGCGGATCCACATACCACGTAGTGGTGAGAGGTCCCTCCGCGTGACTAGCTAGCAAATGAGCTACCATATTACTTTCCCTAGGGCAGTGAACAAAGGAGATTCTGGTAAAATTTCTAGCTAAAAATCTACACTCCTCATAGATTGCAGCTGCTGCACCACTCGAGTTGCCATCCTCCTGCATGGTTTGAATTACTTCCATGCAGTCCGAATTGACAATGATGTTGTTGCATCCAGAATTGCTTGCAAGAATCAATCCGTCCCGGATAGAGCGAGCTTCGGTTGTCGGGGCGTCTGCTACATAACTGACAGTGGATGCACTCGCCGATATGAATCTCCCTTGGTCGTCGCGGATGACAGCTCCTGTCGCTCCTCTTCCTTCGTCCATCGAGAACGCCGCATCAACATTCAGTTTTCCAAAACCATCAGTAGGTCGTTGATAACCCTCAACCGTAAGGGATCGAGATAGTCTTCGCGGGTAAGAATAACCCAATTTATTGATTCGACACACGGGGAGCCAAAGAGTATTTATAAGCTTTAACAGTTGAGTTGTCAGTTCAACCGCACCTGAAATATACTAACTTGCAACAAAAGATGAGTGGTAACAGTGATATGATAGTGATGATAGTAATAGTAAAAGTAAACAGTAAAAGTAAATAGCAGTAGTAAATGGCAAAAGTAGCAACTAGTGACAAGCAAGGTTTAAAATACTGTAGGCTAGGGAGATGGATGGTTGGGCGTTGCATGGATGAGATAGATTCTAACTTGGGGCACGGCACACGAAAAAGTAATGATCATCTAGGCAAATATCAAACATTAGGCATGTAACCCGTAGGTAGTTGTACGTGCTTGCAATAAGAACTTGCACAACATCTTTTGTCCTACCATCCCGCTACGAACGAGGCCAAAAGGAACTAATGGATATTAAGGTGCTCCTGTCAATGAGCACCGGAACAAAGCAATGAACTCAATGGATACATGTAATCCTCAAACTACGGACCATCCCCTTTGGTGTCCCAAGCTGTCACTTTTGGGATCGCCGGTTCCGAACCGTAACAGGTGCATACAACTCATAGATAGGATCAAGAACACAAATATATTCATGCAAACACATATGGTTCAGATCTGAAATCATGGCACTCGGGCCCTAAGTGTCAAGCATTAAGAATAACAAGTTGTAGCAAAGATGATAAACACCATACTAGATGATAGGCAAGATGCCCCCAACAATCTGACGAACTATTACATGATCTAACTCATCCAATCCCTACCATCCCCTTCGCCTACAGCAAGGGAATTACTCACACATGAAGGGGGAAGTCATGGAGGGATGATGGAGTGGTGATGATGATGACGATGGCGACGATCTCCCCTCTCCGGAGGCCAAATCAGCCTCCAGATTAGCCCTCCCGAAGAAGAACAGGGGGTGGCGGCGGCTCCGCGACGAAAAACAGCGAAAGAACTTCCGATCTGGGATTTTTTGCGTCGGGAGGAAAAATACGGGCTAAAGTAGGGCACCAGGGGGTGTGGGCCTCACCCAGGCACCCCCCCGGCGCGGCCCAGGGGAGGGGGGGCGCGCCCACAGGGCGCCTGGGCACCCCCTGGCCCCCCTCTGGCCCCACTTCTGGCATTTGGTTTCTTCGGGTGCGTGGATTTTTCGTGGATTTTTCTAAGATGCTTAAAAATCCGTTTTCCTGCACACAAATAAACCATACAGGCAGCTCTGCTGAAAACAGCGTCAGTTCGGGTTAGTTTAGTTCAAATCATGCAGGAATGAGGTCAAAACAATATCAAAAGTGTTTGGAAAAGTAGATACGTTTGAGACGTATCAACTCCCCCAAGCTTAGCATATTGCTTGTCCTCAAGCAATTCAGTTCAACGAACTGGACGCGACAAAGAAAACTTTGACAAACTCTTTTGGCTTCATTAGATGTATATAAGCATGTACTACGAAAAGAGTTCAGCAAGTATTAAAACAGTACTTATGAGAACAATGCAAGGAGCAATCCTTCTTTCAAGTGACCAGTCACAAATAATTAAGAGTAAATAATATATTACTGAAAATCAAGACAAGATCGCATTGCACATAGCTTGAGCATATTAAGGTGGTATCTCGCTAGCCTCCATGAGTGAAGCAAAACATAAATGCAGAGACTCCTCCAGAGTTTTAAAGGAGACTAGAGCTAAGAATTTCAGAATAAATCATATCACAAGTATGCAGAAGACAATGTAATACTTTGGGACAATACACATTACACTCAGAATGACAATTATACTCTCCTAGTCAGTGCTTTGAAGAACGAAGATGAGACTCTCGAACCGTGGCTTTTATTGGCAAAGTTGAAAACCCGTGATCGGAAACAAAAACTAAACATGTACCAGAGCTCTTGGTTTTAAAAACAGAAGTAAATAAGTTTTTGAGAGGTGCATATTTCGTCAACGAATGCTAGCAGATAACTCAATCACTTTTTAAGCTAGACAAGTCTCGAGGAACAGCTCCCGCATGAGGACGGTCACATCCTCTTAATCTCCTTTGTTTATCACTGCCAAAGTTTTCTGATTTCTCATGAACAAAGCGTGAAGGAGGTTTTGTTTGTTATATTATCTTTTCGAGCCGGGCGCACTCAATGCCAGTTCCTTTTCATATTAGGGGTTTGCACATTATGCATGCAATCCAGGGGTGAAACTTGTCCAACGTAAAAAGATTATGAATTAACTGCTACTTCCTCATGAGCTAAAACATAGGCACAAAAAGAGAAATGCTTTTGATTAATTTCGAGATGGTACATGTAAGTCTTCGTTAGGAATGGCAGGTAAATACCATGTATAGGAAGGTATAGTGGACTCATATGGCATAACATGTTTAGAGGTTTTGGATGCACAAGCAGTCATTCTGCTTAGTACGGGTGGAGGTTTAGCAAAAGACTGGGAAGCGACCAACTAGAGAGCAATAACGGTCATAATCATGCAGAGCGACAAAGTAACATTGAATCGGGCATGAAAGTGATATAACTATTCTAAAACTCAAAGATCATCAAGGCAAAGTAGACTTTTAGCCGTAAACATGTGTAAGCATGTGCCAAGTCAATCCAAAAATTCTCTAAAGGGAAATACCACCTTAGTATACCAGACTATGAACAGTGCAATGCATGTAGATCATTTCAATAACACATTATATACTCTAGTTATTCAAGACTAGCCACAAGGAAAGCATGAACCACTGGAAGAGCATTGTAAACATAGCACTATGTCGCTACAAGCTGGTCTCTAGATCATAAGTACAGGCATATGTACAAAACTAGAAACAATAAGAGTTCATACTGGTCTTCCTTGTTGCTTCCTTTCAGTCGATCTTCGTCATTACTGCTTGTCACTCGCATGATCGAACGTAGGAAATATAATCAAATGCCATCACGGACTCGAGCTGATCTCTGAAAACAAAGCAAACTAAAGAGAGAAAGGAAATCTTATTGGGTTTTTCAAAGGTTGAATAAAAGCAAAAGAAAGAGAAAATCTTTTTGTTGTTTTTGCAAAGAGAGAAACAAAGAAGAACGGGAAAAATCTTCGAAAAGATCAAAGCGAATCAAACGGATAATACAATGAAAAAGTGAGAAGGGCACGTACTCCCCCAAGCTTAGGCTTTTGGCCTAAGTTGGTAGCAGCTACTGCCCCCAGGAGCCTCCTGCTCCAGGGGTATGGTGGTGAGACCAAGGGTCGTAGAAGGATGCTGGCGCGTACACCGAACTCCTCGGAGTCTCCCATGAGGAAGGTTCCGAACGCCAAACAGAGGAAGACCCTTCACCAAACTCGGTGGCGGTCTCTTCCTGAAAATGTGGTATCTCACCGTGCCTCTCCTCGTCGGGCACAACCCCCTCCATGGGGTTATGGAACTGATGCTGGACCATGAACTCATCGAACTGGACAACATCAAAGGACCATCCGTTCCTGCGAGAAAAATCAAACAAAAGAGGTGCAGGTAGACGGATCTCGCGTTCCGCGGTAGTTCCGAAACGCAAGATATAAACAAGGTTATCAAGCTCAGACCCATGGTAACAAACTTATGCCTTTTCATAGCAGCAAGATCAAAGCTTAAATAAGTAAAAGGAGTATCATCAGGGTGTGGGGTGCCTCCAAGATGCTCTAAGATAAGTGTGGCATAAATGCCACCATATAAGTCCCCCTTGTTACCGTTCATAGCAAGGCGTCGAACAATTAAGGTACCCAGATTATAATTAGACCTCCCTGAGAGGGCTGCTGCCAGGATAGCAATATCCGGAGCAGAAATGCTGCTCGTGTTGTCACGAGCTAACACCACTCTAGCAATATAATATGCAAAATACCTGAGGTGAGGAAACAAGATACTGGAGATCTTCGACCGATGAATATCCCTCGTACCCATGCTACAGAGAGAGTTGATGACGGGTTTTCAGCTCGGAGGGTTGAGTGGACATCCTTGCCGTCCTCCCAACGTTTGGCACACCTATTACTTCACAAAAATTTCCCAGATTCATGGTGATAAGATCATTATAAATTTTAAACTCAATAGCACCTGAATCAGGATTATATCTAAAACTGTTAATGAAACCGGAGGTGAGTTTCAGATACTGAGTAACACGGCTGGTGACGAGCCATGTCAAACCTGCATTAGCACAAAGATTATAAAACTCATCCTTGATTCCCGCAGCTTCCATGAATTCATCACATGGATATGTCATTGCACGCGCTGGACTTGTGTCTTCCAAGAACTCCAGGGGCACATGATCCTCATTATAGCTCACCCTAGCAGTCGATGGTGAAGTTGCGGCTCTAGTGACTCGATCGGAGTGTGCGGGCCTCCTCTTCTCAAGCCATCCTTTTGCCCTTCCTAACAAACTCATTTCTGAATTTTTTTACAATTTACAAAAACGAGGATTAAAACAAAGTGAGCTAAAGCAAACTACTCAACTCACTTGCCCAAGGCATAAACTTGCATCAAAACTTGGAAAATAACCTTCTACACATGCATGCAAGCTCATCTCTACAGCACCAAGAACTACTAAATACTCACAAATGAGGCCACCAATCAAAAATCTAATTGGAGGGGTGGAGGAGTCACATACCAGGGAGTATTTGCTCAAAATTTCAGCTCAAATGATGGGCTGTAGAGAGGGATCGAAGAATCGCCTCCAAGAACAGCAAGAACAGCAAGAACAAGACCAGAACTCGGGTTTCTGGAAAAAGAGAGAGAGAGGGGAAGAAGAAATACCTGGAGGGGGTCCCGTGGGCCCCAGGCGCCCTGTGGGCGCGGCCAGGGGCTGGGCCGCGCCAGCTGGCCACCTGGGCCACTGGTGGCCCCCCCTGGCTGGCCCCAGGACTTTCCGGGTCTCTCCCATTGTGGAAATTTTTAATATAATTTTTCTGGAATTTTTCTGAAAACTTCACTGTTGAAAATTTTTCGAAGTTCAAAAAGCTGCAAAACTCTCTGAAAACTTGAAGCAGTTAGTAGTATTGTGAAGCTTTAAAAACATAGATACTTGGTACAGCAAGTAGGACAACGCTAAAAACAAAATGAAAACATAGCAAGCTCAACTTTTTATCCATATAAAACACGTTTACTAGTGAGGTTGATCAAGTCTTACCAACAAACAAGCGATATATAGAGCAAAAAGTCTCACCACCTACAAAGTAATCACTGAACTTTTACCTTGATGGACATTGTCCCTACCATGATAGTTTTGTATTTGTGAGGCACATGTAGTGGACAGTCCCATTCTCCAATTTTCATGGTCTCGATATTCTCTATAGAGTTGAGGGCATGCCTCCTGTCGGTCTTCTTTGGAAAATATACCGTGTGTTCTTTATCATTCACATGAAAGGTAACCTTCCCTTTGTTGCAATCAATAATAGCACCTGCGGTGTTAAGTAAAGGTCTACCAAGAATAATGGACATATTCCCATCCTCGGGCATGTCGAGCACAACAAAATCAGTAAGGATTAAACAATTAGCAACTTCAACTGGAACATCCTCACAAATACCTATCGGAACAGCGGTTGACTTGTCAGCCATCTGAAGGGAGATATCTGTAGGAATTAGTTTCTCTAAACAAAGCCTCTCGTAAAGAGAGAGAGAGAGGCATAACACTCACTCCCGCTCCAAGATCACATAAAGCAGTTTTGACATAATTATTCTTTATGGAGCAAGGAATGGTGGGTATACCTGGATCACCGAGCTTCTCAGGAATCTTTCCGCTGAAAGAATAGTTAGCAAGCATAGTAGATATTGCATCATTAGGAACTTTTCTTTTGTTAGTGACAATATCTTTCATATATTTTGAATAAGGGAGTAACTTAATAGCATCAGTCAAAGGAATTTGAAGAAAAAGAGGTTTAATCCATTCACAAAACTTATTGTAATGCTCTTCTTCTTTAGATTTGATAGACTTACCTGGAAAGGGCATGGGTTTCTGTACCCATGGTTCTTTCTCCTTCCCGTGTTTTCTTGCGATGAAGTCTTCTTTAGTGTACCTCCTACGTTTGTCAGGTGCTTCTTCTTCTCGAACTTCAGGCGGATCATTCTTCTCATTATTATTACCTTCAGGTTCAGCACCGTCTTCAGTCTCAGCATCGAAAATAGATACACTGTTGGGATCAATAGCTGGCTCTTCATCTGCAATAGGATCATTAGAATTGTCAGTCTCTTTATGTTTCTTCTTCTTATTTGGAGAGACAACAATTTCTTCTTCCTGCATTTGAGAATCTTGCTTGATTCTCTTCGGATGTCCCTCTGGATAAAGAGGATCTTGAGTACTAGTTCCCCCTCGGGTCTTAATCCCAAAAGCCTGCAATTTATCTTGTTTGGCATTGTTAGCAAGCAAATCTCTTTGCACATTAGAAATTTGATCAAGCTGAGTTTGAACCATATGAAAATGCTTCACAAGACATTGAACATCATTAACTGTTCTATCTAAAACACCAAGCAACTTTTTGATAGCAAGGGAATTATCATGCAACTGACTTTCTATCCTCTCATTAAAATGATTCTGTTTCATAATAAAATTATCAAACTCATCTAAACATTGATCAAGAGGCTTACCATGAGGGATGTCACTTGCGTTGAAATCTAAAAGAGAGTGTACCTCTACCATAGGAGGGTGAGTAGTAGGCTCACACAGCTTCTCAATAGGGGGTAGATTCTTCACGTCTTCAGCTTTAATACCTTTCTCTTTAATAGACTTCTTTGCTTCTCGCATATCCTCGGGGCTTAGAACAAACATGCCCCTCTTCTTTGTTGGTGGAGGTGGTTCAGGGACGGACCAATATTCATGGTTTTTGGCAATCCTGCCCATCAGATCTTCCGCATCGTCCGGTGTTCTTTTCCTGAAAACACAACCAGCACAACTGTCCAAATAGGACCTAGATTCATCAGTTAGACCAGCATAGAATATATCAATTAATTCATTCTTAGGAATTTCATGTCCTGGTCTAGCCCGAATCAAACCGCAGTACCTCCCCCAAGCTTTAGGGAGGTACTCATCCTGCAACTGTTTAAAGTTATAAATTCTTTGTAAAGCAGCATGTTGCATGTGAGCAGGAAAGTACTTATCAACAAAAGAGTGAGCTAAGTCCTGAGGACTCTTAATAGAACCGCATGGGAGTGAATCATACCATGCTTTAGCACCTTCCTTCAAGGAGAAAGGAAGAAGCTTGGTCACATAAAAGTAGCGTATCTTTTCATCTGTGGTAAACAGGCTACCTAACTCACCGAGTTTAGTCAGGTGTGCAATAGCATCATCATTTTCTCTGCCATAAAAGGGGTCAGCTTCAACCATAGGTATAAGTGAAAATTCAACAGAGAAATCAAAATCAGGATCATCAATGCATATAGGAGATGTAGCAAACTCAGGATTAGGAACGGTTTTGTTTTTCAAAGAGTGTTTTTCAAATATTTTCTTAATAACTTCAGGGTCAGAGCCAGCAAACTCTGTCAATTCCCTGCATAGATCTTCATCAAGCATATAGTAATCATCATCAAGGAGCCTCTCTTGGAGTTTACTCAAATCAGGATAATCATAAGTTTCACCAATAGGGTAGCGAGTAACAGGAAGTTCAATTCCATATTTTTCAGCAGCAGCAGTAATTTGTTTCTCAAGAGCATAACCAAGCGAACTAATATCATCATCAAAAGTAGTAGAAGCATCATCAAGAGTATCAGACATAATAACAGATTCAGTAGGAGCATCGTGTGGTGGTGGTGAGGCAAACTTACTCATAACAGAAGGTGAATCAAGCGTAGCACTAGTGCTCAGAGCAGTACCTCTTCTTGTAGTAGATAGTAAGATCGGAACCTTGGGGTCTCCTTTCTTACCCATAGTGAATAAAGTGCAGCAGGTAGAATACCTCAAGTAGACTTGTAAATATTGCTATGCTCCCCGGCAACGGCGCCAGAAAACGGTACTTGATAACCCTCAACCGTAAGGGATCGAGATAGTCTTCGCGGGTAAGAATAACCCAATTTATTGATTCGACACACGGGGAGCCAAAGAGTATTTATAAGCTTTAACAGTTGAGTTGTCAGTTCAACCGCACCTGAAATATACTAACTTGCAACAAAAGATGAGTGGTAACAGTGATATGATAGTGATGATAGTAATAGTAAAAGTAAACAGTAAAAGTAAATAGCAGTAGTAAATGGAAAAAGTAGCAACTAGTGACAAGCAAGGTTTAAAATACTGTAGGCTAGGGAGATGGATGGTTGGGCGTTGCATGGATGAGATAGATTCTAACTTGGGGCACGGCACACGGAAAAGTAATGATCATCTAGGCAAATATCAAACATTAGGCATGTATCCCGTAGGTAGTTGTACGTGCTTGCAATAGGAACTTGCACAACATCTTTTGTCCTACCATCCCGCTACCAACGGGGCCAAAAGGAACTTATGGAGATTAAGGTGCTCCTGTCAAAGAGCACCGGAACAAAGCAATAAACTCAATGGATACATGGAATCCTCAAATTATGGACCATCCCCTTTGGTGTCCCAAGCTGTCACCTTTGGGATTGCCGGTTCCGGACCATAATAGGTGCAAACAACTCATAGATAGGATCAAGAACACAAATATATTCATGCAAACACATAGGGTTCAGATCTGAAAACATGGCAATCGTGCCCTAAGTGTCAAGCATTAAGAATAACAAGTTGTAGCAAAGATGATAAACACCATACTAGATGATAGGCAACATGCCCCCAACAATCTGACGAACTATTACATGATCTAACTCATCCAATCCCTACCATCCCCTTCGCCTACAACAAGGGAATTACTCACACATGAAGGGGGAAGTCATGGAGGGATGATGGAGTGGTGACGATGATGACGATGGCGACGATCTCCCCTCTCCGGAGGCCAAATCAGTCTCCAGATTAGCCCTCCCGAAGAAGAACAGAGGGTGGCGGCGGCTCCGCGACGAAAAACAGCGAAAGAACTTCCGATCTGGGATTTTTTGCGTCGGGAGGAAAAATACGGGCTAAAGTAGGGCACCAGGGGGTGTGGGCCCCACCCAGGCGCCCCCCCGGCGCGGCCCAGGGGGGGCGCGCCCATAGGGCGCCTGGGCACCCCCTGGCCCCCCTCTGGCCCCACTTCTGGCATTTGGTTTCTTCGGGTGCGTGGATTTTTTGTGATTTTTCGTGGATTTTTCTGAGATGCTTAAAAATTTGTTTTCCTGCACACAAATAAACCATACAGGCAGCTCTGCTGAAAACAACGTCAGTCCGGGTTAGTTTAGTCCAAATCATGCAGGAATTAGGTCAAAACAATATCAAAAGTGTTTGGAAAAGTAGATACGTTTGAGACGTATCAGTCGTTCCCATCCGTGTCTTCGAATCTTACTTGTTGGTTTTGCAGCTCGCACATAGTTCAGAACAACCGCAGCAATACCCTGTGCTGAGCAAGCCGTGCTCTAAACCGGTTCGCCCCGCACTATACGCCGCCTTTCCCAGTATACCAAAAGGCCGTTGCCACAAGTTCCTTAAGACCCACACCCGAGATGTGAGTAGGTCCCGAGATATGACCACGCAGTATGGCTTCCAAGGCACCCAAGCCTGTATTATCATGTCCGCAAGCTGCATCTATAGCGGCTCCCACACCCAAATTCTCCCAGACTTCTGAAACTCGACCACATGTAAAGGAAGCATGCTTGATGTCTTCACAATGGATATTGCAAACAGGGCAGAGACTGCTGGTCTGTATATGTCGATTGGCAAGAATGCTATTACATGGAATAGTCCCATGCAAGACCCTCCAACAGTGAATTTTGACCTTAGCCGGGACTTGGAGCTTCCACACCTGCTGTCAAACGGGGTTCACAGCTATGGTGCCCGGAGGGCTAGTTCTAGCCAACTTCCTCCCATGTTGATACTCCCATTCGGTATAGTAGGCAGACCTGACGGCAAATAATCCTGTTTTGGTGTAGTTCCAAGCAACAAAGTCCTCCATATAACCAACCGCTAGGGGAATATTCAGGATTCTTACCGCATCAACTGGCAGGAAGAGATTCCTTACAAGTTGTTCATCCCATTCCCTAGCTTCCTGATTGATCAATTCTGAGACTGACGTCAGCACGATATTCCTTCGCTCAGTCAAAACCTTCCTTGACGGGCTATTGGGAATCCATGGATCATCCCATATGTTTATATTTACACCATCTCCCACCCGCCATATGTATCCTTTCTTGAAGCATTGGATACCTGCATGTATGCTCTGCCAAGTATACGAAGAGCCCTTCTTCAATTCAGCAGTAAGAAGATCGCCAGTAGGAAAATACCGCGCCTTCAGTACCCGTGTACAGAGAGAATCTGGTTCACAAAGCATACGCCAGACTTGTTTGGCAAGCAAAGCTAGATTAAAACAAGGTATATCTCTGAAGCCCATACTCCTCTTTTCTTCGGTATACACATCTTCCACCAGGCGAACCAATGCATATGCTTCTTCACATCTTCATCTCCCCACCAGTAACAGGTCATAGCATCTGTGATCCATTTTGTTATCTGTTTAGGGAGTTTAAAGACTGACATTGCATTTGTTTGGATGGCTTGAGCCACCGCCTTGAGTAAGACTTCCTTCCCACCATATGAGAGGATCTTCTCTTTGTAACCAGTTAACCTTTGGACAACTCTGTCAATTAAATCTTGGAAGCTATCAGATCTGCTAATACCAACTTGTGCAGGCAAGCCCAAATACTTATTTGTGATTGCTTTCGTCATAATGTTCAGCACCGAGCAGATTTCAGCTCGAACCTCAACAGAAGTACATGGACTGAAAAAGATGCTGGATTTTGCATCACTTACCAACTGCCCTGAAGCTTTGCAATACTTCAGCAGTACATCACGAAGGGTGTCCGCGTTTTTCCTGTCCGCCTTCATTAAAATGAGTAAATCATCCGCGAACAGTAGATGTGTAATAGATGGAGCGCCTCTACACACCTTTACCCCTTCCAGATTTCCTCTTTCCTCTTCCCTCAATAGCAGGCTTGATAGTCCCTCGGCACAGAGGAGGAATAGATATGGGGATATGGGGTCTCCCTGCCTGAGACCCCTAGTGGGAGTGAAGCAACTCGTTTCCTCCCCGTTTACTCAGACTTGATAAGTGATCGAGGTCACACAAGCCATGATCATCTTAATCCACCCCGTGTCAAAACCAAGCTTAACCAACATTTTTTCAAGAAAAAGCCATTCAACTCTATCATAGGCTTTATGCATGTCTAGTTTTATAGCACATAAACCATTCTTCCCAGTCCTCTTCTTCTTGATGGTATGGTAGGACTCATAAGCCACCAAGACGTTATCAGTAATCAGGCGCCCCGGGACAAAGGCACTCTGGTAAGGTGAGATAACTTCTGGAAGAATCAACTTCAGCCTCCTGGCCAACACTTTTGAAATAACTTTGTAAATAACATTACACAAGCTTATTGGGCGAAATTTGGGTACCTCCTCAGGATTATCCACTTTGGGAATGAGAACAATAACGGTTTCATTCCACTCCTCCGGTATAACCCCAGAATTAAGGGCTCGGAGTACCTCATCCGTGAGCTCCTCCCCAAGCAGAGACCAGTACCTCTTGAAAAAGATAGCATGTAGACCATCCGGACCCGGCGCCTTGAGATCTCCAATACTAAAAAGAGCTTTCTTAACTTCTTCCCGAGTATAAGGTTTAGTAAGGATTTCGTTCATCTCCTGTGAAACACAAGGGTTAACCGTGGCAGTTACATCCTCATTATCATTCACCAATTTGCTTGAAAAGAGGTGCTGGAAGTATCCCTGGATATGTGACTTGATTGCCGCAGGGTCCTCAATCCAGCCTCCATTCGCATCCTTGAGCTTTGTAATGCGGTTCCTCTTCCTCCGCATCGGCGCAAAATTCTGAAAGAAACTAGTGTTACGGTCACCGTGTTTCAGCCAAGTCGCATGACTTCTCTGGAGGTATTTGATCTCCTCCTTTTCATGGACATTCTCAATTTTCAGTTGCAGCTCCTGGATCTTAGCAGTCGCCCCATCAGAGAGAGGCCCGGACATGATTTGGTTAAGCTCCTCTTGGAGCTCCCGCAGCTGATGCCGCGGATCCTTCAATACGTGCCTGTGCCATGCATGCATAGCCGAGTGCACCTCTCTTACTTTTTGGGCCAAACCCCCTGGGCCGGAGCTAGCCGCTGCCCACGCTTGGCCCACCACGTCGTCCACGGATTCCTCAACAAGCCACCGGGCTTCAAAGAATTTCTTCCTTTGTATAGGTGTGGTCGTTGAATGACTCTGGTACTCAGTATCAACCACTATCGGTCTATGATCTGATTTGGGAAAATCCTCGTGGATCACCCCCGCCAAAGGAAAAAAATCAGACCATCTCCGGTCGCACACAGCCCGGTCAAGCCTCTCCCGGATCTTGCCCCTTCTCCATGTGAAAATGTCCCCGATATGACCCATATCAAACAGATTATAATCATCCAATGCCTCACGGAAATTTTGCATACTTCTTTGGGATCTCAATGCCCCACCTTCCTTCTCACATCCCATGAGTATTTCGTTGAAATCACCTAGGACGATCCAAGGGAGGTCGACCATAGTTTCCAGGGAGCGAAGATACTCCCACGTTAAATGCTTTCTGTCTGCACTTGGTTCTCCGTACAGACCAGTGATCCGCCATCCCAAGCCACTGTTTTCGTCAATTCGGATATCCAAGTAATTCGAGTGAACCTCCTTTGATGTCACATTTAAATCTTTCTACCAGAAGAGCACCAGGCCACCGCTTCTGCCATCACTTTCCCACAATATCATCTCATCAAAGGACAATTTCCTCTTCAGCTTTTCTGCCCTAGCAACAGTCAGATGTGACTCGGACAGAAAGATCACATCCGGTTTCACGCGCCCCTGGAGCTCTAGGAGCGCTCTAACTGCCGGGGGTTTCACTAACCCCCGGCAGTTCCAGCTCAGTATTTTCGTTGCGACCGGACAGGCTCCCTCGCGGAGCCCGCCGATACTTTGTCACTGGAATCCATCACAGTGGTGCTGTCCAATTTAGTCCTCTTTGATTCTTGGGACAGAGAGTCCCCATCATCATCCTCCTTCCTCTCCGGAGTAACATCTCTTCCTCCATTAAAAACCACCATCTCGTTTCCCGCCACCCCACCAGGGCCTAGTGCAGCAGGAGAATCAGTAGTGGCACTTGGATTTTCGAAATTCAGAAATTTTTTCCCAGAGATATGGGGATCGCTTCCCCGCACCCCCTCCCTTTTGGCAGGGCTGGTGGCTGAATCAACAAGGTCTTGATCAACTTGGAGTGGATCATTACGCGTCTGTGTCTCAGTGGGGTTTCTCCCCGCCCCTCTTCCCCGAGCCCCATTATGCCCACCACTCAAAGGGCCTTTGTTGAAGGCTGATGGGGTATACATCAGAGCTAGTAGCCATTCACCCCAGTTCAGATCTTTCGGATCATGTTTGTCATTGCCATGTTCCAAATATGTGTGTCCTAGAAGACCACAGATGAAACAGAACTTGGGGATTTTTTCATAGAACACTTGGTAGAACACCTTCTCTCCATTCTTCGTGATTGAGAGAAACCTGGTCAGAGGTTTGTTGACATCAAGTTTTACCCTAACCCTCACAGACTTCCCATCTCCGCGAGGAGAGAGATTTACATACAAAACCTCCCCAATTCTCTTGCACCATGCTTCGAGGACCTCTTTCCTCCTGTAGCCTGGGGGTAGGTTTTGGAGTTGTATCCAGACAGAGATCTTATCAAGAACTACCAGGTCCAGCTTCTGAAAACCATCATACGGCTCAATTAAAAGACCATTATCACGGAACAACCACGGACCCTGTTCGGTAACTCTCTTCCAATCTCCAAGGCAATTAACAGTAAGCACGAACAAATTTTCGCCCACCGGCTTGAATCTCACATCCTGGGCAAGACTCCACGCCGCCCTCATATGTGTATAGAAAGATTCCCTGGAAAACGGTCTGGTTGTATGCATGCGGCAGATCGCCAAAAACTGTGCCTCCGGAGTGGCATCCAGGAATTCCTCGTCAAAATTCAGATCGTCCTCTTCCTCATCCTACAGATCTAAGCGCATCAGGAGATCATCAAAGGGAGATTTCCCATCCCTTCTTCCTCCCGAGACCCTACTCTGGCTGCTTGCTCCCGATCCATCGCTTGCCATGGCGAAAGCCTAGATCGGTTACCCCCGTGCCCTCTACGAGAGGTCACAGCGCCCCAAGGAATAAGATAGCAGTACCGATCCTGAGTGCAGAGACCGCGCCGGGTGCTTTGCTGACTCGTGGATCGAAGCGGAGACTCTGACGAAATCGCCAGAGGAGTCAAACCCTAGACGTCGCCGCAAGGGGAGTTTTGAGCATGGTAGTGTAGCTGACATGGGCGCAAAATAAGATGGCAATGTTGCTTGTGCCGAAGAATACATTGAGAAGCGTGGCGACTGCGACGCTTGGCACGTTGTACACTCTTGTTAGAGCATCTCCAGCCGCGCCCCCGAGAAGGCCCTTAGGCGATTTTTCGGTCGCCGGCGCCAAAAAATCGGCTCAGTCGCGCCCCAAGAACCGAGTTTACGCCGGCTCAGGCCGAAATTGGCGCCGGCGGACCCAACCCGAACCCGGCGCGCTGGGGTCACTCGGGGGTGCCGGGCGAATCTTTTTTGGCGGAAGAGCCGCGGGCCCGCCGTGTCAGCGACTCGACTCTCTTCTCGCACCTTCGTCGTTCTCATCGCCTCGTTTCCCGCGGCAAATCAATGACAAAGCTGCGAGCGCTGCCGCGCTGGTCAGCCTCCATTGATGCCTCACGGGCGG
The DNA here is from genome assembly GCA_902687465.1 of Secale cereale. NCBI lineage: Eukaryota > Viridiplantae > Streptophyta > Magnoliopsida > Poales > Poaceae > Secale > Secale cereale. The sequence continues at coordinate 21,976,715 of LR738715.1, read as the reverse complement.
CGCAGTGAAGGCCCGGCGACGCGCGTCCCTCGGACGCCACGCCATCACGCCACGCGTAACGCGCCGGCCAGCCTACCACGCGACGCCTCCGCCTATATAAGCCGACCACCAGCGCGCCGGAGACTCGCACAGACACTCAACCGCCGACGCGCCATTTTCTCCCCCTTTCCTCCTCTCGTCGTCTCCAGTTGAGAAGAATGGTTGAGCGCTTTCCAGGCGACGGCGCGGCGGCGAATGGCTTCGGGCGCCGCCATCTTCACGAGGACGAGGCTCGCCTCCTTTTCGAGGCCGAGTACCCGGTCCCGCCGGACATGCGGGTGCCGGGACTTGGAGGATCAGCGCCGGCGGCGTGCCGGTGCCACCGCCACCCACCGGGGCGGCGTGGCATGCGTAGATCGCACGTATCCTCGTGTCCCTGCCTCGTGCGGCGAGGGAGGGGCCCCAGTACGTCCCCGAAAGCCCGATCTGGGAGCCCTACTTCAGCCGCCGTCACGCCGAGCAGTTCGAGGCCACCAACGGCGTCGTACCCTCCGGCAGGTTCAACTCTGACGGCCGGCGCCGGTGGTGGGGCGTGCTCGGCCGCACGATGGAGTCCGTCCTCAAGTACATCGAGGGCGGCAACACGCCGCGCCTTGAGTACCCCACTCCCCCGTCCTTCTCACGCCGCCGTGGAAGTTCCTGGACGTCGAGGCGCATGGAGCCCGGGGCGTCCTCCTCCTCGTCCGGTGGCTCTCCCTGCGTCCGCCTCCGCCCCGTCAAGCCGGAGCCCCGGGACACGCCTGTCAGCGTGCGTACCCGCAGCTCCGGCGTCCTCGTCGAGCCCAAGGCGGAGCCCGGCCTCCCCACGGAGTACGAGGAGATAGCCCGGCGCGGCTTCTCCGATGAGGACGCCCTGCGGTGGTCGCGCGACGACTACATCCGTGACGAGATGGTCCGGCAGTGCCGAGCCCTGGAGGAGATCGCCCCCCGCAAACGTGGGCGCGAGGACGAGCACGACGTCATGGTCCTCGATAGCGACGACGACGACGCCCCCGGACCGTCCAACCCGCCGCACCAACCGGGGGAGGGATACAGCAGGGACGGCGGAGGCGGAGGCGGGGACGACGACGACGACGACGGCGGCGGAGACTACACACGGTTCTACAGCCTCCTCGGCATGTAGAACCGCATGGGCGGACGGCGGGCGGCGAGGGAGACGGCGAGGAGCGGCGATGGAGACGGCGGGGGCAGCCCGCGCTAATTTTTTTATTTTTGCTGTTTGAATTTGAACGAACTCGCCGATATTTACGTTAAATTTGAGCCGTATTTGCGCCGAATGTGACCTTTTGAAAAAACCCGTGGGCGCCGCGACTGGGGGCATCACGCCCCAGTGCGCGGTTTAGCGCCGGTGCGCCCCAGGGACGATTTTTAGCCCCTCCCGAGGGACCAACGGCTGAAGATGCCCTTAGGTACACTAGCATGTCGGACGATGTCCCGATCGTCCTAAGATTCTGGAACATCTCGTTTCCTGGGATAACAAATGCATATTTCCTTAGTTTTCCTAGTCCGAAATTAAATCTGTGGAAACTAACGCTGTTCTTATTTTATTTTTAATTGAGTTGCCGCTTCCTAAAAAGAGTGTAGGGCTGGTCGAATTAGAAATGGAACCAATCAGCGCCTGTAGCTCAGTGGATAGAGCGTCCGTTTCCTAAGCGGAAGGCCGTAGGTTCGACCCCTACCTGGCGCGTCAATTTTTTATATCATTCTTTTCCCCCAAAGCTTTCCAACAAAGCTGGGCGTTAACCTTCTTCTCTACGAATTAGTGAATTGTTGGATGTGCTATACAGTTTGAATTATAATTTCCTGGATTCAATTCTTTTTTGCTGATTCTCTTGTGCCAAAGCTTTCCAACAAAGCTGGGCCTGAGCCAGAAATCTAGAAATCAATAAATTGTTGGATTTGCTATACTGTTTGAAAGCTAATTGACTAGCTTTGCACACTGTAGCTTGTCTATAATTTAGCGTACCCTAACTAATTAAAAAGCTTTGATTGATTATATGAAAATAACTCGAAATTTGACCATGAAATTCTTTCAAACGAAGCATGTTTTTTGCTAGCATATATTTCTCTTGCATTCGAAGAGAAATAAATAAAGTGATGCAATTCCTATTTGAGTCTACAACATTAATGCATGAAACAGTAAACCCATAATTTTATTCGGAGCTCGGGCTCATCTAAACTCAGTGAACAGTAAAATCAAAACAAATAGTAATTAAATTAAAAAATATCTGATTTTTTTCATGCAACATGCTTCGGTGCATCTGGTGCATGCAAAAAATTCGGGGATAAACATCATTCGAGTTGCTCGCGCAGAAAAATAAAGAAAATGGCTATGAATAGTGCATTTTTTAATCTTTTTCATAGGCCTGATTTTTATTCATGTGCTCCTCGAATGCCCAAATTCCACTAAATTTGGCACGGGCATCACACATTCGACCATCTTGTACTATGATTTTTCTTGATTTTTATGCTATTTAAATGATTTTACTGTTGACACCTGGTTGTATCTGGACCTGGATGCAGAATCGTCATGTGCACTGTAAACCCAACGTCACAGAAAGAAGGGAAACAATATAATTTCCCAACACATATATAAAATTCTTATTTAAAAAACAAGGTGACTACCACACAAAAAGGGTAATTAGCCCAAAAAACTATGAAGAAAAGAAAAATTGTTGGGACACTGATCTACCCCGGCAAAGTGGCGTTTTGGGACCCGTGTCTCCATGGAGGCCGACGCTTTTAAAAAAATACCAAATTTGAATTTAGATGCGCCAAAACCTCTAGAAAAATATCCCACATGCATTCAGGTGTGTTGCACAACTACATATCTATTTTTTATTTAAATCCATTAACTCGTAAGCTACACAAAAAATGACAGATGTGTTAATTGTTAATCAAATTTGATGGGTTGAACCAAAGGGGAGTATGGACCCGGTCTTTGAGAACTAGGGCTAGACCAGGGTCTCTGGAGATTGGCTTAGGGCAACAGCAGGACGCAGGAACCCACATACTCACTTGCATTGGATGATCGGGTGATACGATTTGTCCAGAACTAATATGTGATATGGTATGTCCAACTATTAGGGTAGACCACCACTAAATAAATAGGGCAAAACTATTTTCTGCAAAGAGCCTTGAGCCCCACCAGGCAAAGTGCATGTAGGTGAACATTATTCCAATTGGTTGTGGACTTGCCAGTACATTCAATGTATTGACCCTAGTGGATGCAACGCCATGTTGAAGGTGATTTCTACGATGAGTAACTCATGTAGGGTTTCGTGCCTCCACTCGACTTGGTTCCCAGTGGTGTTGATGGATCTTACCAAGACATAAGTGATCAATTTCGACATGAATAATTTGAAGTCACTTTTTGGTGGGAAAAATATTTGAAGTTGGGATATGAGATATTATGAAAACGAAATTATATAAAGGTATTCATATAGGAAACGTCGAAGACTTTGCCTCAAAAGTTGTGCTCAAGACATTGCGGCCATTCGTATGGCTGTATGATTGACATTGATTGCATGGCTGATTGAATTCACGGTGATTAAGAAACTAATGTGTACGTGGATACACATTTGATGCCTTGGTGTCCTCATCATGCTTCTTATGTTGTAAACTGAGTGTAATTCAAAAAGCATAAGACCACGCAGGGATGAATGGAATGCTATGCCAAAAGTCGGTGACATTAAGGACAAGTACGGTAGCTGAAAGCAACTACCTCGCGAAACATGAGGTGTGGACATTAAACGCTCAATGTGTTAGCCTAGATAAATCCTTCATAATTGAGATAACCCCACACAATGATAAGGGATTTGTTTAGAATATACTCCCATCGTTTCTTCTTAGTCCGCATATAAGATTTGGTCAAAGTCAAACTTTGTAAAGTTTGACCAACTTTGTAGGAAAAAATATCAACATCTACAATACTGTTGGAAATATGCCCTAGAGGCAATAATAAAAGAGTTATTATTATATTTCCTTGTTCATGATAATCGTTTATTATCCATGCTATAACTGTATTGATTGGAAACTCAAATACATGTGTGGATGAATAGACAGACTTTGTGTCCCTAGTGAGCCTCTACAGGACTAGCTCGTTGATCAAAGATGACCGCGGTTTCCAGGTCATAGACATGAGTTGTCATTTGATAACGGGATCACATCATTAGGAGAATGATGTGATGGACGAGACCCAAACGTTAAACATAGCTTTTGATCGTGTCAGTTATCGCTATAGTTTTCTGCATGTCAAGTATAAGTTCCTATGACCATGAGGTCATGTAACTCACTGACACCGTAGGAGTGCTTTGTGTGTGCCAAACGTCACAACGTAACTGGGTGACTATAAAGGTACTCTACAGGTATCTCCGAGGGTGTCTGTTGAGTTGACATGGATCGAGACTGGGATTTGTCACTCCGTGTGACGGAGAGGTATCTCCGGGCCCACTCGGTAATACGTCATCTCAATGAGCTCAAAGTGACTAAGTAGTTGGTCACGGGATTATGTATTACGGTAACGAGTAAAGAGACTTGCCGGCAACGAGATTGAACTAGGTATAGAGATACCGACGATCGAATCTCGGGCAAGTAACATACCGACGAGACAAAGGGAACTGTATACAGGATTGCCTGAATCCTTGACATCGTGGTTCATCCGATGAGATCATCGAGAAACATGTGGGAACCAATATGGGTATCCAGATCCCGCTATTGGTTATTGACCTGGGAGTGTCTCGGTCATGTCTACATGGTTTCCGAACCCGCAGGGTCTACACACTTAAGGTTCGGTGACGCTAGGGTTGTTAGTGAGAACAGTGCATGGTTACCGAAGGTTGTTCGGAGTCCCGGATGAGATCTCGGACGTGACGAGGGTCTCCGGAATGGTCCGGGGACGAAGATTGATATATAGGATGAAAGGTTTCGGAGTCCGGAAGTGTTCCGGGGAGCATCGGGAAATCGGCGGATTACCGAAAAGGGTTTCGGGGGTCCCGGAAGTGGTTCTGGGCCTAGTGGGCCACAAGGGGGGACACAACAGCCCTCATAGGGCTGTGCGCCCCCCCTGGGCCCTCTCCTCATGCGCCAAGAGGGGTGGACCCCCCTAGGGCAGCCGCACCCCCTTAGCCTTGGGGGGCAAGGCACCTGGGGGGGAAACCCTAGCCCCAGGGGGCGCCGCCCCCTTCCCCCTTTGCCCTGGCCGCCGCCCCTAGGGGAAACCCTAGGGCGCCCCTCCCCTCTCTACCCCCCTATATAAAGAGAGGCAGAGGGAGGGCAGCCAACACACGTTCGTGCCTCGGTGCTGCCCTCCCTCTCCCACTACAATCTTCGGTTTCTCGCGGTGCTTGGCGAAGCCCTGCAGGAATCCTCCACCACCATCTCCACCACGCCGTCGTGCTGCCGGTGTCTCCATCAACCTCTCCTCCACCCCTTGCTGGATCAAGAAGGAGGAGACGTCCCTGAGCCGTACGTGTGAAGAACGCGGAGGCACCGTTGCTTCGGTGCTAGGATCTTCGGCGATCTGAATCGCGGCGAGTACGACTCCATCAACCGCGTTCTTGAACGCTTCCGCTTAGCGATCTACAAGGGTACGTGGATCCAACTCTCCTCTCGTAGTAGCATCTCCTAGATTGATCTTGGTGAACGTAGGAAAAATTTTTGTTTCCCATGCAACGTTCCCCAACAGTGGCATCATGAGCTAGGATCTTGCGTAGATGCTTTCTCGAGTAGAACACAAAAGGGTTTGTGGGCGTTGATGTTTAAATTGCTGCCCTCCTTAGTCTTTCTTGATTCAGCGGTATTATGGGATGAAGCGGCCCGGACCAACTTTACATGTCCACGTACATGAGACCGGTTCCATCGACAGACATGTGACTTTTGTTGCATAAGATGGCTGGCGGGTGTCTGTCTCTCCTATCTTAGTTGAATCGGAATAGAACAAGGCGGTCCTTGTAGAAGGTTAAATAGCAACTTGAATATCACCGTTGTGGCTTTGCATAGGTAAGAAGCGTTCTTGCTAGATACCCATAGCAGCCACGTAAAACATGCAACAACAAATTAGAGGACGTCTAACTTGTTTTTGCAGGGTATGTATGTGATATGATATGGCCAATGACATGATGTGATATATTTGATGTATGAGATGATCATGTTGTAATAGTTAATATCGACTTGCATGTCGATGCATACGGCAACCGGCAGGAGCCATAGGGTTGTCTTTAATTTTTGTATGACCTGCGTGTCAATCATTAAGCGCTTTGTAATGCTTTACTTTATCGCTAAACGGTAGCAATAGTAGTAAGAGCATGGTGGGCGCGCGACAACCCCGATGGCGACACGATGATGGAGATCATGATGATGGAGATCATGGTGTGGCGCCGGTGACGATGGAGATCATGCCGGTGCTTTGGAGATGGAGATCAAAAGCACGAGTTGATGGCCATATCATGTCACTTATGATTTGCATGTGATGTTAATCCTTTTATGCATCTTATTTTGCTTAGGATGACGGTAGCATTATAAGATGATCCTTCACTAAAATTTCAAGATAAAATTGTGTTCCCCCCGAGTGTGCGCCGTTGCGAAGGTTCGTCGTTTCGAAGCACCACGTGATGATCGGGTGTGATAGACTCTACGTTCGCATACAACGGGTGCAAGCCAGTTTTGCACATGCAGAACACTCGGGTTAGACTTGACGAGCCTAGCATGTACAGACATGGCCTCGGAACACGGAGGACCGAAAGGTCGAGCATGAGTCATATAGTAGATATGATCAACATGTTGATGTTCACCATTGACACCACCTCATCTCACGTGATGATCGGACTTGGGTTGGTGAATTTGGATCATGTCATGCTCGAATGACCGGAGGGATGTCAATTTGAGTGGGAGTTATAAATAATTTGATTAGGTAATAACTCACTTATCATGAACAATAGTCTAAAATGTCTTTGCAAATTTTTGGTTGTAGATGGCTCGCGCAGTAGCTCCCCTGAATTTTAATGCGTTCCTAGAGAAAGCTAAACTGAAAGATGACGGGAGCAACTTTGTGGACTGGCTCCGCAATCTGAGGATCATCCTCACAACTGCCCAAAAGGTTTATGTCCTAAATGCACCGCTAGGTGACCCCCCCGCTCCTACAGCCCCTGCAGACGTTTTGAACGTCTGGCAGACACGTTCGGATGACTATTCGATAGTGCAGTGTGCCATGTTGTACGGCTTGGAAGGAGGACTTCAAAGGCGTTTTGAACGTCATGGTGCATATGAGATGTACACGGAGTTGAAGTTCATCTTTGAAAAGAATGCTAAGATCGAGAGGTATGAGACCACCGATAAATTCTTTGCTTGCAAGATGGAGGAGAATTCGTCTGTCAGTGAGCACTTACTGAAGATGTCTGGGTACTATACCCGCATAGCTGATCTGGGACTTGTGTTCCCGGATGAGGCTATCATTGACAGAATTCTCCAGTCACTCCCTCCAAGCTACAAGAGCTTCGTGCAGCAGTATAACATGCAAGGGATGAACAAGACCATCGCCGAGCTGTTTTCGATGTTGAAAGTCGCTGAGGCAGACATCCAGAAGGAGTATCAAGTGTTGATGGTCAATAAAACCACCAGTTTCAAGAAGAATGGCAAGGGCAAGAAGGGTAACTCTAAGAAGGGTGGCAAAGCAGTTGCTAATCCAGTGAAGAAACCCAAGGCTGGGCCCAAGCCAGAGACTGAGTGTTTCTATTGCAAGGGGAACGGCCACTGGAAGCGGAACTGCCCCAAGTATCTGGCGGACAAGAAGGGGGCCAACAACAACAAAGGTATATGTGATATACATGTTATTGATGTGTACCTTACCAACTCTCGTTGTAGTGCCTGGGTATTCGATACCGGTTCGGTTGCTCACATTTGCAACTCTAAACAGGAACTGCGGAATAAACGGAGGCTGGCGAAGGACGAAGTGACGATGCGCGTGGGAAATGGTTCCAAGGTTGATGTGATCGCCGTCGGCACGCTCGCTCTTCGATTACCATCGGGATTAGTTATGAACCTGAATAATTGTTATTTAGTGCCTGCGTTAAGCATGAACATTATATCTGGATCTTGTTTATTGCGAGACGGTTACTCATTTAAATCAGAGAATAATGGTTGTTCTATTTATATGAGTAATATCTTTTATGGTCATGCACCCGAAGTTAGGGGTTTATTCTTATTGAATCTCGATAGTGATGATACACATGTTCATAACATTGATGCCAAAAGATGTAGAGTTGATAATGATAATACCACTTTCTTGTGGCACTGCCGTCTGGGTCATATCGGCGCGAAACGCATGAAGAAGCTCCATGCTGATGGACTTTTGGAGTCTCTTGATTTTGAATCACTTGACACGTGCGAGCCGTGCCTCATGGGCAAGATGACAAGGACCCCGTTTTCAGGGACAATGGAACGGGCAAGTGACTTATTGGAAATCATACATACTGATGTGTGCGGTCCGATGAGTGTAACGGCGCGCGGTGGATATCGTTATTTTCTCACCTTCACTGACGACTTAAGTAGATATGGGTATATTTACTTGATGAAGCATAAGTCTGAAACTTTTGAAAAGTTCAAGCAATTTCAGAGTGAAGTTGAAAATCATCGTAACAAGAAGATCAAGTTCCTACGATCTGATCGAGGGGGAGAATATCTGAGTTATGAGTTTGGTGATCACTTAAGAAAATGTGGAATTGTTTCACAGTTGACGCCACCTGGAACACCACAGCGTAATGGTGTGTCCGAACGTCGTAATCGAACCCTATTAGATATGGTACGTTCTATGATGTCTCTGGCCGATTTGCCACTATCGTTTTGGGGATATGCGTTAGAGACAGCTGCATTCACTTTAAATAGGGCTCCATCTAAGTCCGTTGAGACAACACCGTATGAACTGTGGTTTGGTAAGAAACCTAAGTTGTCTTTTCTCAAGGTTTGGGGTTGCGATGCTTATGTCAAAAGGCTTCAGCCAGAAAAGCTCGAACCCAAAGCGGACAAATGTGTCTTCATAGGATACCCAAAAGAAACAGTTGGGTACACCTTCTATCTCAGATCCGAGGGCAAAGTGTTTGTCACTAAGAACGGGTCCTTTCTCGAGAAAGAGTTTCTCTCGAAAGAATTGAGTGGGAGGAAGGTAGAACTTGATGAGGTTATTGAACCTCTGCTTCAACCAGAGAGTAGCGCAGCACAGAAAGATGTTTTTGTGGAGCCTGCAGAGGTTGAAGAGGAAGCCAATGATGATGATCAAGGAGCTTCTGATCAAGTTACTACCGAACCTCGTAGGTCGACAAGGGTACGCACTGCACCTGAGTGGTATGGTAACCCTGTCTTGGAGGTCATGTTGTTAGACAACGGTGAACCTACGAGCTATGGAGAAGAGATGGTGGGCCCGGATTCCGACAAATGGTTAGAGGCCATGAAATCCGAGATGGGATCCATGTATGAAAACAAAGTATGGACTTTGGAAGTATTACCTGAAGGGCGGAAGGCCATTCAGAATAAATGGATTTTTAAGAGGAAGACGGACGCTGACGGTAATGTCACCGTGTATAAAGCTCGACTTGTGGCAAAGGGTTTTTCACAAGTTCAAGGGATTGACTACGATGAGACTTTCTCACCCGTAGCGATGCTTAAATCCGTCCGAATCATGTTAGCAATAGCTGCATATTTCGATTATGAAATTTGGCAGATGGATGTCAAAACAGCGTTCCTTAACGGTTTTCTTAAGGAAGAGTTGTATATGATGCAACCGGAAGGTTTTGTCGATCCAGAGAATGCTGACAAAGTATGCAGGCTCCAGCGTTCCATTTATGGGCTGGTGCAAGCATCTCGGAGTTGGAATCTTCGCTTTGATGAGGTGATCAAAGCGTTTGGGTTTTTACAAGTTTACAATGAAGCTTGTATTTACAAGAAAGTGAGTGGGAGCTCTATAGCGTTTCTAATATTATATGTGGATGACATATTGCTGATTGGAAACAATATAGAATTTTTGGATAGCGTGAAGGGGTATTTGAACAAGAGTTTTTCGATGAAGGATCTCGGTGAAGCTGCTTTCATATTGGGCATCAAGATCTATAGAGATAGATCAAGACGCTTGATAGGACTTTCACAAAGTACATACCTTGATAAAGTTTTGAAGAAGTTCAAAATGGATCAATCCAAGAAGGGGTTCTTGCCGGTATTGCAAGGTACAAAGTTGAGTAAGACTCAATGCCCAGTGACTGCGGAAGATAGAGAAAAGATGAGTGTCGTCCCCTATGCTTCAGCCATAGGCTCTATCATGTATGCAATGCTGTGCACAAAACCAGATGTCAGCCTTGCCATAAGTATGGCCGGAAGGTTTCAAAGTAATCCTGGTATGGATCACTGGACAGCGGTCAAGAATATCCTAAAGTACCTGAAAAGGACTAAGGAGATGTTTCTCGTTTATGGAGGTGATCAAGAGCTCGTCGTAAAGGGTTACGTCGATGCAAGCTTTGACACTGATCCGGATGACTCTAAGTCTCAAACCGGATACGTATATATTCTCAACGGGGGAGCGGTAAGCTGGTGCAGTTCCAAGCAGAGCGTGGTAGCTGATTCTACATGTGAAGCGGAGTATATAGCTGCCTCGGAGGCGGCAAAGGAAGGTGTCTGGATGAAGGAGTTCATGACAGATCTTGGAGTTGTGCCTAGTGCACTGAACCCAATGACTCTGTTCTGTGACAACACTGGTGCCATTGCTCTAGCCAAGGAACCAAGGTTTCACAAGAGGACCAGACACATAAAGCGACGCTTAAATTCCATCCGCGATTCGGTCAAGGAGGAGGACATAAGTATTTGCAAAGTACACACGGATTTGAATGTTGCAGATCCGTTGACTAAGCCTCTTCCACGGGCTAAGCATGATCAACACCAAGACTCTATGGGTGTTAGATTCATTACCTTGTAATGCTAGATTATTGACTCTAGTGCAAGTGGGAGACTGTTGGAAATATGCCCTAGAGGCAATAATAAAAGAGTTATTATTATATTTCCTTGTTCATGATAATCGTTTATTATCCATGCTATAACTGTATTGATTGGAAACTCAAATACATGTGTGGATGAATAGACAGACTTTGTGTCCCTAGTGAGCCTCTACAGGACTAGCTCGTTGATCAAAGATGACCGCGGTTTCCAGGTCATAGACATGAGTTGTCATTTGATAACGGGATCACATCATTAGGAGAATGATGTGATGGACGAGACCCAAACGTTAAACATAGCTTTTGATCGTGTCAGTTATCGCTATAGTTTTCTGCATGTCAAGTATAAGTTCCTATGACCATGAGGTCATGTAACTCACTGACACCGTAGGAGTGCTTTGTGTGTGCCAAACCTCACAACGTAACTGGGTGACTATAAAGGTACTCTACAGGTATCTCCGAGGGTGTCTGTTGAGTTGACATGGATCGAGACTGGGATTTGTCACTCCGTGTGACGGAGAGGTATCTCCGGGCCCACTCGGTAATACGTCATCTCAATGAGCTCAAAGTGACTAAGTAGTTGGTCACGGGATTATGTATTACGGTAACGAGTAAAGAGACTTGCCGGTAACGTGATTGAACTAGGTATAGAGATACCGACGATCGAATCTCGGGCAAGTAACATACCGACGAGACAAAGGGAACTGTATACGGGATTGCCTGAATCCTTGACATCATGGTTCATCCGATGAGATCATCGAGAAACGTGTGGGAACCAATATGGGTATCCAGATCCCGCTATTGGTTATTGACCTGGGAGTGTCTCGGTCATGTCTGCATGGTTTCCGAACCCGCAGGGTCTACACACTTAAGGTTCGGTGACGCTAGGGTTGTTAGTGAGAACAGTGCATGGTTACCGAAGGTTGTTCGGAGTCCCGGATGAGATCCCGGACATGACGAGGGTCTCCGGAATGGTCCGGAGACGAAGATTGATATATAGGATGAAAGGTTTCGGAGTCCGGAAGTGTTCCGGGGAGCATCGGGAAATCGGCGGATTACCGAAAAGGGTTTCGGGGGTCCCGGAAGTGGTTCTGGGCCTAATGGGCCACAAAGGGGGGACACCACAGCCCTCATAGGGCTGTGCGCCCCCCCCCCTGGGCCCTCTCCTATGGCGCATGGGGGGCTGGCCCCTCCTAGGGCAGCCGCACCCCCTGGCTTGGGGGGCAAGGCACCTAGGGGGGGGAAACCCTAGGGCCTGCGCAGCCCTTGGCCGCCGCCCCCCCACTGCCCTGGCCGCCGGCCCCCCTAGGGGAAACCCTAGGGCGCCCCCCTCCCATCTATTCCCCCTATATATAGAGGGGCAGAGGGAGGGCAGCCAACACACGTTTGTGCCTCGGTGCTGCCCTCCCTCTCCCATAACATCTTCATCTCCCGCGGTGCTTGGCGAAGCCCTGCTGGAATCCTCCACCACCATCACCACCACGCCGTCGTGCTGCCGGTCTCTCCATCAACCTCTCCTCCACCCCTTGCTGGATCAAGAAGGAGGAGACGTCCCCGAGCCGTACGTGTGAAGAACGCGGAGGCACCGTTGCTTCGGTGCTTGGATCTTCAGCGATCTGAATCGCGGCGAGTACGACTCCATCAACCGCGTTCTTGAACGCTTCCGCTTAGCGATCTACAAGGGTACGTAGATCCAACTCTCCTCTCGTAGATGCATCTCCTAGATTGATCTTGGTGAACCGTAGGAAAATTTTTGTTTCCCATGCAACGTTCCCCAACAGTGGCATCATGAGCTAGGATCTTGCATAGATGCTTTCTCGAGTAGAACACAAAAGGGTTTGTGGGCGTTGATGTTTAAATTGCTGCCCTCCTTAGTCTTTCTTGATTCAGCGGTATTATGGGATGAAGCGGCCCGGACCAACTTTACATGTCCACGTACATGAGACCGGTTCCATCGACAGACATGTGACTTTTGTTGCATAAGATGGCTGGCGGGTGTCTGTCTCTCCTATCTTAGTTGAATCGGAATAGACAAAGGCGGTCCTTGTAGAAGGTTAAATAGCAACTTAAATATCACCGTTGTGGCTTTGCGTAGGTAAGAAGCGTTCTTGCTAGATACCCATAGCAGCCACGTAAAACATGCAACAACAAATTAGAGGACGTCTAACTTGTTTTTGCAGGGTATGTATGTGATATGATATGGCCAATGACATGATGAAATATATTTGATGTATGAGATGATCATGTTGTAATAGTTAATATCGACTTGCATGTCGATGTATACGGCAACCGGCAGGAGCCATAGGGTTGTCTTTAACTTTTGTATGACCTGCGTGTCAATCATTAAGCGCTATGTAATGCTTTACTTTATCGCTAAACGGTAGCAATAGTAGTAAGAGCATGGTGGGCGCGCGACAACCCCGATGGCGACACGATGATGGAGATCATGATGATGGGGATCATGGTGTTGCGCCGGTGACGATGGAGATCATGCCGGTGCTTTGGAGATGGAGATCAAAAGCACGAGTTGATGGCCATATCATGTCACTTATGATTTGCATGTGATGTTAATCCTTTTATGCATCTTATTTTGCTTAGGAAATATGCCCTAGAGGCAATAATAAAAGAGTTATTATTATATTTCCTTGTTCATGATAATCGTTTATTATCCATGCTATAACTGTATTGAATGGAAACTCAAATACACGTGTGGATAAATAGACAGACTTTGTGTCCCTAGTGAGCCTCTACAGGACTAGCTCGTTGATCAAAGATGACCGCGGTTTCCAGGTCATAGACATGAGTTGTCATTTGATAACGGGATCACATCATTAGGAGAATGATGTGATGGACGAGACCCAAACGTTAACATAGCTTTTGATCGTGTCAGTTATCGCTATAGTTTTCTGCATGTCAAGTATAAGTTCCTATGACCATGAGATCATGTAACTCACTGACACCGTAGGAGTGCTTTGTGTGTACCAAACGTCACAACGTAACTGGGTGACTATAAAGGTACTCTACAGGTATCTCCGAGGGTGTCTGTTGAGTTGACATGGATCGAGACTGGGATTTGTCACTCCGTATGACGGAGAGGTATCTCCGGGCCCACTCGGTAATACGTCATCTCAATGAGCTCAAAGTGACTAAGTAGTTGGTCACGGGATTATGTATTATGGTAACGAGTAAAGAGACTTGCCGGTAACGAGATTGAACTAGGTATAGAGATACCGACGATCGAATCTCGGGCAAGTAACATACCGACGAGACAAAGGGAACTGTATACAGGATTGCCTGAATCCTTGACATCGTGGTTCATCCGATGAGATCATCGAGAAACATGTGGGAACCAATATGGGTATCCAGATCCCGCTATTGGTTATTGACCTGGGAGTGTCTCGGTCATGTCTACATGGTTTCCGAACCCGCAGGGTCTACACACTTAAGGTTCGGTGACGCTAGGGTTGTTAGTGAGAACAGTGCATGGTTACCGAAGGTTGTTCGGAGTCCCGGATGAGATCCCGGACGTGACGAGGGTCTCCGGAATGGTCCGGGGACGAAGATTGATATATAGGATGAAAGGTTTCGGAGTCCGGAAGTGTTCCGGGGAGCATCGGGAAATCGGCGGATTACCGAAAAGGGTTTCGGGGGTCCCGGAAGTGGTTCTGGGCCTAGTGGGCCACAAGGGGGGACACAACAGCCCTCATAGGATTTTCTCACAACAGCCCTCATAGGATTTTCTCACAACAGCCCTCATAGGATTTTCTCACAACAGCCCTCAAGAAGACGGACGTGGACGGTAATGTTACCATCTATGAAGCTCGACTTGTGGCGAAGAGTTTTTCACAAGTTCAAGGAGTTGACTACGATGAGATTTTCTCACCCGTAGCGATGCTTAAGTCCGTCGGAATCATGTTAGCATTAGCTGCATTTGTGAAATCTGGCAGATGGATGTCAAAAACAAGTTTCCTTACCAGTTTTCGTAAGGAAAGGTTGTATGTGATACAATCAAAAAGGTTTTGTCGATCCTAAGGATGCTAAAAGGTATGCTAGCTCCAGCGATCCTTCCATGGACTAGAGCAAGCATCTCGGAGTCGGAATATACGCTTTGATGGAGTGATCAAAGTTTTTGGGTTTATACAAAGGTTGCTAGAAACTTGTATTTACAATAAAGTGAGTGGGAGCACTACAACATTTCTGATAAGTATATGTGAATGACATATTGTTGATCCGAAATGATGTAGAATTTCTGGAAAGCATAAAGGGTTGTTTGAAAAAAGAGTATTCCAAAGAAAGACCTGGATAAAGTTGCTTACATATTGGGCATCAAGTGGTAGATCAAGACGCCTGATGATACTTTCAAAAGGAATGCACACCTTTGACATGATTTTGAAGGAGTTCAAAATAGATCAGTCAAAGAAGGAGTTCTTACCTGAGTTGTAAGGTGTGAAGTTAAGTAAGACTCAAAGCTTGACCGCGGCAAAAGAATGAGGAAGGACGAAGGTCGTCCCCTATGCTTTTGTCATAGGCTCTATACAATATGCCATGCTGAGTACCGCACCTGATGTGTGCCTTGCCACATGTATGGCAAGAGGGTGATCCAGGAGTGGATCGCTAGATAGCGGTCAAAACTATCCTTACAGGAATAAGGAAATGTTTCTCGGTTATGGACGTGATAAAGAGTTCGACGTAAAGGGTTACGTCGATGCAAGCTTAACACATATCCGAATAGCTCTGAGTAGAGATACCGGATACGTATAATGGAGCAACAATTTGGAATAGCTCCAAGTGGAACGTGGTAGCAGCATCTACGATATGACATAAAATTTTGCGAAATTCATAGGGATCTGAATGTTGCAAACCCGTTGACTACAACCTCTCTCACAAGCATAACATGATCAAACCCAGAACTCATTGAGTGTTAATCACATAGTAATGTGAATTAAATTATTGACTCTAGTAAACTCTTGGATGTTAGTCACATGGCGATGTGACCTGTGAGTGTTAATCACATGTCGATGTGAACTAGATTATTGACTCTAGTGCAAGTGGGAGACTGTTGGAAATATGCCATAGAGGCAATAATAAATTGGTTATTATTATATTTCCTTATTCATGATAATTGTTTATTATCCATGCTAGAATTGTATTGACAGGAAACTCAGATACATGTGTGGATACATAGACAAACACCATGTCCCTAGTGAGCCTCTAGTTGCCTAGCTCGTTGATCAATAGATGGTTGCGGTTTCCTGACCATGGACATTGGATGTCGTTGATAACGGGATCACATCATTAGGAGAATGATGTAATGGACAAGACCCCATCCTAAGCCTAGCACAAGATCGTGTAGTTCGTATGCTAAAGCTTTTCTAAATGTCAAGTATCTTTTCCTTAGACCATGAGATTGTGCAACTCCCGGGTACCGTAAGAATGCTTTGGGTGTACCAAACGTCACAACGTAACTGGGTGGCTATAAAGGTGCACTACGGGTATCTCCGAAAGTGTCTGTTGGGTTGGCACGAATCGAGACTGGGATTTGTCACTCCGTGTGACGGAGAGGTATCTCTGGGCCCACTCGGTAGGACATCATCATAATGTGCACAATGTGAGCAAGGAGTTGATCACGGGATGATGTGTTACGGAACGAGTAAAGAGACTTGCCGGTAACGAGATTGAACAAGGTATCGGGATACCGACGATCGAATCTCGGGCAAGTACTATACCGGTAGACAAAGGGAATTGTATATGGGATTGATTGAATCCTCGACATCATGGTTCATCCGATGAGATCATCGAGGAGCATGTGGGAGCCAACATGGGTATCCAGATCGCGCTGTTGGTTATTGACCAGAGAGTCGTCTCGGTCATGTCTGCGTGTCTCCCGAACCCGTAGGGTCTACACACTTAAGGTTCAGTGACGCTAGGGTTATAGAGATATAAGTATGCGGTAACCGGAAAATTGTTCGGAGTCCCGGATGAGAGCCAGGACATCACGAGGAGTTCCGGAATGGTCCGGAGGTAAAGATTTATATATAGGAAGTCCAGTTTCGGCCACCGGGAAAGTTTCGAGGGTCACCGGTATTGTACCGGGACCACCGGAAGGGTCTCGGGGGTCCACCAGGTGGGGCCACCTATCCCGGAGGGCCCCATGGGCTGAAAGGGGAAGGGAACCAGCCCCTGGTGGGCTGGTGCGCCCCCCTTGGTCCTCCCCATGCGCCTAGGGTGGGAAACCCTAGGGGTGGGGGGCGCCCCACCTGACTTGGGGGGCAAGTCACCCCCCTGGCCGCCCCCCCCCCCCCCTTGATATTGGATCTCTAGGGGCCCGGCGCCCCCCAGGGCCCCTATATATAGTGGGGGGAGGGAGGGCAGCCGCACCCTAATCCCTGGCGCCTCCCTCTCCCTCCCGTGAGACCCATTCCTCCGCCAGTTGCCCTTGGCGAAGCCCTGCTGGAATCTCGCTGCTTCCACCACCACGCCGTCGTGCTGCTGGATCTCCATCAACCTCTCCTCCCCCCTTGTTGGACCAAGAAAGAGGAGACGTCTCTGCACCGTACGTGTGTTGAACGCGGAGGTGCCGTCCGTTCGGCGCTAGGATCATCGGTGATTTGGATCACGACGAGTACGACTCCATCATCCCCGTTCTCTTGAACGCTTCCGCTCGCGATCTACTAGGGTATGTAGATGCACTCCCCTCTCCCTCGTTGCTAGATGACTCCATAGATTGATCTTGGTGATGCGTAGAAAATTTTAAAATTCTGCTACGTTCCCCAACATGAGATTGCCAGCATCCTCTCAGTGTCTGCCACTGTTGATTCTCTCTGCGACTGCGGTCCGAACACCTTGACAACAACAGTTGCAAACCTGACCATGGCTTCTCCGCATGTGCTCTCAGACATCAGTAGGTATTCGTTCCATGAATCTGCGGTCGTGCCATATGCAAGAATCCGGAGCGCAGCCTTACACTTCTGGTAACCAGGAAAGCCAATCGTTCCCACGAAGTCCTTCTTCAGGATGAAGTAGTCATCATAGGACCGGGTCATGGTACAAACGATTGAATACAGTCTTTCACATCTGAAAACGCCGGCGAAAATGCTCAGCAAATAGTGCATCGGGCGCAAAGTAGTGGGCCATCAGTGTCAAGTGGCCGCGCGCCCTGTTGGGGTCGAGCACTCGATGACCCTTGACCGAGTCCTAGAAATTGCGAACTTGATCCTCCGCACGCTCCGCCTCTTCAAGGACTGCATTCATCATCACCGTCACATAGGAGTACTCCTCCTCGTCCGACGAGCCGTCGGACGACGCAACATACTTGTCGTACTCTAGATCAGAATCCATTTCTAGAAAGAAGAAGGGACAACTATTTTTTAGCTCTGGCAAATCATTGAACAGTTCCGGGGCATAGTGAGAATAGCAGTAACTGATGGTACCTCACAGGGCGGTCGAAGGATAGAGGTTGAACGGAGACGGAGGAGAAGCGGGATGGATTCCTGCTGGAGAGCTGGAGGTGAGGGATGCGCAGATTTCCGACAGGGGTGTGTCGTGGTGGCCGGGGTGGTGCAGCGGCGGCGAAGGCAAGAGAGAAATAAGGAAGCAGAGGAAATGAGGACGATGGAGTTGCGGGTTCAGGAAGGGTTTTGGGTGGGCCATGGGGTATTGAATTCTTATTTTTTGCGTGTCTAGACTCCATAAAGCTCCCCCATTTTTGTCTTCGTTTTACGGGAGAATTTGCTCGACGGTACAAAACTTGGTGTGTGCATGCAAATACAGTGCTAATCGGGTCAGTACACGTAAAATATGATGACGTGGCAGTATAATTCGTTTGGTGTGCACATGTGGCATGGGCCAGCATGCAGCGGCCGAACATGATGCTTTGCATTAACGTCTCTATGACCAGTGGGACCCACCTGTCAGTACAAAAGGAAAAATTGACATGAAAAATATTGGCCACTGGAACTCACACCGTCGACGTGAAGCTGTAATGAGCAAGCGTGCTAGCTACTTCACGCTTCATGTTTTGATGTCTATTGAGCTTATTTTTTTAGGGTCTATAAACCTTTATTAAGTCACAATGTCCATGGCGCCCAAATCGGGCAAGACAGCAAGCCAAACATGGCGCCTAAATCGAAGAGAAGAAGTCGCTTTCGCGAGAGAATGAGCCTCACCATTGTACTCATGCTTCTCATGAATGACCTTGCGTGCTTGAAAACCTTTGGGGCAAAAGTCTTTTTCTGTAAACCTTCACCTCAATGAATAATATCTCAAAGAATGGTAGTGTAGCGGCACGGAGCTGCGGTTTCAATGGCCGCCACAACCTCATTTGTAAACGAACACGCTCTTGCAGCATAATTGGGCTGCAATCAGTGCGGCCCATTTATAAATGTTATTTTCTTCCTTCTGTAGAAATTTCTAAAAATATGTAAACTATAGTCACTGTAATAAAGGTGATGTTTGAATATTTGTGTGTTTGTAAAAATATTTATTATATAAACCATGAAACTGTCAAAAATACAAACACAAAAATAACTACATAAATATTATTCATGAAGCTGTCAAAAATAATCATTTTTACTTATAAAAATATGCTATATATAAACCATGAGTGTATTGAAATGTTTAGTAAATACAAGCATTTTGAGTATGCACTTATAGAGTATATTTAAAATTGTTTAGTAAATACACAAAATTATACACTCATGACCTATATTTCAATTATATAAAATTATGAATATAAGCCACCAATATACAAAAGAGAATTAATATGAGAATTATGAATATAGGGGATGAGTAAAAATTACACACAAGTTAATATTAATAAATATTTAGTAATTATTTGTGTTCATAGTTTTGTTTAAGTTAAGTATAATCCACAAGTGAACATCCATAAACAAATTAAATTTTAGAGTACGAATATTTTTATTATAAAAAGATTTTAAACAACATACTTATGAATTATAAAAATGTGTGCAATAATTGACATATTTGCATTATTAAAAGTATAAAATTTATATTTAATAAAATATGTGTATCATTTCAAATTAATTAATATTATTTATTTATATAAATTATTTGAAAATAATACATAAATATTTGAAAAGGTACATGAACAATTTTTAATAGTATGTTTTTATATTTGTATGTATATATTTATAACACACGAATATTTGAACTTTATTTTGATTGTTGCGACTTTAATGTAGATAGTTTTGTTAAATTTCTAGAAAAAACTAACAAGTGCAATATGCACCGCATTGGTTGCAGCACATTTAAACCCCACAAGTTCAGGGCTTAAAATATATAAAGCCTGGTTATCCATTGATTACAACAAATTTCATTCAGCTAGATGGCTACCATGGCCTGCTAGCTAGCTCAAGTTTGGTGTTTCGAGTCCAATTTTCCACCATTTTTTCTTGCTCAAGTTTGGTGGTTCGAGTCCTATTGTCCACCATTTTTTTGCGTAAAAAAATAGAAGTTACTTAAAATTTACTTTCCCACCATATTTTTTTTGCATCATTTGGAGTTGTGTATCGGAAGTTGTGACCATTTTTTTGGAAGATGTCCACGCTGTCAATGTTGGGCAAGAATCCGATAAATTTTAGTATAACTCTCCAAGTTGACTGCTTATTCTCCCAAGAAAGCCATGCAGAGTTGTTACTTTTTGGAAAAAAAAATTCTCACCTATCTAAGAGGGGATGTCCTAGGTTATAAAAACCCCACCACCACCATCCTTTTAGGGATGTTTTGTCAAGCCTTCCGGCCACAAGATTACGGAGCAAGACTGCTAGAGACCCAAGAGATCCTTACTACTCCCTCCGTCTAGGTGTATAAGTCATCTTAGCTTGTGCACCGGGACCAAGGCGCGGAGGGGGAAATGAGAGTACTTAATGCTTATTTGCTAATTAATAGCATTTTATGCAATGAACTGACAATTGCATGTTGTGTTTGCTAGTCTTAGGTAATTAAAAGCATACACGCCTCACATCCTTATTGGTTGATTTCTTTATTTAGGTCAGGAAACAAGAATTGGGGTGCGAGTTAATGTACCGCGCCTAAGTGTTTTGGGATAATTTGGTTTTCCTAAGATGACTTATACATCTAGAGGGAGGGAATACACTTGATCTTATGAGTTCATCCGAATTCGCGAGAAAGAGCCTCTTGTATCCGCTAATTCCTGCTCTACAGTTCTAGCTATTTTTTTAGTCGTTGATTGTTTTTGAGATAGCTAACCGCTTATTCCAAGCAGCCAGTTCTAGCTATTTTGTGTTGGTTAGTCCTTGTTTGGGTGTTCCGTGATTGTTGCGACTGAGGGTTGGAGTTCTTGCAATTTCGCTCAACCTTCCCAACCTACTGGTCATATCCAGCCTTGACAGGTTAAAGATAGTTATCCCAACTTTTTACAGCTAGTTATACTCCCTGATTAAGGTGAAGATTGAGCCACCCTCTTGCTTAAAGAATCTTCCATCGGTTTGCGCATCAGATTTCGTAAATGATTTCAGTGATTTTACAAGGAGGAGATACCAAAGTATGTAAATAAGACAGATCAAAGGGTTGAATCAATCAGTGAATAAACGATTCTTGATTAAAGTATTCATAAAGAAAACGCTGAAGACTTTCGCCTCAAAAATTGTGCTGAAGACACAGCGGCCGTATACCTGTATGATTGACATTGATCACATGGCTGATACAGTTGACGATGATTAAGAAACTAATGTATACTTGCGTACAACCGTACACATTCGATGGCTTGGTGTCCTTATCATTGTTTAGGAGTGATTCGTGTCCTTATCATGCCTCTTATGCTGTAATCTGAGTGTAATTCAAATAGCATAACTCAAGTATCAAAGAGGTGAATCACGCGCTTCAAGAATATGGGAGGTAGTTGGGGTTGCAGTTAGAGACTGTTTAGAACTTCACTTCTGCTTCGGTAGACCCCCCTAAACACATCGAGGGCTGAGATTGTCCCATACCCCTTCATAATGGAGGGCAAGATGGTCTTTATAAAAGTACGCCGTGAGTCCTTGTATACGGATTACACAGACATGAACGAGCCGGCCCAATAAGCCATGCCCCTCCTAATAATAAAAGAGGGTAAAAATGGAAGAAAAGGGCGAGCTAATGAGGATTCGAACACCAGACCTCATGCATAAAGGCACGGGTTGCTAACCACTTCACCCTCCAATCCTTGTGGAAATTTGTGGCCCTAAACATATATGAAAACACAACAGCGTTCATACATATGAAATATTTTCTCAAAAAAAAATTCAAACTTTTACTGAACAAAGCAGGAACAATTCTGAAATGCTGTATTTTTATTTTTATTTCCGTTTCTCCTATTTTTTTATTTTTTATTTATTTTCTTTTGTTTTTCAAAATTCACAAACTATTTTAAATCTTGAACCTTTTTTTAAAATTTGTGAACTTTTCAAATTCGTAAATATTTTCTTAAATTCGTGAACTTTTTTCCAAACTCTTTTGTAAAATTTGTGATTTTTTTTTCAATTTCGTAATTTACCGAACTCTTTGCTGGTGTTCGGATCGCTCCCAAGCCCACTTCTGACCACCCTCTCTCACACAAACCCCTCGCCCCGCACCCGATCGCGTTCTTACCCCGCGCCAGCTGCCTGCATTCATGCCGATGTAGAGCGCGCCGCTCCACATTGAAAACGGCTCAGGGCGGACACGACCTCTCCCTGCCTCCGCCATTGAAGCGGCGCGTCGGCCGAGGGCACCGCCCGCGAGCATCTCTGGTGTCCGCGCATGTTCAATGGCGAAGACGCATTACTAGATGGGGCGGACGGATATCTACTACATCGGTTCTATGCCCTATCCGTCTGTATGCCGTTATTAAGCAGGCTCGCCGTCTGAGAGATGACGGGACGGGCGGACAACCGCCATGACCGCGAGCGGGAACGCTCTATGGGACAGGTCTGTCACTGGAGATCAAGCACACGGTGGTCATCGCGTGGCACAGCCGCCATGCCAGGCGAAATGAGGCTGGATTGCCGGCCAGTTTGCCCAAGGTCTCCGACGACGAGGACAACTCCACGATGGAGACAGGCTCCGACGACACCGTCCCGACTCCCATGCCTCGTGTGCACGTCGGCTTCACCATGGAGCAGGCGCAGACGCAGTACAACACCGCCATGGCGGAGGTGCAGCCTAGGCCAGCGTCGCGTAGGAGGGACATCGATACAACATGTTCCTCCTGGAGCAGCACCGGCTAGCGAAACGGCCGCCACTGAGCCGCAGCTATGGGCGATCGCAGAGGAGAATAAGGTCAGCTGCGCCTCCTACGGGTCGCCGATGAACCATCCGGCGGCCCGATGGGACAACGGCAGCTCTGTTAACTGACTCAGTCCGAGTCAGCGTATATAATTGCCCAACACGAGGCACGGGTGTCACACGCACCCAACTTCTCCTGGGTATAGTCCCACCTCGTCCGTGAGAGGAGATGAAGCAAAGATTTGCAACTATATTAAAGGTGTTGCTGCTGCATTTGAATGACAACTACTGAACATTGTACCGTACTGAATTTTCATTTATCTATTTTCAATTACAATTTTTGGTTTTTGTTTGTCTATCAGAATTAAAAAATTAACCAAATGGTAAAAGGTAAAATTTTGGTTTATACCGAAAACCCACTCCTAGTTGCTGGTTTTTAAAATTAAAAAAATTCATAGTTTAAAGAAAAGGCCACCAGTTTAAATAAGTTTATCGATATAAAGAAAGTACATGAATGTAACAAAAAGTTCATGAAACTGAAAAAAGGTTTATCGATTTGAGAAAAGTACATAAATGTGCCAAAACTTTCGGGAAATTGAAAAACATTAGGCAGTTTTGTAGGAATGTTTTTTCCAAATCGAGTTTCACATTTTTTTTCAAATTCGTAAACTTTTTTCAGATCGATTAATTTTTTTCAGTTTCACCATCTTTTTTGTCCTTGGAGCTAGGGGTGGGCATAACAACCAACAAACCAAATACCGAACATAAAGAACTATTTTTTCTGTTATTTTGTGATGTTGTTGGAAAATTTCTGCCACATGTTCGCGTTATAATATTTATTCCTGTTAATAAAAATATTTGCATTTAAAAAAATCACTATTTCAAAACTTGTTCTTGTTTTCAAATTTGTTCATTTTTTCATAAATGTTTGAGATACCGAAAAAATGTTCGCATTTCAAAATGTTTTTCATTACAATAGTTTGTTCAGAAACTTGAAATCACATTTATTTTTTTTTAAAAAGAAAATCACGTTTGGAATTGATAAAAGTTTAATCTGTTTGCGGCTGATGGTTCATATACACTGGGTTGCCTTGTTAGACACCAAATCTCTGTAATTATAGTAGCTAGTGACGCATTTTACTAGCGAGAGGTCGTTTTTTCGAGAAAAAAACTTGCAAGAGGTCCTTTGTTCAATTCCCCGCACAGACTTGAGTTTTGGGAATTTCTGCTAACTGCCTTTTAAGTTTTGCTGATCTTTCTTTAAGGGTCGCACTGTAAACCTAAGACAACAACCTGGTGGCCGTGGTGGTTAGCAAAGTGGGCTTACTTCCACCAGGTTTTATGTTCGAATCCCAGCCCCAACACACAATTTTTTTCTATGTTTTTCCACCTTATTATGTGGTTCTACCGCTTGCTGCTGCAAACGGGCCGGCCCAGGTGAGCTGCCCTGTGCGTAACGTGGGCTGTACGTACAGCTCTGCCACGTACGGGGGTGTGTATACCTGATGACTAAATGACCATACTGTCCTTATACGGTTTGTGAGGGGGGTCTACCGAAGCATGGCTCAAACTTTTAACTAGTTGGTGGCCAGCGTGACATCCACCACTAAGGAACAATTGGAGGAATGTCAAATCGGTTGTTCAGTTAACCTATCATTTAGAATGTATTTAATTACGAATCAAGGTAGTAGAGCTCGGTCATTCTGACCCGCGTTGGATGATTAGAACGCGCAAGTCAATCTGTGGAGGTTACGGCCATGTGCACCTATACGACCGTTGGAACCGCGATCTCATATGTTAACACGACAATCATTCCTCTCCACGGCCTCATTCCTAAGCTAGCAAGCTAGTTAGCTAGATTCCTATTTAAGCACCACCATTGTAGCAATCATTCCTCACATCCAAACCCACTCGACCACCACAATATCTAGGAAGCTAAGCAAGCTGCGAGAGCAGCTAAACCATCTGATCTCTACCCCCCTGTTTCTGGGACTCTCATTAGAAAGATGGCAGCTGGGATGCGCTTCGTGCAGCTGTTCGCGGCGGTTCTCGCGTTCTGCTTCGCGCCCGCCAACTCCGGCTACTGGCTTCCGGCCTATGCCACCTTCTACGGCGGCGCCGACGGCTCTGACACAATGGGTAAGATAGCCAAGTTTGCTCCAGCACCATCAATTTGCCCAATAGAAATAGATTTAACCAAGTCTTAGTCGATGCTATATTCATAAGATCTTACGGAGACATTCGTGAAAATTTTCATTTTAACCTTTTTTGTTTTTCTTCTTCATATGCTATGCCACTTTAAGTTTTAGTCGACTAAGAGCTAGCCTATCCATAGATTATTTATCATCTGCGTGTGCATGTCTGACCGTATGTTTTTGCATGTGCAATGAGCAGGTGGCGCATGTGGGTATGGGAACCTGTACAATGCGGGGTATGGGATCAACAACGCGGCGCTGAGCACGGTGCTCTTCAACAACGGCCTGTCGTGCGGGCAGTGCTACCTCATAACCTGTGACACCGGCAAGTCGAACATGTGCAAGCCCGGCACGTCCATCACCGTCTCAGCCACCAACTTCTGCCCTCCCAACTGGGCTCTCGCCAGTGACAACGGCGGGTGGTGCAACCCTCCCCGTGTCCACTTCGACATGTCCCAACCCTCCTGGGAGAACCTCGCCATCTACCGCGCCGGCATTGTCCCTGTCCTCTACCAGCAGGTCGCGTGCCAGAGGCAGGGCGGCCTGCGCTTCACCATCAACGGCTTCAATTACTTCGAGCTTGTACTGGTGACCAACATCGCCATGAGCGGGTCGATCAAGAGCATGTCGGTGAAAGGAACCAACACGGCATGGATCCCCATGTCCCAGAACTGGGGTGCTAACTGGCAGTGCCTAGCAGGGCTGACCGGACAAGCGCTCAGCTTCGCGATTACCTCCTCCGGCGGCCAGTACAAGGTCTTCCAGGACGTCATCCCGGCCTGGTGGCTGTTCGGACAGACTTTCAGCACCTGGCAACAGTTCGACTACTAGTAGCTATAACAATGTATAATTTGTCACTTACGTACTATTATCAGTTTGCTTCGTTCGGATCGTACAAGCATGGAACTGTCCAAACACATAAACATTATTCCCTTTTGATTGTTCGGTTTGTTGTCCATCGAGTCAGGGGAGCCACAAATCTTTGTAGAGGGGGGTAATAGAAGAGATAAAAGGCTCGAGCGGACTAAATATTAAGGACATTATAACCAAGCCTAAACGGAGCCCTCTCATGCACTTAGCAATTTTGGCCGTCAGATTTTAGTTGCCGGCTATATCTGCCGTCCGATTGCGAGTATTCTAAGTGGGCTGGCTGTCCTATGAGGAGCTACTCCGGGGGCCGAATCGCAGCATTCTGGTTCGTTGGGCCAGCACATGAAAAAGCCCATGTAGTCCTCTACCATATTTCCCGATATCCTAAAAACACATCGAGAACCCTAATGGAGGAGATGCCATGGCTCATGGTGCGGTGGCGACGCCTTCCTCGTGACCTGCACCCCCTGCGGTGATGGCCCCCCTCCGACCCTGAAGCCATCTGGTGGTGCCTACAGCAACTCGTCCGCTCGCCTCGCCCCGTGCGGTACCGTCTCTCATGTTAGAATTAATCCGAGGCATACCGTTGATCATCCGAGTACCAAGCAATCACACGAGGCACGACACCGAGATTTGTTAACGAGGTTCACCGATATGGCTACATCCCCGGGGCATGACTGCGGGCGCTTCTCCCCGTGACACCGTCACAATACCGCACACCGGCCACCCGGGCGCCGGCACATGCCGCCGGCTTCCTCTTGCGCGCCTGTGCTATTATGTTGGCATAGGTTACATCGTGTGTCTACCCTCGCTATATAAGAGAGGCCTAGGATACAAGTGTCCTACTAGGACACGACTCCATATCCTATCTAAACACAATACAACTACAAGTCCAACTGTAACCTACCTTGTACATAATATTCGACACAACTCTAACAAACTCCACCTTGGCGAATATTCTCCACCACATTGAATTTATCAATGCGTCAAACTTCCATGTACATTGGACTTGAGCTTATCCCATGAGTACCGCTGCTACTCCAAAGACTCCATATGACTCCACCTGCAACTTGTAGTCCCTTCTTTTCTTGATCACAGTCAACACTCGAGCAAAATTAAGTTCCACATTACTCTAGTTAGCGCTCCCAACTTCCAGAGTATCAGTCCAACGCCATCACACACTGATCGCTGACCTGCGTGAAAGTGAACAACTCACATATTGGGTGTCACACATAAGAGTTACCTGAACTCAACATCACCGCTCTTTTCTCGACCGCCTGTCTGAAACATGAAGGAATTTCACCGTTGCTTGTAGTCATCCCGAGTCAAATACGCAGTTGTCTCACCACATGTATGACCACCAGAGCCCTGGCCCGTCTCCATGTTGTTGGGGAACGTAGTATTTTAAAATTTTCATACGATCACGCAAGATCTATCTACCAGATGCATAGCAACGAGAGGGAAGAGTGTGTCTACGTACCCTCGTAGACCGGAAGCGGAAGCGTCAAGTGACGCGGTTGATGTAGTCGAACTTCTTCGCGATCCAACCGATCAAGCACCGAACGTACGGCACCTCCGCGTTCAGCACACGTTCAGCTTGATGACGTCCCACGAGCTCTTGATCCAGTTGAGCTTCACGGGAGAGTTTCGTCAGCACGATGGCGTGGTGACGGATATGATGTATCTACCGGCGCAGGGCTTCGCCTAAGCACTGCGACGGTATGACCGAGGTGTGTTTCTGTGGAGGGGGGCACCGCACACGGCTAGAACAATTCAACTTGTGTGTCTTTGGGTGCCCCCTGCCCCCGTATATAAAGGAGCAAGGGGGGAGGCCGGCCGGCCCTCCTATGGTGCGGCTAGGGTGCAATCCTACTAGGAATAGGATTGCAATCCTATTCCTAGTAGGAACTACCAAAGAAGGAAGAAGGGGGAAGGAAAGAGAGGGAGAGGGAGAGGGAAAGAGGGGCCGCGCCCCCCTCCCCTTGTCCTATTCGGACTCCTCCTAGGGAGGGGGCGCGCCACCTCCTGCCTGCTGCCCTCTCTCTCCCCTATGGCCCACCAGGGCCCACCATTCCCCCGGGGGGCTCCGGTAACCCCCCCGGCACTCCGGTAAATTCCGAAACTTTCCAGAACACTTCCGGTGTCCGAATATAGTCGTCCAATATATCAATCTTTATGTCTCGGACATTCCGAGACTCCTCGTCATGTCCGTGATCTCATCCGGGACTCCGAACTACCTTCGGTACATCAAAACTCATAAACTCATAATACCGATCGTCATCAAACGTTAAGCGTGCGGACCCTACGGGTTCGAGAACTATGTAGACATGACCGAGACTCATCTCCGGTCAATAACCAATAGTGGAACCTGGATGCTCATATTGGCTCCTACATATTCTACGAAGATCTTTATCGGTCAAACCGCATAACAACATACGTTGTTCCTTTTGTCATCGGTATGTTACTTGCCCGAGATTCGATCGTCGGTATCTCTATACCTAGTTCAATCTCGTTACCGGCAAGTCTCTTTACTCGTTCCGTAACACATCATCTCGTGACTAACTCATTAGTCTTTTGCTTGCAAGGCTTATTGTGATGTGTGTTACCGAGAGGGCCCAGAGATACCTCTCCGACATTCGGAGTGACAAATCCTAATCTTGATCTATGCCAACACCACGAATACTTTCGGAGACACCTGTAGAGCATCTTTATGATCACCCAGTTACGTTGTGACGTTTGATAGCACACAAGGTGTTCCTACGGTATTCGGGAGTTGCATAATTTCATAGTCATAGGAACATGTATAAGTCATGAAGAAAGCAATAGCAGTAAAACTAAACGATCATAGTGCTATGCTAACGGATGGGTCTAGTCCATCACATCATTCTCCTAATGATGTGATCCCGTTGATCAAATGACAACTCATGTCTATGGCTAGGAAACATAGCCATCTTTGATCAATGAGCTAGTCTAGTAGAGGCATACTAGGGACATACTGTTTTGTCTATGTATCCACACATGTACTAAGTTTCCGGTTAATACAATTCTAGCATGAATAAAAGACATTTATCATGATATAAGGAAATACAAATAACATCTTTATTATTGCCTCTAGGGCATATTTCCTTCACATGTGTCGTGCATACCGCACGTCTCGCCGCTATTACCGCGTCGAGCCTCCGCTGTCCCGTTCGAGTTCCAAGGATTGCGAAACCACACCACTCAACCCCCACTGGAGAGTACCACCTATTATCACCGACCGATGACGAGTTTCACCTTCCATCAGACCACTGGGCTCCAGTCTGACCTACGTGTCCCTCGCTTTTTCCCGTCTCGCTGAATAAGCTTCGACTCTCTGTGCACCTACGCCGTAGCCCCTCAATCCAGCTCCACCTTCAACATGACTCCATGGTAGATGATCAGTCCACCGTCGCGCCCCATCGACTTCAAGCTCTCATGTGTACCGTCTTGAATCAACCCTACGCCATAGTCTTGTCGAAGCCACACAAGCACTCGGGCCTGCGCCACGTGTTTCCATGCCCCAGAAGTCGGTCACCATCAGCATCACGCTCCTATGTCGTCGCCGCCAATCCCACCAAACCGACTTGCGTCGATTCCGTCAAACTGTCTAGTCTGACCCAGCCGATCTCATTGGACTGTATGACACGCTCGAGGCTCCCATACCGTCTTCCACGAATTCCCATCCATCACATGATACTTTTATCTCAGTTGTCATGACTTCCCGCAACGCCTTCAAGCATCCCTGTTGTGCCAACAAATTTTTCACCCATGTCTGCCATAACCCAAGGTTTCCAGTTCCGTGAACTTCTCCACCTCAAACCTAGTATCCGATGACACCATGGTTCTTCATATAGCTGACAATGTGAAAAAAAAGTCCGAGTTTCCCGCGCGATGCCCAAGTAGAGAACTCGTGTACTACTAGTAACAAATCAACCAGTTGACTGTATGTGAATTTGCTCTTGACCTTGGACTCAACTCCCGATGCTAGCTTGCTTTGCCAAAAGCTTTCCAATGTACTACCGTATCACGTTGATTTTTTTCGCTACATGTGATCTGCCTCTCGTGTCATGAAGACTCGGTCTCCTTTTTGTCTTCAAATAAATCTCGTCCGCTTGCACGCACCTGCCGCAACGCGCCCTGCCTGGACCTCGTTGTCTGGCCTTGTACATGCTCCGTTCAGCTGGCCCACCTGCTCCCCAGCGCCCACACGTGGACCATGGCCTGCACAAGGCTAGCCTCCCAGCCGCCAGACACCAATGAGGACCCTTTGTTGGAACTGTCGTGGGATTGGCGATCCCGCGACGGTTCGGGAGCTCCGCGATCTAGTGGAGGCTTGTGCGCCGATGGTGCTTTGCATTGTGGAGACACAGCTCGCGAAGTATCGGGTGGAAGGCTTGGCGGGTAGTTTAGGTTTTTCAGGTCGTTTTGGAGTTGATAGTAGTGGTAGAAGTGGAGGTTTGTGTTTGTTTTGGAGAAATAATGTTGATCTTGAAATAAAAACTTATTCCCGATATCATATTGACTCGGTGGTTAAAGAACCGGGCAAGGACCCGTGGCGCTTGTCTTGTTTCTATGGTGCAGCTAACAGGAGCATGAGGTATAAAACATGGGATACTATGAAATTCTTACACGGAGAGAATGCACTACCATGGGTTTGCATGGGTGATTTTAATGAAATACTTCGGCCGAAGGAGCAGATGGGTCCGAATGAGCGAGACAGCGCCCAAATAGAAGGATTCAGAGAAGCGGTGGACATGCATGTGCGAGCTAGCAGATCTTGGGTACAAAGGCCTGGACTGGACCTTTGAGAAAAGAATTGTCGGTGGAGAGTACTGTAGGGTACGTCTCGACCGTGCCCTAGCAATGGCAAGCTGGTCAGCTATGTTCCCGTTTGCTTCTGTCGAGCACCTCACAGAGGCTAAGTCTGATCATAGCCCCATTTTACTGAATAATGAGCTGGAAGCGAACAACTTGTGGATTGCACTGAAGAAGCCATTTCGTTATGAGTGCATGTGGGAAACTGATGGCAACTTTGGTGCTGCCGTGCAGCAGGCGTGGAACCTGAATCAACCGGCGACCACAGTGGCAGAACATGCTGCCAAGCTCACCTCTGTAGGTTCGTCACTAAAGCACTGGGGGCGCGTGACGTTCGGGGCAATTCGGCAAGAACTCAGGAGGCTGCGCCAACAACTTACGGAATTGAGAGCAGACCCGTTGCGAGTTGGACCGGGTGAGGAGGAAAAGAAAATGCAGGACCAGATTGTGGAGATGTCATTCCGTGAGGAGGTAATGATCAGCGGTCTCGTATAAACTGGCTCTCGGCAGGCGATCGTAATACGCAATATTTTCAGAAAAAAGCAAGTGCCAGGAGAGCCAAAAATACTATCACCCAGCTCCAGAAACCGGATGGAACGATCGCTTCTGACCCAGAAGAGTTGGCCGAAATGATAAACGAGTTTTATGAAAACATGTACATGTCGGAAGGATGTATAGGGATTGAGGAAGTGTTATCGCATATACCTGCCAGAGTTGATGGAGGTATGAATGCTAGGCTAAATGCCCCATACACAAAAGATGAAGTCAAAGAGGCACTCTTTCAAATGTTCCCAGCTAAAGCACCAGGACCCGATGGATTCCCTGCGCATTTTTTCCAGAGACATTGGGAGCTTTGTGGTGAAGAGGTAACTGGCATGATTATTAGATTGCTTAATGGAGAGGACTCACCGAAGGATATCAACCGGACGTTCATCGTTCTTATTCCCAAGATAGTTAGTCCAAAAATTCTAGGACAATTTCGGCCTATAAGTCTTTGCAACGTGATCTATAAAATTGCATCAAAGGTCTTAGCAAACAGGCTGGAGATCATTCTCCCCGAGGTAATTTCTGAAGAGCAGTCGGCCTTTGTGCCCGGACGTCTCATCACGGATAATTTCATAACGGCTAATGAGTGCTTGCATTATATGAAAATAAGGAGAGTTAAAGGAAATCATTTTGTTGCATTAAAGTTGGACATGATGAAGGCGTATGACAGACTAGAATGGTCCTATTTAAAAGCAATCATGCTAAAGCTCGGCATCAGTCCACGGTTTACAGAGACGGTAATGAGGTGGGTGTCATCAGTCTCTTTTTCAGCACTGTTCAACGGTGGCAGTCTGCATGAGTTCAGGCCTACGAAGGGATTGAGACAAGGGGACCCTATTTCCCCGTATCTATTCCTGTTGGCAGCAGAGGGTCTCTCATGTTTGTTGAAAGCTCAAGGTGTTGGTGTTCGTGGACTGTCAGTGGCAGAAACGGCACCAGCGATTAATTATCTCCTCTCTGCAGATGACAGCCTTTTGTTTTTTGAAGCTAATGGTGAAAGTGCAGCACAAGTCCGAGACCTCTTGAGAGTATACTGTGATGCTTCTGACCAACGCATTAATATGGATAAATCATCGATCTATTTCAGTAAGGGCATTCCAGAGGCAACACAGAATGAGATTAAAAATGTCCTGGATGTGCAGAACGAGTCTTTGTCTGAGAGATACTTGGGCCTACCTACATATGTTGGCAAAAGCAAGGAAGGAAGTTTCAGATATTTGAAGGACATAATTTGGAAGCATATTCAAGGATGGATGGAGAAGTGTTTGTCAGCAGGGGGAAAAGAAGTGTTAATTAAATCTGTTGCACAATCCATTCCGACTTATTCCATGTCCTGTTTTAAGCTACCCCGAGGCCTGAGCGAGCACATAAACGGTCTTCTTCGGAAGTTTTGGTGGGGAAGCAAACAAGGTCAGAGGAAACCTGCGTGGGTGTCCTGGAAGACGATGTGCAAACCAAAAAATATGGGCGGGATAGGTTTCAGGGACATTGAGCTCTTTAACTTGGCCTTATTAGCACGTCAAGTATGGCGTCTACTGCAAGACTCGGAGTCTTTAAGTGCACGAGTGCTGCGGGCGAGGTACTACCCGCAAGGCAACATTCTTGATGCAGCGCTGGGAAACCACCCCTCCCAGGTCTGGCGCTCTTTGATGGAAGGGAGAGACTTGCTTGTTTTGGGCCTGATTAGAAGAATTGGCACTTGTTCGGATACGCGAATTTGGGAAGATAACTGGCTACCACGAGACTACAAGCTGGAAGCACTTTGCCCTATCTCTGCCAACCCGCCCCAGTTTGTATCAGAACTAATTGACACACCAACCAGAACATGGAACAAACAATTGCTAACAGAACACTTTATCAGCCCAGATGTGGAAGTGATTATGAATATCCCACTAAGTTCGCGGGTGCAACCAGACTTTTGGGCTTGGCATTATGATAGGAGGGGTGTGTTCACTGTCAGGTCAGCTTATCGGATGATCAACGGTATTAAACATCAACGAGAAGATTGGCTTGACCATAGACCGAGTCACTCGAATCGTGAAGCTGAAAGTAAGTCTTGGTCTCAGCTATGGAAAGTAAAAGTCCCGTCTAAGATAAGGGTTTTTGTCTGGCGATTAGCACAAATGTCCCTTCCAACGGGCTCTGTCCGCCATGAGCGAAATATGGCAACATCTTCTGCATGTTGCTTATGTGATGAGGAGCACGACTCTTGTCGCCATTCGTTGTTTGATTGTCGGATGGCACGTTGCGTTTGGGCACTGGGCGACGAAGAGATTCTTGAACATGTCATATCCAACAGAAGTGTTGATGCACGGCTTTGGCTGTTCTGGTTGTTTGACACAATGAACCAACAGGACCTTGCGAGGGTTCTGATCACTATGTGGGCGATTTGGTGGGCTCGGCGAAGATCGATCCATGATGACGAATTCCAGAGCCCGTTGTCGACGATGTGCTTTGTGAATAGGTATTTGCAGGACCTGGAGATTGCTACCACGAGGGCCCCTACTGGTACAGCCAGCGCAACCAAGAGTTCATAGATGGATCCCACCTGGGGAAGATGTGGCTAAAATCAATGTTGATGGTGCTATTTCCCGCCAAGGTAGAGTGGGTGCTTCTGCTGCTGTTTGTAGGGAAAAAAACGGCACCTATCTTGGAGCCTCGGCGGTGGTCTTCGATGGTCTAGTCGACGCATCAAGTCTGGAAGCTCAAGCCTGCAATGAGGCTCTTGCCCTTGCGCAAGACCTGCTATTGACACATGCGATAATAGCGTCGGACTGCATGCAGGTTGTCTCAGACATTAATGGAGCATCGTGCTCTTCTTCTTATGCTTTAGTTCTGGATGAGATTAGAGATAGAATTACAGATTTTGTAAAAGTTAGCTTTTGTTTTGAATTGAGGGAGGCAAACTTTGAAGCTCGTGCCTCGGCAAAGGCAGCTTCATCGCTCTCTTTTGGGCGCTATCTGTGGCTAGGGAACCCACCAGACATTATTTGTATTCCTTCTGTCGTGATCGATGAATAAATCCCTAGTTCACCTAAAAAAAAGCCGCCAGACGCCAGCGATCCCACAGCAGGTACCCGCGCCTGCCTGATGCTCGCCCGATCGATCCATCCGATCTTGTCGAGAATTCGGCCTCGACTCGATTCACTTGCGTCCGCTGCACGATCGCCTCCGTGACAAACCAAATCAGCGCTCAGCCAGCCCGATCAACTCTCACCGCCTCCGAACAACCTAGCTCATGATACCACTTGTTAGAATAATCCGAGGCATACCGTTGATCATCCGAGTACCAAGCAATCACACGAGGCACGACACTGAGATTTGTTAACGAGGTTCACCGATATTGCTACATCCCCGGGGCATGACTACGGGCGCTCCTCCCTGTGACACCGTCACAATACCGCACGCCGGCCACCCGGGCGCCGGCACATGCCGCCGGCTCCCCCTTGTGCGCCTGTGCTATTATGTTGGCATAGGTTACATCGTGTGTCTACCCTCGCTATATAAGAGAGGCCTAGGATACAAGTGTCCTTCTAGGACACGACTCCATATCCTATCTAAACACAATACAACTACAAGTCCAACTGTAACCTACCTTGTACATAATATTCGACACAACTCCAACATCTCCTACGACCCCTACCTCATGCGGCAGCCCCTACCGCGACTCATCAGCTGGCCGGTGTGGCGGCGCTCCCCTCCCTATCATCTCCCCCTCGTCTTTCTCCACAGGGAACCTGGTATGCCACCGACGCTTTCTCCACCGGGAACCTGGTATGCCACCAATCATACGTACACACGGGGATCCACGATTTGGGCAAGCATCTGGAAAACGACAAAGGAGCCCTATGGGGTTTACAAGCTATTGTAGTTGTTGATTCGTTGGTTGGTCTACACTGCCTAGAGCATGATGTACGTGCACAACTGGGTAAGCACGATGAAGTGGACAATCCTCGCCGATCATACCGACATGATGTGCGCCAAACACTTCACCTCCTCCACCTGTTGCACCATGCACAACCGCCATGGGTCCGTCGACA
The DNA here is from genome assembly GCA_902687465.1 of Secale cereale. Taxonomy (NCBI): domain Eukaryota; kingdom Viridiplantae; phylum Streptophyta; class Magnoliopsida; order Poales; family Poaceae; genus Secale; species Secale cereale. Next base: position 21,940,997 of record LR738715.1, on the reverse strand, counting down.
TCCTCCCATTTGCACAGAGAGTGTCCTCGGGGCCCGCATGGCCGCCTTGTCCAGGCATGTGTAGTGGTCAATGTAGGCCGGCTTGGAGATGAGCTTCATTCGATTCAACGGGTCGAACAACTCGACGTCACCGCCAGCTCGCGGGAGCTGGCGCTTTCATTCAGCGGCGATGAGGACTTGAGCGAAGCTGCGGAAGACAAGGGCGGGGGCGTGGGGCGTTGAAGCGCATGCCCATGAAGACGACACACAAGAGTCCCATGAGCGCCGTAGGCACGGCGATCCCCAACGACCAGTTGACGTTGCTCTGGAGATAGATGATGATGGTGGTTGAGATCATCATGGACCATTAAGAAGATAAAGTGATACTAGTTGAAGAAGCTCGTGATGCCGCGGCGACCATTAGTGGTCGGCATGTTGAACTGGTCGGCCCCAAAGACTAGGGTTGCAGGTTGAGTGCTACTAGCGCCTATGGCCATGAGAAGCAGGACACCAGGAGTGTGGTGGGCTGGGAGCTGGTGGGGCCCTCACACTGACGCCCTTTGGATGTGTTGCATGCCCGACGGTAGCGGGCATCGAGCGCGGTGGTGAAGATGAGGATGAACTTGCCGACAAAGACATGGTGGTGACAGCGATGGTAGTGTAGCTGACATAGGCACCAAATAAGATGGCGATGTTGCTTGTGCTGAAGAATACATTGAGGAGTGTGGCGACGACGACGCTTGGCACGTTGTACACTCTTGTTAGAGTAAAATGCTAGAGCTACGTAAAAATTGTTACGTGATCTACGTAATGGATAACGTGGAAGGTTTTAATTGGATCAGTAGAGGTGAAGGGGCCCACCCCCGTTAAAATCAGGGGGGTCGATAGGTTTAGATAGGAAATTTACGTAGGCTTTCGTAGTCTCTTAGGTGTAGGATTATCGCTCTTGTTAGGTACACTAGCATGTTGGATGATGTCTCGGCGTCCTAATATTCTGGAACGCACCATCGGGGGTCAGAGAGGGCGGGGCGACCTCCGTCCTCGTAGCAATGGTGGCGCCGGCAGGTGGCGCCAGAGATTTGTTGCCTAACGAGTGAGGGGTGCCAGGAATCCTGGTAGAGGGGAGACAATAGAAGAGATAAAAGGTTGGGGCGGGCAAATATGTAAATCTATAGCATCTTAAACTAACAATTTGTACAAAACTATATCATGGGGAGCCATGGCCCCTGCTAGCCCACCCCTGGCTCTGTTCCTGCATCTGCATCGAGTGGCAGTAGATTTGAATTGTAAAATCTGTAATCCTCGACCACCTTGACGTTAAGGACTATTTGACATGTAACAATATCGACCCTCCCCTCCATCTAGAACTATATATACCAGAAGTGGACATGTCCGCTTTGCTGTGTCGTTTTCTTTCCAGCGTTTCACCTTTAAGTTTTGCTTTCATGGTTAAATTTAAATTATATTTTACATGTCTATGCCGAATTTTCAGGATAAGTTATCCATCCTGCAAATAGGGTAAACAGGTAGAATTGTATAGTTTAGGAAGCAAAACATATACGAGGAAATTACACATAGTGCCAACAGACTCCAATTATGACTTGACGAAATACTTCTTAATAAAAATTCTTAAATGGTAAAATAGTCATGTACTCCCTCCGTAAACTAATGTAAGAGCTTTTAGATCACTATTTTAGTAATCTAAATGCTCTTATATTAGTTTACAGAGGGAGTACACTATAGTGCGGCTTTATATAGTTTATCTTCTTATCCAGTTAGTTAGATTGAGTTAATTAGAATTCCCTCCATACCCAAGATTTGATCAAGATGTATGTACAATTCCAAAATTTCTCCCTCTTGCAAAAGTTCTAACCCATAATATAAACAAGTCATATGATGCAAATCTAACCGAATTAAGAGTGTATTGGCATAACCCTGAAGCGAAGATAGTAATTAAAAAAAGTGAACAAATTGAAAGATAAACAAGAGCACATTACAGCAAGAGGTTTTTGATATGATAGTGAATAGTAAGCACAACACTTTTCTAATTTGCCAACAATTCTCCCAACAAATAGAACAGAATAGTAAAAATAATTGGCCTAAGCTGGTGTCGGCCTTCTTCTAGTTGTCGTCCTCGAGCTTGATGTCACCACGCCCACGTGGGTGTGCTCGTTGTCGGACTCCTTGAACCTATACCACTATGTGCTAGCCATTAAGTAGATGAGGTTCACGGCGGCGATGGCGGTGGTGACCAGGTAGAACAAGCCTACACTCCCCTTGTCCAGATCCCACGCAAGCTATTTAGGCTGCCCGCCCCGGCATCACATCGCCCTGTGCACCACTGTTACTGTCAGCCCACTCCCATAGCTTGCCAACGCGAACACATGAAGTAGAGCGCTCCCGCCATGCTCCGCATATTCTCTAGGAACTATTGGTAGTAGAACTCGATCTGCCAGGCGGCGCCAAATGCCTCTGACAAACATACCAGCAGCTATTGTGGCACCGACCGGAAGCATGACATCGATGTGTTGATCGACCGTCATCACTGCTCCACGGTCGTCGGCAGCAGCATCATCGGCATTGATGCCGATCTGCTGGAGCGGATCATGCTACCCTTGTGTTTCGCGAAGCGTCGGAGCGTCGGCACCCTGAACCGACCATACATGGGGATCCACGCCATGGGCTGGCATCTGGAAGACGACAAAGGAGCCCTGCAGGGTGTAGAAGCTAATGTAGTTGTTGATTCATCGATTGGTATGCAGTGCCTGGAGCACGATGTATGTGCCCAACTGGGTGAGCACGATGAAGTAGACAATCCCCGCCGATCGCAACGAAATGATGTGCGCCAAACACTTCACCTCCTCCACCTGTTGCATTATGCACAACTGTCATGGGACCTTCGACATCCTCCCACTAGCACAGAGAGTATCCTCGGGGGCAGCATGGCCGCCTTTTGTAAGCACGTGAAGTGGTCAATGTAGGGCGGCTTAGAGATGAGCTTGATCCGATCCAATGGGTCGAGCAACTCGACATCATGGCCATGAAGAGTGTGGTAGGCACGACGAGCCCCAAGGCACAGTTGATGTTGCTCTCGAGGTAAATGATGATGGTGGTCGAGATCATCATGAATGATGGTGAAGATGAAGTAGTACCGGTTGAAGAAGCTGATGATGACATGGCGACCATCAATGATGCGCAGGTTGAACTGGTTGGCCCCGAAGGCCGGGTTGCACGGCTGAGTGCCACTTGCGCCGACTAGGGCTGTGCATTTTGAAACCGAACCGAAAAACCATACCGAAAATAAACCGAACCGAACCAATTTTATGGTTTTTATGGTTTATGGTTTTGGTATGGTATGGAATTTTCATACCGTTTTGAACTTTGGTTTTTATGGTGTATACCGAAAAACCGAACGGTTAACCGAATAAACCGAAGTAAAAAATAAATTTATATTTCTTGAGATAAACAACCATACAAGTTGTCATTTTTCTTGTACATAAGTCAAATTCACTACTAAGCATGTACATTTTTCTTGTAACATAGTTATTTTTCTCTTTAAAAGATGCTAAGCACGTCCATAATCATGAAGGGATGAATATATGCATGCATATATACTTATATATATAGTTATATACTATTTATGTAAAATAGTATGTGTTTTGATTGGTTTTGAGTCATAAATTTGTAAATTATTATTACGTCATTTTCAAATTCGCGTCAACTTTGATTTTTATGGTATATACCGAAACCATACCGAAATAATTTGGTATATACCGAAACCGAACCGTATTTTCATTTCATATCGTATTTACCGAAGTATTAATACCGTACAAACCGAAAAACCGTATAAACCGAATCATGTAAACCGAATAAACCGAACGCACAGAGTGAGCGCCGACGACCATGAGAGGAGGACAACAAGAGTGTGGCGGGCCGGGAGCTGATGGGGCCCTCGCACTAACGCCCTTTGGATGTGTTACACGCGTGACGGTAGTGGGCAAGATGAGGATAAACATGTCGATGAAGGACATGGTGGTGACAACGATGGTTGTGTAGCGGCCGAGGTAGGTGTCGCCCACATAGGCGCCAAATACGTTGGCAAGGTTGAGGAGCATGGCGATGTTGACGCTTGGCACGTGGTACACTCTTATTAGGTACACTAGCATGTTGGACGATGTCTCGGTCCTCCTAAAGCTTCTCGAACGTCTTGTTTCCTGGGATAACAAATGCATATTTCCTTAGTTTTCCTAGTCCGAAATTAAATCTGTGGAAACTAACGCTGTTCTTATTATATTTTTAATTGAGTTGCCGCTTCCTAAAAAGAGTCCAGTACACATGGAATTAAAAATGGAATGTATCAGCGCCTGTAGCTCAGTGGATAGAGCGTCCGTTTCCTAAGCGGAAGGCCGTACGTTCGACCCCTACCTGGCGCGTTTTTTGTCTCCATTTTTTGGCTTAATCTTTCCTGCCAAAGCTTTCCAACAAAGCTGTCTCATAACCTTCAATTCTTTTTAGCTGATTGTCTTCTGCCAAAACTTCCAACAAAGCTAGGCGTGAGCCTTCTCTCTAGAAATTAATGGATTATTGGACTTGCTTCTCTATAATTTGGCGGACCCTAACTAATTAAAAAGCTTTGATTGATTATATAAGAACCACTCCAAATTCGACCATGAAATTCTTTCAAATTAGGCATGTTTTCTTGCTAGCATATATTTTCTTGCCTTCAAAGAGAAATAAATAAAGTGATGCAATTACTGTTTGAGTCTACAGCATTAATACATAAAACAGTAAACCGATAATTCAATTCGGATCTCGGGCTCATCTAAACTCAGTGAACAGTAAAATAAAAAAAAATAGTAATTATATTCAAAATATCTGATTTTCCATGCAAGATGCTTCAGTGTGTCAGGTGCGTGCAAAAATTCGTGGGTAAACATCATTCGAGTTGCTCACGCCAAAAAAGACAAAATCGGCTATTAATAGTGCGATTTTTAATATTTTTTCACAGGCCTGATATTTTTTTTTTTTGCCATGAGCTCCTCGAATTCCAAACTCCACTAAATTTGTCACGGGCATCACACATTCCACCATCTTGCACCATGATTTTTTCTTGATTTTTTCTGCTATTTAAATGATTTTACAGTTCACACCTGGTTGTATCTGCACTTGGGTGCAGAATCGCTGTGTGCACTGTAAACCCAATGTCACACAAACAAGGGAAACAGTATAATTTCCCAGCACATATATAATGTTCTTTTTTAAAAACAAGGTGACTACCACACAAGAAGGGTAATTAGCCCAAAAACTATGAAGAAAAGAAAACCTATTTGGACACTTACCTATCACTAGGAAAGTAGTGTTTTGGGAGCCCGTGGCTCCATGGAGACCGATGCTTACAAAACTGGAATTTGAATTTAGATGTTCCCAAACCTCTAAAAAAATATCCCACATGCATACATATGTGTTGTACGACTACATATCTATTTTCATTTAAATCGATTACATCGTAAGCTACACAAAAAAAGGACAAATGTGTTAATTGTTAATCAAATTTCATGGGTTGAACCAAAGGGGAGTATGGACCCGGTCTCTCAGAACGACCAGAGTCGCTGGAGATTGGCTTAGGGAAAGTGTAGGACGCTGGAACCCAGGTACTCACTTGCATTGGATGATCGTGTGATACGATTTGTCCATAACTACTATGTGATATGTTGTGGCCAACTATTAGAGCAGACCACCACTAAAATAAATAGGGCAAAAATATTTTCTGCAAAGAGCCTTGAGCCCCACTAGCCAAAGTGCATGTAGGTGAACATTATTCCAATTAACCGTGGACTTGCCAATACATTCAATGTATTGACCCTAGTGGTTGCAACATCATGTTGAAGGTGATTACTACGAGGAGTAACTTACGTAGGGTTTCATGCCTCTAATCGACTTGGTTCGCAGTGGTGTTGATGGATCTTACCAAGACAAAAGTTATCAACTTCCACATGAGTAATTTGAAGTTATTTCTTTTTTTTTTTGGG
>LR738715.1:21902971-21920085 GCA_902687465.1 Secale cereale | reverse complement strand
GGGGGGGTTGACCCGGTCTCAGAGAACTAGGGCTCGACCAGGGTCTCTGGAGATTGGCTTAGGGCAAGTGCAGGACGGAAGGAACCCACATACTCTCACTTGCATTGGATGATCGTGTGATACGATTTGTCCAGAGCTACTATGTGATATGGTATGTCCAACTTTAGAGTAGACTATCACTAAAATAAATAGGGCAAAACAATTTTCTGCAAAAAGCCTTGAGCCCCACCAGCCAAAGTGCATGTAGGTGAACATTATTCTAATTAACTGTGGACTTGCCAATACATTCAATGTATTAACCCTAGTGGCTGCAATGTCATGTTCAAGGTGATTACTACAAGGAGTAACTTAGAGCATCTCCAGCCGCGCCCCAAGAAGGCCCCCCAGGCGTTTTTTCGTCCGTCGGCGCCAAAAAATCGGCCCAGTCGCGCCCCCAAGAGCCCAGTTTTCGTCGGCTCGGGCTGAAATTGGCGCCGGCGGACCCAACCCGAACCCGGCGTGCTGGGGGTCACTCGGGGGCGCTGAGCGAATCGTTTTTGGCGCGAAGAGCCGCGGGCCCGCTGCGTCAGCGACTCGACTCTCTTCTCGCCGCTTCGTCGTCCTCATCGCCTCGTTTCCCGGGGTGTCCTCCTCCTCGTCCGGCGGCTCTCCCTGCCTCCACCTCCGCCCCGTCAAGCCGGAGCCCCAGGGCACGCCTGTCAGCGCGCGTACCCGCAGCTCCGGCGCCCTCGTCGAGCCCAAGGCGGAGCCCGGCCTCCCCTCGGAGTATGAGGAGATAGCCCGGCGCGGCTTCTCCGACGAGGACGCCATGCGGTGGTCGCGCGCCGACTACCTGCGCGAGGAGATGGTCCGGCAGTGCCGGGCCCTGGAGGAGATCGCCGCCCGCAAACGTGGGCGCGAGGACGAGAACGGTGTCGTCGTCCTCGATAGCGACGATGACGACGCCCCCGGACCGTCCAATCCGCCGCGCCAACCGGGGAAGGGATGCAGCAGGGACGGCGGAGGCGGGGGCGGGGACGACGACGATGACGACGACGGCGGTGACTACACGCGGTTCTACAGCCTCCTCGGCATGTAGAACCGCGTGGGCGGGCGCCAAGGGAGACGGCAGGGGTAGCCCGTGGTAGTTTTTTTTGTAAAATATGTTTAAATTTGAACGAACTCGTCCGTGTTTGCGTTAAATTTGAGCCGTGTTTGCGCCGAATTTGACTTTTTAAAAAACCGTGGGGGGCCGCGACTAGGGGGCATCACGCCCCCCGTGCACGGTTTAGCGCCGGTGCGCCCCCAGGGGGCGATTTTTAGCCCCTCCTGGGGGGCCAACGGCTGGAGATGCCCTTACATAGGGTTTTGTGCCTCCACTCAACTTGGTTCCGAGTGGTGTTGAAATTTATTTATTTATTTGAAAAGAAGGAGGACCCCCGGCCTCTGCATCTGGACGATGCATGCAGCCACTTTATTAATTATTCATACAAGACCTTACAAAGTCATACAATAGTAAGACTAAAGCCACCATCTAGGCAACATATGTCGCTACTCCTATCCAGTTGATGAAGGGATGCTGATAGTCTGGGCATAATAACAAACATACCTCGCAGCCAAACCTACCATCTAAGACCTAAGGTCCCAACCAGGACACCTGCCGGGTATGGGGCACCTACGTACCAGTCCGGCGCACTCGTCAACCAGGATGCCTGCCGGGTATGAGGCCGCCGCAGCCACCTGCCACCAATCCATCTTCAGTGATGTACTGCTGCATCAACCTTGCCCAGTCTAACTGTTGTCGATGCCACCACGACGCCAGCCAGCGCCACCTCCCTGCGCGAGTTCATCTCCGCGCATCGGACGTCGAGTCTCCATGGCGCCATGCCGCCGAGGATCCGCCGCCCGCAATGTGTAAGCTGAAGCACCGCTCCGCCAAAAAATCCTTCCACTGGTCCCTCGGTCCGTGTACACCTCCACGAATGATGCCCCCAAGAGTGAAACGACGCCATAGCGCCGCCGTCATCTGATCTACCGATCTAGGTTTTCCCCCAGAGGTAGCATAGAGTGGTCTTGAACTTCTCCACGGCAATGCCTTCAAGAAGAGAATGACACATGTGATCATAATGCTGCCTTTGCGAATGGTGCGTCGAGTGGTGCACCAGAGGGGAACCGTGCGGGATGGAACCATGTTTGGCGATCCGGGGTACCGCAAAAGATGAAGATCAATGCGTGGAGATGTGTGACAGGTACGTTGGCTACGCAGAGCTATATGATCTACTGTCATTTGGCGACGCGCTCTACGTGCTTGCTCTGCGGGGTAGAGGAGGAGGATTCCTTCCATGCTTTGATCGCTTGCCCCCATGCTAGACTGCTCTGGACTAATATGTGCCTCCGCTGGCCTCTACCGGCTGATAACCTCCTCATCTATGACGTGAAGGAATGGCTACTCTCTCTCCTATCGAAGTGCTCGCCCGAGGTGATTGACATGCTGATTATGCTCTTTTGGAGGATCTGGCAAATTCGGAATGATTTGACACACGGAAAGGAGGCTCCGCCTCTCCTAGCCACTGTCGAATTTCTGGACAGTTACTACAAATCTATAAAACTGGCGGCGCGCTATTCTGCGGAGGAGATCATTAAAGGTAAAATGCCGCTCTTGGCGGAGGCGCTGCCTGGTCCGAGAGACAGGCCGCCAGCAATGCCTTGGCCGGCGCCGCCGCCTGGTAGACTGTCGCTTTCGGTCGACGGCTCCTTTCTGTCAGAGGATGGCTCGGTGGGTATCGGGATGGTTCTCCGGAACGACAAAGGCGAGATCTTGATGGCAGCTTACCGGTTCATCTTCTATTGCAACGACCCACTTGAGGCAGAATTGCATGCAATCATGCAAGGGATGGCCCTTGCGTTACAACACTCGGATTTACCGGTGGTGGTTCAGCCGGACTCCTCGGAAGCCTTGTCAAGCTTGACAAATGATGCACTTCTCCGCTCAACTTATGGTCAGATCATCCAGGAGATTAAGTCACTTTTAGATAATAGGGAGTTTCTTCCGCAAAAACTTAGTAGAATTCAAAATAGAGTTGTCGATCGGTTGGCTAAGTATATCCGCACCGAGCGTGCCACGGCTGTTTGGCTCGGCGTGGCTCCACCTTGTATTGAGGACTTGTGGCCTCTCGACTATAATTCTATTACTATGCAATAAACTCCCTTTATCCCCGCAAAAAAAAGAAGAGAATGACACAGACAGCACCGCCACCGCCGGCCTTGGCAGCTAGCCAAGAGCAGGTTTTCACCCAGATCTGTTCGAAGATTCTCCCTCAAGCATCTCGTGCACGGACTGCCGCCATCTCTGCAGGGGACCAGAAGAAAGGGATCCAGGCCGCCGCCGCCTGACCGGCCATGGCACCACCATGGTGCCTATAGCTGGCGCCGTCAGGCCCACCACGCTCGCCTGTAGAAGCGCACCGGAACCGCCGGCCCGCCCATGCCCATCTGGGCAAGACAAGATCGGCGATCTCGGCCGCCGCCACAGGGGCAACTCCGCCACGGGGAGGTTGCGCCTTTGCAGACGCCGCTGTCACGCACACTGAAGGGATCCCGCCGCTCCTTGCCGCCGGATCTCTGTCGAACGATGCGCCGCCGCTCGCCCAGAAAGATCGCCACCACCACGCGAAGGATGAGGCCCCGCCGCCGCCATCATAGGCCAGGCTTCGCCGGTGAGGCCTTAGGCGGCGGCTGGACGGAGGATGCGAGGGGAGGGAGGCCTAGGGCCGGCAGTGAGATCACCTCCCGTGTCGCCTCGGTGGGCGACGCGGGGTGGGTGCGGGGGTGCTAGATGACACGGGGATGTCGCCTGGGTGGGTCGAGTGGTGTTGATGGATCTTACCAAGACAGAAGTTATCAACTTCCACATGAATAATTTGAAATTATATTTTGGCGGGGAAAATATTTGAAGTTGGGATACGAGATAGTATGTATCTAACAAAATAAAATATAAGGTATTCACATAGGAAACATCTGGCCTAAAAAATTATGCCAAGACATTGCGGCCGTATGTACGCCTGTATGATTGACATTAATTACATGGCTGATTGAATTCACAGCGTGATTAAGAAACTAATGTGTACTTGGATACACATTCGATGCCTTGGTATCCTCATCATTCTTCTTATGTTGTAAACTGAGTGTAATTAAAAAAGCATAAGACCACGCAGGGATGAGTTGAACACTATGCCAAAAGCCGGTGACATTAAGGACAAGTATATATGGTGGCTGAAAGCAACTACCTCGCGGAATGTGAGGTGTAGACATTAAACGCTCAATGTGTTAGTCTAGAGAAATCCTTCATAATTGAGATAACCCCACACAACGATAAGGGATTTGTTTAGAATATACTCCCTCAGTACCAAAATTCTTATGTTCGATTTTTTTTAAATACGGATGTATTTAGTCATGTTTTAGTGTTGGATACTTTCCTATATAGACAATCTAAGACAAGAATTTTGGGACGAAGGGAGTATGATATTACACCAGCATCCAAATGTTCAAGAATTGTATTGCTTACCACAACTTTATCTTAGGATTTAAACAACGTTGATGATCAATATAGCCGGTTTAGCATTTGGTTCTGTAAGAATCAGGAAGCGGAGACCACCAAGAAGAAAAGAGATAAAGTATACCTGCTTTTTTTTTTGAGACATTAAAGTATACCTGCTAATAGTCGCGTGGGTGCGGGATGGATCTTAATCTCGATTAGTAGGCTTGCAGTTAGAACTAGAGGGAGTTGTGCTTGCAGTTAGAGACTGTTTAGAACTTTTAACTAGTTGGTGGCCTGCGTGACATCCAGCACTAACTAAGGAACAATTATATTACCTCTGCCCAACATTTTTGTTTTAGATTTGTCTAGATACGAATGTATCTAACATTAAAATGTAACTAGATGCATCTGTATCTAGACAAATTTAAGACAAGATTTTTGAGACGGAGAAGGAGTATAAAGTAAAAAAATACTCTAGCTTCAGAAATGTAGGTAGGCAAGACAACTGAACGGCTATATATTTGCATCTTCTGTGGTGTGACAAAACATAAGTTGGCCAAGCAGAAAAGCCAAAATATCATAAACGTACACCCTATCAAATCTGTTCAAGTAGAAGCCGTCTCACAGAAACCGAGTTGGTAGTACTACTAGCATTAGACTTGGTAGACTAGTCCCAGGAAGAATGTCAAATCGGTTGTTCAGTTAACCTGTCATTTTGAATGTATATTTAATGAAGAAACGAGCTGGGTCCATCTGACCTGCGTTCGATCTTGGATGATTAGGACGCGCAAGTCAATCCGTTGCGGTTGCAGCCATGTGCAGCTCTACGATCGTTGGAACCGCGATCTCATAGGTTAGTTCACACCACAACCATTCCTCTCCAGTGCCTCATTCATAAGGTTGCTAGCTAGATTCCTATTTAAGCACCACTATTGTCGCAATCATTCCTCACATCCAAACCAACTCGATCGGTTGCCACAATATCTAGCAAGCTCAACCATCTGATCTCTCCTGTTTCTGGGACTCTCATCTGAAAGATGGCAGCTGGGATGCGCTTAAGCTTCCTGCAGCTGTTCGCGGCGGTTCTCGCCTTCTGCTCCGTGCCCGCCAAGTCCGGCTACTGGCTCCCGGCCCATGCCACCTTCTACGGCGGCGCCGACGGCTCTGACACAATGGGTAAGCTAGCTAATCATGGCTTCACTCCGCCTTGTCGGGACCATCAATGTTTTCCCAATATTGTTACCATGTGTGTGTGCATGTCTGACTGTACGGTTTTGCATGTGTAATATTCAGGTGGCGCATGTGGGTATGAGAACCTGTACAACGCGGGGTACGGGATCAACAACGCCGCGCTGAGCACGGCGCTGTTCAACAATGGCTTGTCGTGCGGGCAGTGCTACCTCATCACCTGCGACACCAGCAAGTCAAACATGTGCAAGCCCGGCACATCCATCACCGTCTCCGCCACCAATTTCTGCCCTCCCAACTGGGCTCTCCCCAGCGACAACGGCGGGTGGTGCAACCCTCCGCGCGTCCACTTCGACATGTCCCAGCCATCCTGGGAGAACCTCGCCATCTACCGCGCTGGCATCGTCCCCGTCCTCTACCAGCAGGTCGCGTGCCAGCGGCAGGGCGGCTTACGCTTCACCATCAACGGCTTTAATTACTTTGAGCTGGTGCTAGTGACCAACATCGCTATGAGCGGGTCGATCAAGAGCATGTCGGTGAAGGGAACCAACACGGCATGGATCCCCATGTCCCAGAACTGGGGCGCTAACTGGCAATGCCTAGCGGGTCTGACAGGACAGGCACTCAGCTTCGCGATCACCTCCTCCGGCGGCCAGTACAAGGTCTTCCAGGACGTCGTCCCGGCCTGGTGGCTGTTCGGACAGACCTTCAGCACCTGGCAACAGTTCGACTACTAGCTATAACAATGTATAATTTTACTTATGTACTATTATCAGTTCGCTTCGTTCAGACCGAACAAGCATGGAACTGTCCCGACGTATAATTTTTTTTTAACGGTGGCAAAAAAATTGCCTCATCGATTAATTAAGAAGAAGAGAATTGAATTGCCCAGTTAATTTTCGGAAAACCTGAGGAAAACCGATACAAACATCCCAAAGTCGTACTACTCACACAACAGGAAACACCGTGACCGCACATGTGACCCTCCCAATGCACCACAACCGAAACCCTCGACACTTGTGCAACGCAGCAGAACTTCAGACAAGAACACCGACCACGATAATAACGAAGCACCCTCCATCATGAAATCGCAGGCGTCTTCCCGATCACACCACCCTTCTTGCTTTTGTTTCTCTTTGCTTTCTTCCTATTGGGTTTCTTCTTGAGGAGGTAGCCACTTGTGTTGTCGAGTCCAGGCTGATCAGCCACCCATTTGTCGAGAAAATCATAGAACTCATTGTACTTCTTAATGTAGTTGTCATCAACCAAGTGGCTCCTACTAAGGGCACGCAACAAACAGACCGGCCGCATCGACATCAACGACCGAGGAACCCCCAACACAACATCCTCCACCACAGGAACCATCGACACAATGGACTTCGGCGCCTCCCGTTGCTCACACGACAGAGGCAAAACATGCCCCTCACACAAGGTCGTCGACGAGACCACCTCCAACCGCTCCAAGGACAAAGGTGAAGCAGGGATCGAACATATATCCCTAAGCTTGGGCATGAGCTGCAGCACCGGAGCCGCAAGCACGGCGATGGACTCACCCACAGCGGCAGGCACAATGGATGAAGCAGACATCAACGGTGAATTGTCCCAAACACAAGGGGAGAAACAACCATAAGGCTCTGCCCCTTCGTCCTAACTGGAGCCAACATGAGGGAGTGGCGTCTGTGTGGCCAAAAACGTAACCGACACAAAGGAGAGCCTGCTCAAAGCAGCCTCCACCCGCTCTAGGAAGCTCTCGATTCGTGTCTGCCAACCTTGAAGCAACTCAGTCTGATCAGCCAGAGAGGTCTGAAGCACTTCAATGGATGGGGATGTCGGGCTAGCTGAAGCAGAAACCACAGACGCCCAAGATCCATGGCGACGCACAATGAAAGGGAGTGTAGATTTTAATTGGGCCTCTCTTGGAGCAGGAGGTTGACAATGCTGGGTGCCGAGGTGAGAGACCGGTGGGCCATCAAGACATGCCAGCGAGCTGAGAGGACGCCATGGGTTGCAGCAATCACGAGTACGGTGACCGCTCTCCAAGCAACGAGAGCATCTGAAGGGGTCTCTGCAAACCACCGCACGGTGTCCAGGGACGAGGCATCTGCATCATCGACTGCGGAGCTAGGCGGGGATAGGCCGGGGAGCCAGAGCCGAGGGTGGCGACGCCGAACGGCGACTCAGGAGCAGCAGCGACAACAACAGTAGCAGTCGGATCGCTCACCCCTCTGGAGCACCTAGCAGCCAATGGCATCAGCGGGGCGAGCTCTTCGTCATCCTCAATGCTGCAGACGTCGTCGGCGAGGGAAGCCCATGACACGGCCAACGACGGCTGCGGGTCCGCACAACGGTGTCAGGGGTTGCACCTAAATTTGGGCCAACAAAGGGAGCTCCACGAAGACCATCGTCTTCGGCAGCAGCGACGGGCGGTGTGGTAGGCGTCGGAGTCGCCAGGCCCAGATCGGAGCTGGCCAACGTCTTGGTTGTGGAGGGCCGCAGCAGTTGCAGGCGTCCCCGCACTGCTAGGTCGGCCTTGCCGAAGGCAAGGAAAGTCGCAGTGGCGCCGTCCACAGAGGGCAATGACAGACGGGCTGAGGCGGCCTCCATCGTCGTAGCAGTGGTGGCGCCATCAGGAGTCAGAGAGGGCGGGGCGACCTCCGTCGTCATAGCTTTGGTGGCGCCAGAGATTTGTTGCCCAACGAGTGAGGGGTGCGAGGAATCCTGGTAGAGGGGAGACAATAGAAGAGATAAAAGGTTGGGGGGGCAAATATATAAATCTATAGCATCTTAAACTAACAATTTGTGCAAAACTATATCATGGGGAGCCATGGCCCCTGCTCGCCGACCCCTGGCTCTGTTCCTGCATCTGCATCGAGTGGCAGTAGATTTGAATTGTAAAATCTGTAATCCACGACCACCTTGCGTTAAGGACTATTTGACGTGTAACAGTATCGACCCTCCCCTCCATCTAGAACTATATATACCAGAAGTGGACATGTCCGCTTTGCTGTATCGTTTTCTCTCCAATGTTTCAGCTTTAAGTTTTGCTTTCATGGTTAAATTTAAATTATGTTTTACATGTCTATGCCAAATTTTCAGGATAAGTTATCCATCCTGCTAATGGGTAAACATGTAGAATTGTATAGTTCAGGAAGCAAAACATTGCTACTTCTCGAGCTTGCATTGTATTCCCTCGAAGAGGAAAGGGTGATGCAGCACAGTAGCGTAAGTATTTCCCTCAGTTTTTGAGAACCAAGGTATCAATCCAGTAGGAGACCACACGCGAGTCCCTCGCACATGCACAAAGAAATAAGAACTTCGCAGCCAACGCGATAAGGGGTTGTCAATCCCTTTACGGTCACTTACGAAAGTGAGATCTGATAGAGATGATAGTTTGATATTTTTGGTTATAAGAACAGAAAGTAAAAGCGGAAAAGTAAAGTAGGTTGTAGTTTGATATGTTGAGAATAGACCCGGGGCCATAGTGTTCTCTAGTGTCTTCTCTCATGATAGCGATATTCTACGACGGGTAAACAAATTACTATCGAGCAATTGATAGAAAAGTGAATAATTATAAGACTATCTAGGCATGATCATTATATATAGGCATCACGTCCGAGACAAGTAGACCGAAACGATTCTGCATCTACAACTATTACTCCACACATCGACCGCTATCCAGCATGCATCTAGTGTATTGAGTTTATAAAAACAGAATAATGCCTTAAGCAAGATGACATGATGTAGAGGGATAAATTCAAACTTAGTGATATAAACCCCATTTTTTTTATCCTCGATGGCAACAATACAATACGTGCCTTGCTGCCCCTACTGTCACTAGGAAAGGACACTCCAAGATTGAACCCAAAGCCAAGCACTTCTCCCATTGCAAGAAATATAGATCTAGTAGGCCAAACCAAACCAATAATTCGAAGAGACTTGCAAGGATATTATAATCATACATAAAGAGTTCAGAGAAGAACCAATTATTTCTCATAGATAATCTTGATCATAAACCCACAATTCATCGGATCACGACAAACACACTGCAAAAAGAGATTAGATCGAATAGATCTACTCGAAGACCGAGGAGAACTTTGTATTGAGATCCAAAGAGAGAGAGAAGAAGCCATCTAGATACTAGCTATGGACCCGAAGGTCTGTGGTAAACTACTCACAGCTCATGGTGAGGCGATGATGATGATGTAGATGCACTCCGTGGAAGATCCCCCCTCCGGCGGAGCTTCGGAAAAGGCCCCAAGATGGGATCTCACGGGAACAGAAGGTTACGATGGTGGAACTAGGGTTTTCTCTCTTGTTCTGATGGTTTCGGGGTACGTAGGTATATATAGGAGGAAGGAGGGCACCGGGGGCCAAACATGGGGCCCACGAGGAAGGGGGGCCGCCCTATAGGGGGGGCGCCCCCCACCCTCGTGGGCACCACGTATGCCCTACTCCGTGGTTCTCAAGTCTCCCGTGTGTGATTTTCTCCAAAAATATCTCTCCCGAAGGTTTCATTCCGTTTGGACTCCGTTTGATATTACTTTTCTGTAAAACCCTGAAACAGGCAAAAAAACAGCAATCTGGACTGGGCCTTTGGGTTAGTAGGTTAGTCCCAAAAATAATATAAAAGTGTATGACAAAGCCCATTAAACATCCAAAACATCATAAATAATAGCATGGAACAATCAAAAATTATAGATACGTTGGAGACGTATCAAGCATCCCCAAGCTTAATTCCTGCTCGTCCTCGAGTAGGTAAATGATAAAATCAGAATTTTTGATGTGGAATGCTAACCAACATAGTTTTTCAATGTAATTCTCTCAATTGTGGCATGAATGTTCAGATCTGAAAGATTCAAGACAAAAGTATATATTGACATAAGAAATAATAATACTTCAAGCATTGTAACAAAGCAATCATGTCTTCTCAAAATACTATGGCTAAAGAAAGTTATCCATACAAAATCATATAGTCTGGCTATGCTCCCTCTTCATCACACAAAATATTCATATCATGCACAACCTCGATTTCATCCAAGCACTTGTTTTCATACTATATTCTTTCAAACCTTTCAACTTTCACGCAATACATGAGCGTGAGCCGTGGACATAGCACTATGGGTGGAATAGAGAGGTGATTGTGGAGAAGACAAAAAGGAGGGAGATAGTCTCACATCGACTCGGCGTATCAACAGGCTATGGAGATGCCCATCAATAGATATCAATGTGAGTGAGTAGGGATTGCCATGCAATGGATGCACTAGAGCTAAACTGTATGAAAGCTCAACAAAAGAAACTAGTGGGTGTGCATCCAACTTGCTTGATCATGAAGACCTAGGGCATTTGAGAAAGTTCTATAATGAAAATTCTCACTAGTCTATGAAAGTGACTAAACATGAGACTCTCTATCATGAAGAACATGGTGCTACTTTGAAGCACAAGTGTGGAAAAAGATAGTAGCAATTTTCCCTTTTTCTTTTCTTTTTTCTCTTTTTTTTGGGCCTTTCTATTTTTTTTCTTTGGCCTTTTTTTAGGGGCTTTATTGATTTAGCCTTTCCTCACATGGGACAATGCTCTAATAATGATGATCATCACACCTTCATTACAACTCGATACTAGAACAAAGTATGACTCTATATGAATGCCTCCGACGGTGTACCGGGATATGCAATGAATCAAGAGTGATATGTATGAAAAATTATGCATGGTGGCTTTACCACAAATACGATGTCAACTACATGATCATGCATGGCAATATGACAATATGATGCGTCTCATATGAACGGAACGGCGGAAAGTTGCATGGCAATATATCTCGGAATGGCTATGGAAATGTCATGATAGTTAGGTATGGTGGTTGTTTTGAGGAATACATATGGTGGCTGTTTTGAGGAAGGATATATAGTGGGTGTATGGTACCGGCGAAAGTTGCGCGGTACAAGAGAGGCTAGCAATGGTGGAAGGGTGAGAGTGTGTATAATCCATGGACTCAACATTAGTCATAAAGAACTCATATACTTATTGCAAAAATTTACGAGTCATCAAAACAAAGCAATCAACGCATGCTCCTAGGGGGAGGATGGTAGGAGTTAACCACCGCGCGCCCCCGACCTCCATAGAAAGGTTGACACTTTACAAATACCTCATGCTCTAACTTCGTCACATAGCGGTTCACCATACGTGCACTCTACGGGAATCACTAACCTTAACATAAGCATTTCTCAATTTCATAATAACTCCACTAGCATGACTCTAATATCACTATCCTCATATCTCAAAACAATTATCAAGCATCCAACTTCTCATCATATTCAATGCACTTAGTGTGAAAGTTTTTACTACATTGATATTGGATGTCTATCATGTGAAGACTAGTTTTATAGCCTAAGCACATTACCATGCTGTTTTAATATACTCTCAAAAGGATATAAGTGAAGCATGAGAGTTCATCAATTTCTTCAAAATATAACCACCACCGTGCTCCAAAAGATATAAGTGAAGCACTGGAGCAAAAACTATTCAACTCAAAAGATATAAATGAAGCTCATAGAGTGTTCTAACAATTCCTAGGCCATATTTAACTCTCTCAAATAGGTGTGTCCAGCAAGTATAATTGTGGCAAACTAGCAAGCAAAGACTCAAATTATACAAGACGCTCCAAGTAAAACACATATCATGTGGTGAATAAAAATATAGCTCCGAGTATAGTTACCGATGGATGAAGACGAAAGAGGGGGTGCCTTCCCGGGGCATCCCCAAGCTTAGGCTTTTGGTTGTCCTTGAATTTTACCTTGGGGTGCCATGGGCATCCCCAATCTTAGGCTCTTGCCACTCTTTGTTCCATAGTCCATCAAAGCAATACTCAAAACTTGAAAACTTCACAACACAAAACTTAGACAAAAATCTCGTGAGCTCCGTTAGTATAAGAAAGCAAACCACTACTCAAAAGTACTGCAATGGATTCATTCTTTGTTTATATTGGTGTTCAACCTACTGTATTCCTACTTCTCTATGATTCATACTTCCCAATACTACTCATAGATGCATTGAAATAAGCAAACAACACACGAAAAAACAGAATCTATCAAAAACAGAACAGTCTGTAGTAATCTGCAGTTTTCGCATACTTCTGTAACTCCAAAAAATTCAAACTAAATTGGTAAACATGAGGAATTTGCCTATTAATCATCTTAAAAAAGAATCAACTAAATAGCACGCTCCAGTAAAATCTGGTGATCATTCTAGCGAGCGCTAACGATTCTGTTTTTCACAGCAAGATCACATAAACTTCACACAAGTCTTCCCAAAGGTTCTACTTGGCACAAACACTAAACAAAACACAAAGTCACATCTAAACATAAGCTAGATGCAATATTTATTCCTAAACAGAAGCAAAAACAAAAATAAAATAAAATTGGGTTGCCTCCCAACAAGTGCTATCGTTTTACGCCCCTAGCTAGGCACGATACATGGATAAATCTAGGGAATGCCATAATGATACGATATATCACGAAAACTCATCTCATATTCCCTACGTTCACCAGCAAGTTTCCTTTGTGGCAAGCAAAAGTAATCAAAAGGGCTAAATTTAATGGGACAAAAGTCCCCCACATCAATCTCAGGAGGAATAGGTTCCTCTTTTGGCCCTTTGTAGTGAACAACCAATTCATCATTATAGGCGTTCATTTGGCAGAAGGTCATAAGCCTTTGCTCAAGGGAGAAACCTAACCCATTGTTTTGAATAGCAAAATCATCATTCATCTCAGAAATTCTATCAACCAAGACATCGGTAGGAACCTTTTTTCTAAGGTTTTCATTAAAAGCAACATGCTCAGGAGATCGCAACCGCATTATGTCTTCTTGATTAAATAAGATAGCCTCTATGGGAGGTCGACCGGCATCTACCCCGTAATGAGCAAAGATTTCTTTGGCCTCTTTCATGATAAATCTAAATTCATGAGCCAAAAAGATAGTAGATGCACGCTTAACAGAAGAATGCTCAATATTGGAAAACTCCAAAAAGATTCTCTGAATACAGGGATGCATATGGATAAACTGCCCTTCAGTTTCAACTATAAGTATAGATACAGCATCCGCAAGGCTACTAGTTCTGTGAAGAATAGGGCCACCCATAGTGGGCAAAGCACCGGCACAAGTAAAGAAGTCTTGAAGAACTCCTTTTCCAATGATATTACAACTACCGACCCGAAACTTCTTAATATGTAAAGTGCTAGTTTCATCCGGGGGGTCAACATAGACGTTGCCCTCGACATTACTACCCTTCTCGATAAAATCATCCCCCATCTCAGACATGAGGGCAAGCGAACGATAAACACCCGGCGGAAGAAGGGCAAATAAAACGGCAAGGGTGAAGTGGGTGAGAGGAAAACGAGAGGCAAAGAATGTAATGCAAATGATAAGAGTTTGTGATGGGTACTTGGTATATGACTTTTGCGTAAGCCTCCCCGGCAACGGCGCCAGAAATTCTTCTTGCTACTTCTTGAGCTTGCGTTGTATTCCCTTGAAGAGGAAAGGGTGATGCAGAAGCACTTCGTGGAAGATCCCCCCTCCGGCGGAGGTCCGAAACAGGCCCCAAGATGGGATCTCACGGGAACAGAAGGTTATGGCGGTGGAACTATGGTTTTCTCTCTTGTTCTGATGGTTTCGGTGTACTTAGGTGTATATAGGAGGAAGGAGGGCACAAGGGGCCAAACGTGGGGCCCACGAGGCAGGGGGGCGCACCCTATAGGGGGGAGCGCCCCCCACCCTCGTGGGCACCACGTATGCCCTACTCCGTCGGTCTCAAGTCTCCCGTGCGTGATTTTTTCGAAAAATATCTCTCCCGAAGGTTTCATTCCGTTTGGACTCTGTTTGATATTCCTTTTCTGTAAAACCCTGAAACAGGCAAAAAACAGCAATCTGGACTGGGCCTTTGGGTTAGTAGGTTAGTCCCAAAAATAATATAAAAGTGTATGACAAAGCCCATTAAACATCCAAAACATCATAAATAATAGCATGGAACAATTAAAAATTATAGATACATTGGAGACGTATCGAACATATACGAGGAAATTACACCTAGTGCCAACAGACTCCAATCATGGCTTGACGAAATACTTCTTAATAAAAATTCTTAAATGTACACTATAGTGCGGCTTTATATAGTTTATCGTCTTATCCAGTTAGTAAGATTAAGTTAATTAGAATTACATCCACACCTCTCCAAGATTTGATCAAGATGTATGTACAAATCCAAAATTACTCTCTCTTGCAAAAGTTCTAACCCATAATATAAACAACTCATATGATGCAAATCTAACCGAATTAAGAGTGTATTGGCATAACCCTGAAGCGAAGATAGTAATTTAAAAAAAGTGGACACATTGAAAGATAAACGAAATCACATTACAACAAGAGGTATTTGATATGATAGTGAATAGTAAGAACAACACTTTTCTAATTTGCCAACAATTCTCCCAACAAATAGAACCGAATAGTAAAGAAGTCTGGTTGTCGGACTTCTTGAACCTATACCACTATGTGCTAGCCATTAAGTAGATGAGGTTCACGGCAGCAATGGCGGTGGTGACCAGGTAGAACAAGCCTACACTCCCCTTGTCCAGATCCCGGGCCAGCTATTTAGGCTGCCCACCCCGGCATGACATCGCCCTGTGCACCACTGTCACTGTCATCCCACTCTTGGAGCTTGCCAACGCGAACACATGAAGTAGAGCGCTCCTGTCATGCTCCGCATATTCTCTAGGAACTATTGGTAGTACAACTCAATCTGCCTGACGGCGCCTAATGACCCACAAGTGTAGGGGATCTATCGTAGTCCTTCCGATAAGTAAGAGTTTCGAACCCAACGAGGAGCAGAAGGAAATGATAGGCAGTTTTCAGTAAGGTATTTTCTGCAAGCACTGAAATTATCGGTAACAGATAGTTTTATAATACGTAAATAAGGTGCAGCAAGATGGCCCAATCCTTTTTTGTAGCAAAGGACAAGCCTGGACAAATGCTTATATGAAGGAAAGCGCTCCCGAGGACACATGTAAATTATCGTCAATCTAGTTTTCATCACGTTCATATGATTCGCGTTCGTTACTTTGATAATTTGGTATGTGGGTGGACCGGTGCTTGGGTGCTGCCCATACTTGGACAAGCATCCCACTTATGATTAACCTCTATTGCAAGCATCCGCAACTACAAAAGAAGTATTAAGGTAAACCTAACCATAGCATGAAACATGTGGATCCAAATCATCCCCTTACGAAGCAACGCATAACCTAGGGTTTAAGCTTCTGTCACTCTAGCAACCCATCATCTACTTACTACTTCCTAATGCCTTCCTCTAGGCCCAAACAATGGTGAGGTGTCATGTAGACGACGTTCACATGACATCACTAGAGAAAAAGACAACATACATCTTATCAAAATATCGAACAAATACCAAATTCACATGACTACTTATAGCAAGACTTCTCCCATCTCCTCAGGAACAAACGTAACTACTCACAAAGCATATTCATGTTCATAATCAGAGGGGTATTAATATGCATAATGGATCTGAACATATGATGTTCCACCAAGTAAACCAACTAGCTTCTGAACACTACTAGTAACCTACAGGTACCAATCTGAGGTTTTGGTACAAAGATTGGATACAAGCTAGGGTTTGAGAGGAGATGGTGCTGGTGAAGATGTTGATGAAGATAGCCCTCCCGAAGATGGGAGAGTTGTTGGTGATGACGATGCCGACAATTTCCCCCTCCCGGAGGGAAGTATCCCCAGTAGAACAGCTCCGCCGGAGCCCTAGATTGGTTCCGCCAAGGTTCCACCTTGAGACGGCGGCGTTTTGTCCCGAAAGCCTCGTTATGATTTTTTCCAGGTCAAAACACCTCATATAGGAGAAGATGGGCGTCGGGGAGTCACCAGGTGGCCCACGAGGCAGGGGGCGCGCCCCCACCCTCATGGACAGGTGGTGGCCCCCCTGACGTATCTCTTTCGCCAGATATTTTTTATATTTTCTGAAACAGTGTTTCGTGGAGTTTTGGGGCTTTTTGAGTTGTGCAGAATAGGTCTCCAATGGCTCCTTTTCCAGCCCAGAATTCCAGCTGCCGGCGTTCTCCCTCTACATGTAAACCTTGTAAAATAAGAGAGAAAAGGCATAAGTATTGTGACATAACGTGTAATAACATCCCATAGTGCAATAAATATCAGCATAAAAGCATGATGCAAAATGGACGTATCAACTCCCCCAAGCTTAGACCTCGCTTGTCCTCAAGCGAAAGCTGATAACAAAAAATATGTCCACATGTTTAAAGATAGAGGTGTCGATAAAAATAAAATATGGACATGAGGGCATCATGTTCATTCTTATAACAGCAACACACACACACACACACACACA
>LR738715.1:21890162-21902961 GCA_902687465.1 Secale cereale | reverse complement strand
ACATATATATATATATATATATATATATATATATATATATATATATATATATATATATATATATATATATTCATATGACTCTTATGCTAAAGTAACGATCTATTCACAATGTCAAGTATGAATCAGAAACTTCATTGAAAACCAACAAACTATGATCTCGGTCATTGAAGCAATTGCAATTTATTGTAACATTGGAAAGAGTCAAAATAAGAGCTTTTCAGCAAGTCCACATACTCAACTATCATTTAGTCTTTCACAATTGCTAACACTCACGCAATACTTATGGGTATGGAGTTTTAATCGGACACAGAGAAAGATAGGGGCTTATAGTGTTGCCTCCCAACCTTTTACCTCATGGGTAATGTCAACAGTAATGGATCGTGATAACTTACATCCAATTGGGTATATATGTATGGATCTTTCCAACACAATGTGCTTGCCAAAGGATGAAATGTAAAAAGGAAAGGTGAAGATCACCTTGACTCTTGTAAGGTAAGAATAAAAGATAGGCCCTTCGCAGAGGGAAGCAGAGGTTGTAATGTGCTTTTATGATTGGATGTACAAAATTTTAGCGCAAAAGAACGTCACTTTATATTGCCACTTGTGATAGGGACCTTTATTATGCAGTCTGTCGCTTTTATTACTTCCATATCACAAGATTGTATAAAGCTTATTTTCTCCACACTAATAGATCATACATATTTTAGAGAGTTGCAACAATGACAACTTACTTGAAGGATCTTACTCAATCCATAGGTAGGTATGGTGGACTCTCATGGCAAAACTGGGTTTGAGGATATATGGAAGCACAAGTAGTATCTCTACCTGGTGCAAGGAGTTTTGGCTAGCATGAGGAGGAAAGGCAAGCTCAACATGTTGGATGATCCATGACAATATACTCTATTTCGGATATAAGATGACATAACTCATTATGTTGTCTTCCTTGTCAAACATCAACTCTTTAGCATGTCATATTATAATGAGTGCTCACAATCATAAAAGATGTCCAAGATAGTATATTTGTATGTGAAAACCTCTCTTTCTTTATTACTTCCTATTAATTGCAACGATGACCAAAACTAGGTTTGTCAACTCTCATCAAGTTTTATTCATCATACTCTTTATATGTGAAGTCATTACCTTCCATAAGATCAATATGATCTATTTGATACTTTTTATATTTTCTTTTATTCTCTTATGACCATAGCGAGAAAATCAAGCCATTGACTCAACACTAATCTTTATTATATATAGCTCACGGACTCGGTTACAAAGATAAAGATCAAAAAGCAAAATCTCACAACTAGATCATACTAAACTTTATTCTACTAGATCAAGATATTACCAAAAGGATCGAACTAAGAAAAACGGTGAAGATAGGAGTGTGATGGTGATACGATACCGGGGCACCTCCCCCAAGCGTGGCAGTTGCCAAGGGGAGTGCCCATACCGATGTGATTATGTCTCCTTCTTCGAAGTTGGTGACGATGGATTTGGAAGCAGTGATGACAAATCATCATACATCGAGCATAGGAGATCCTCCAACTTGCGGATTATACCCTTGAGTGCGACGATATGCTCCTTCAGCAAAATATTTTCACTTGTGAGATACTTGTTTTGTATTTGAGCTAACTCAATCATCCTGAAAGCTTCAATCTCAGTTGAAGTAAAAATGTTTAGAAGAAGTTGAAGGATGTCTTCTTCTTCTGCTGCTGGAGCCTGATCTTCCATAGCCTTCTTGATCCTATTCTCTTTGTTGATCTCCCCGGGTTCTTCCCTCTTTAGCTCTATCTTCATTAGCCAAGCATCGTTGCCCTCATTGTTGCAGGAGGAAGACGACATGATGCCTGGCCTTGTCAACCCTAGCAGGAAACAAAAACAGAGGATTTTTGTGTGATACGGTGGTCAAAACTCTCGGGAGAATATATAGTGAATTTTTACCGACCAAAAGAAGTAACGTGATAGTAATGGGAGTCCGGGAGGCACACGAGGTGCCCACGAGGCAGAGGGCGCACCCTCCACCCTCGTGGACGCCTCGTGTCCTTTCCATACTGCCTCTTATTTTTCTATTTTTCTAAATATTCCAAAACAGTGAAAAATTACCATTAGAACTATTTTGGAGTCGGTTTACTTACCGTACCTCATACCTCTTCCTTTTCAGAGTCTGAATCATTCTGGAAAGTGTCCCTTATGTATTCCTCCGGAGTTACAGTTTCAATAATATTGGTTTCAACATTTATAGGATTACCTGAGATATAATGTTTGATTCTTTGACCATTCACCACCTTCGGATTTGTACCTTCGAAGTTGTTGATATTTATGGCACCGGAACGATAGACCTCCTTGATAACGTAAGAACGTTCCCATTTAGAGAGATGTTTTCCCGCAAAAAATCTTAAATGAGAGTTGAATAGCAAGACATAATCACCTACGTTAAACTCACACTTTTGTATCATTTTGTCATGCCATCTTTTAACTTTTTCTTTAAACAGCTTGGCATTCTCGTAAGCTTGGGTTCCCCATTCATCAAGCGAGCTAATGTCAAATAACCTCTTCTCACCGGTAAGTTTGAAATCATAATTGAGCTCCTTAATAGCCCAATATGCCTTATGTTCTAGTTCGAGAGGTAAGTGACATGCTTTTCCATAAACCATTTTATATGGAGACATACCCATAGGATTTTTGTATGCAGTTCTATAGGCCCATAATGCATCATCAAGTTTCTTGGACCAATTTTTTCTAGACCTATTGACAGTCTTTTGCAAAATTAATTTCAGCTCTCTGTTACTTAGTTCTACTTGACCGCTACACTGTGGGTGATAACGGGATGCAATTCTATGATTAACATCATACTTAGCGAGCATTTTACGGAAAGCACCATGAATAAAGTGTGAACCACCATTGGTCATTAAGTATCTAGGAACTCAAAACCTCGGAAAAATAACTTCTGTAAACATCTTAATAGAGGTGTTGTGATCAGCACTACTGGTTGGAATAGCTTCTACCCACTTAGTAACGTAATCAACAGCAACTAAAATATGTGTATACCCATTATAGGAAGGAAACGGTCCCATATAATCAAAGCCCCAGACATCAAATGGTTCAATAACAAGTGAATAATTCATAGGCATTTCTTGACGTCTACTAATATTACCAATTCTTTGACATTCATCACAACACAAGACAAACTTACGGGCATCCTTGAAGAGGGTAGGCCAATAAAACCCAAATTGCAATACCTTATGTGCAGTTCTATCTCCAGCGTGGTGTCTGATACGTCTCAAACGTATCTACTTTTCCAAACACTTTTGATATTGTTTTGACCTCATTCTTGCATGATTTGAACTAAACTAACCCGGACTGACGCTGTTTTCAGCAGAGCTGCCTGTATGGTTTTATTGTGTGCAGGAAAACGGATTTTTAGGTATCTCAGAAAAATCCACGAAAAATCACAGAAAATCCACGCACCCGAAGGAACCCGGAGCCAGAAATGGGGCCAGAGGGGGGCCAGGGGGTGCCCAGGCGCCTTGGTGGCGCGGCCCAGCCCCTGGCCGCGCCGGGGGGTCACCTGGGTGGGCCCCACCTCCCCTGGTGCCCTACTTTGACTCGTATTTTAGCTCGCAACGGAGAAAACCCAGATCAGAAGTTCTTTTCGCAGTTTTCGTCGCGGAGCCGCCGCCACCCTCTGTTCTTCTTCGGGAGGGCTAATCTGGAGGCTGAATTGGCCTCCGAAGAGGGGAGATCGTCGCCATCGTCATCATCATCACCACTCCATCATCCCTCCATGACTTCTCCTTCCATGTGTGAGTAATCCCCTGCTGTAGGCGAAGGGGGTGGTAGGGATTGGATGAGTTAGATCATGTAATAGTTTGTCAGATCGTTGGGGGCATGTTGCCTATCATCTACTATGGTGTTTATCATCTTTGCTTCAACTTGTTATTCTTAATGCTTGACACTTAGGGCCCGAGTGCCATGATTTCAGATCTGAACCATATGTGTTTGCATGAATATATTTGTGTTCTTGATCCTACCTATGAGTTGTTTGCACCTATTACGGTTCGGAACCGGCGATCCCAAAAGTGACAGCTTGGGACACCAAAGGGGATGGTCCGTAGTTTGAGGATTACATGTATCCATTGAGTTCATTGCTTTGTTTCGGTGCTCTTTGACAGGAGCACCTTAATCTCCATATGTTCCTTTTGGCCCCGTTCGTAGCGGGATGGTAGGACAAAAGATGTTGTGCAAGTTCTTATTGCAAGCACGTACAACTACCTACGGGATACATGCCTAATGTTTGATATTTGCCTAGATGATCATTACTTTTCCGTGTGCCGTGCCCCAAGTTAGAATCATGATATATCTCATCCATGCAGCGCCCAACCATCCATCTCCCTAGCCTACAGTGTTTTAAATCCTGCTTGTCACCAGTTGCTACTTTTGCCATTTACCTTTACTATTTACTTTTGCTGTTTACTTTTACTATCACTATCATCACTATCATATCACTGTTACCATTTATCTTTGTTGCAAGTAAGTATATTTCAGGTGCGGTTGAATTGACAACTCAACTGTCAAAGCTTATAAATACTCTTTGGCTCCCCGTGTGTCGAATCAATAAATTGGGTTATTCTTACCCGCGAAGACTATCTCGATCCCTTACGGTTGAGGGTTATCAAGTACCATTTTCTGGCGCCGTTGCCGGGGAGCATAGCAATATTTACAAGTCTACTTGAAGTATCCTACCTGCTGCACTTCATCCTCTATGGGTAAGAAAGGAGACCCCAAGGTTCCGATCTTACTATCCACTACAAGAAGAGGTACTGTTCTGAGCACTAGTGCTACACTTGATTCACCTTCCGTTATGAGTAAGTTTGCCTCACCACCACCACATGATGCTCCTACTGAATCTGTTACTATGTCCGATACTCTTGATGATGCTTCTACTAATGTTAATGATATTAGTTCACTTGGTTATGCCCTTGAGAAACAGATCGCTGCTGCTGCTAAAAAGTCTGGAATTGAAATTCCTGTTACTCGCTACCCTATTGGTGAAACTTATGATTATCATGATTTGAGTAAACTCAAGGAGAGACTCCTTGATGATGATTACTATATGCTTGATGAAGATTTATGAAGGGAACTGACAGAGTTTTCTGGCTCTGACCCTGTCAGGGATATGGTTAGTAGGTATAAACCGGATATTGTAAACCGGCTTAGTTATATTGTACTTGGTTTTAATATTTTAGTAGAGATTACGGCCCATGAGATTTTAAGGCCCATGTATAGAAGTACGGTTTGTAAACCGCCAAGAGATGTAACTTGAGAGACAGGAAAGAAAAGACAGAGACCGAGGCGGACACGATTATGAGTCGGCCTCGGGACTCTGTAAACCGGACCAGGCGTCACCTCTATATAAAGGGACGACCCGGCGACGGTTCAAGGACAAGCAACAATCAATCCGTCGAGACGCAGGCAAAGCGAATCCGCTCCCTGTAAACCGACGCCCAAGCAATATCAAACCAACTAGACGTAGGCTTTACCTTCTCCGAAGGGGCCGAACTAGTATAAATCCTTTGTGTCCTTTGTGTGCCATGAATCCTTTCAAGCTAACCCGTGCGATGGTTCCATCATCAAGTCCACTAAACCGGACATCTGCCGTGTTATTTCCACGACAGTTGGCGCCCACCGTGGGGCCTGCGCACGATGGTTTCGAGTTCTTGAAAGGCGGCTTCAAAGGGTTAAAGGGGTACGCAGTCGGCCGGATGACCAAGAGTCGTCGTGGCCGGATCTACATTGACGACGCGGGCTGGGGACCGGAGGCCGATTCGATCGAATACGGGTACCGGGTTCCCTTCGGCAGCGTCCAAGTCTTCATCGGCAAAATTGGTGAACCGGGACCTGAGCCGGACACCCTCCCCAACATCGTCGAGCCGGCTCAGCGTACGGGATCGGCCCGGATTCAGCCTGCCATGAAGCATGTGTTCGTTGGAGCAATTCACGGAGGCCGAGCCGAGGACGGATCGGAATCTGATGGTGCAACCGTCGTCTACTCAGATGACGAATCTTCATCCGGGGAAACTGAATCTCTGTATCAGCTGCGGGACGGCCGGTCTGAGGGCAAGTCCGATGGAAACAGTATTCCGGACCCCTTTGGCCCGCCAAACCGGGTGGCGGTCTTCATGGCCGGTTCACAACCCCCGACGAACGGAACGACAACAGAGGCTGGTGCAGGGGGAAGCGGTTCAAATCCCTCCCTTACTGAAGTTCTATCCACCTTGATCGAGGAGTTCACAGCTAAGGCAGTGGAGGTCATAGCTCCAGCAGACAGGGCGCACATGATGCAGCGCTTCTTCAGTTGAAAGCCCGGATCGATCAGTTAAAGGAGGATTTAAAGACGGAAGGAGAGATGTTAGCCATAAGACAAGCAGAGTTGGATGATCAAGCCTTTCATTTGAGGATGGAGCAGGCTTCTGTGGAAGGAGTAAGGGGGCGAAAGTATCGGTCCCGCCTGCCGCCGGGTTACGAATCTGCGAATTTGTTCAGAACACCTGGGGCTGGGGCCAGTAACAATCCGGCCTTAAACCGGAGAAGCCCACCGGCTCGGGATGAGCCGGTTCAGCAGCCCGCCGCAGAACGGGAGCGTCGGATTACCTCGGCGCCTTATGTTCCTGTCCCTCCAGGGCACTATTCAAACCCGTTGGATAATATTGCTGCAGCGGCAGCACGGTTGGCCGCTTTACCTGTGGAAGAGACATCTCCGGTGGCGATAGAGGCGCGCAGGGCCCAGAAGCTACTTAATACGGCATTAATACAGCAGCAAGCGTACTCTCATAGCAGGGAAAGGTTACATTCAACACCACGTCCCAACCGAAGTTATTCTAGACATTGGGAGGAGCCAGAAGTGTCTAGCAGTGAGCGCAGGAGACATCAGCACAGGCAGAATAATCCGGCAAGGGCGGAGATGCCAGCCCCGGACCTAAACCGGCCTAGATCGGAGGCCAGAGAGGAAATTCGTCAGTCGACGCCGGTTCACACAGCCACTACAGGGACAGGAGCTACAGCGAGCGGTTTTGGGATACAATGTCTTGTCCCCGCCCTACGGAGCGTTAAGTTGCCCAAGGATTTCAAAGGACCTCGCAAGGTGCCTAATTACACAGCCGATTTACCACCTGAAGCTTGGGTGGAGAGTTACGAGATGGCCATGGAAATGCTGGATGTGGATGAATCGGCTTGTGCCAAATATTTCACTATGATGCTTGAGGGCACGGCCCGAACCTGGCTAAAGGCGCTACCCCCAAATTCTATCGGGTCATGGGGGGAGCTGCGCAGTCAGTTCATCAAAAACTTCAAGGATACATGCAAGCAACCGATGTCGGTGATAGATTTAGCAGCCTGTGTGCAAGGCGAGCAGGAGTCTACAGCAGCTTGGGTACGCAGAGTGGCAGAGATCCTACACTCTTCGAATGGTATTAATCCTAGTACGGCAATAGTGACGTTGGAAAACAATTGCCGGTTTGAATCTTTAAAATTAAAACTCGGATGGCTTAAACGGGACTGCAATGACATGGGGACTTTAATGAGTGCCCTAGTGAAGTACGGAGACTCAGATAATACCAAGTATCCGGAGTCGGAAGGAGATAAAACAGGGAAGGCCAGCAAATCTGGTAAACCGGCGCCGGTTAATCCGGTTACTCCAAGCTTTTTGGGCAAACGGAAGGCAGAAAATAGTTCAGATTTTGTTGCTAATACACAGGCTCAAGGCGGTATTCAGGTTAATCCGCAGGGTTCCACTCTCCAAACCGGCGGAGGAAACCCGGGTTGGGAGCAGGATTTGGATCAACCCTGTCTAAAGCATAGCGGAAGAGGGAGGATTGCAAGGCATACTATAAGAGAATGCATACCCTTTATGAAAGCAGGGAACGGCCGTTTTAATCCTCCTAGCCGGCCCCCGAACGGCGGTTCAGGGCCCGGGTTTTATGGTCCGGGTTATCAAGGGAACAACTCCGGATCAGGATATAGGGGCAACGGCGGTTATCAAGGGAACAACGGCGGTTATCAATCCCGACCAGGCGGCCAAAATAGTCAAGGGAACTACAATGGTCAGGGAAATCAATCGCATCATCAAGGTGGTTACAATGGTCAGGGAAGTCAATCACATCATCAAGGTGGTTATCATGGTCAGGGAAATCAATCGCATCATCAAGGTGGTTACAACAGTCAGAATAATCAGCAGCAGGGCCAAGGGAGTTACAGTAACCAAGGAAACCAGCAGCAACAGCGTCCGCAGCAACAGCAGCAATCCGGATACCAGAGTAATCCGAAGGAGTTGAGCAGCGGTCAATATCATGTTTTCACCACGAGTTTATGTAAGAGAGACCAGAAGATTTTAAGGCGGACTGTTAATGCAGTAGAACCGGCGACGCCACAATTTCTCCGATGGTCAGAGCAGCCCATTGTATGGAGCAGAGAGGACCACCCGTTACGGGTAGATAATCCGGGACATTTAGCCTTGGTGGTAGCACCTCAGGTGGGAGGATACAAGTTTACTAAAGTCCTCATGGATGGAGGTAGCAGTATCAATATATTATATTACGAGACCTTTCGTCGTATGGGTCTGACAGATAAAAAGTTAAGGACATCAAACACAGTGTTTCACGGGGTGGTCCCAGGTAAGTCAGCTTATCCAGTTGGTAAGATTGACTTAGAAGTTACCTTTGGAGATGAGCATGATTCCAGATCGGAGATGATC
This sequence comes from Secale cereale, assembly GCA_902687465.1. Lineage (NCBI taxonomy): Eukaryota > Viridiplantae > Streptophyta > Magnoliopsida > Poales > Poaceae > Secale > Secale cereale. The sequence continues at coordinate 21,894,212 of LR738715.1, read as the reverse complement.
ACTTTTGAAGTTGTCAAAATTAAAAGCCCGTATCATGCTTTGTTTGGAAGGACGGTTTATGCTAAATTTATGGCTAGGCCATGTTATGTTTATTTGCAGCTTAAGATGCCGGGTCATAAAGGCACGATTACGGTGCATGGCAGTCGGAAGATAGCAGCGGAGTGTGAGGAAGGTGATGCAGCTTATGCAGAAGCGGTATGTGCCACGGAAGAGTTAAAATTTTATAAAGATAATGTTGATCCGGCAGATATGACTCCGCTGAAGAAACCAACTACTGAGCATGATCCGGCTTTGAAGTTCAAGTCAGCGGAAGAGACTAAGCAGGTTGATTTTGTGCCTGGAGACTCGTCTAAGCAATTCACCATCAGTGCTAACCTAGATCCTAAATAGGAAAGCGCGCTCATCGAGTTCATCCGTGAGAACCGGGATATCTTTGCATGGAAACCTTCTGACATGCCAGGTATACCGAGGGAACTCGCTGAGCACAAGTTGAATATTGATCCAAAGTTTAAACCGGTAAAACAATATCTGCGCCGCTTTAATGAAGAGAGGCGCAAGGCTATAGGAGAAGAAGTGGCCAGACTTTTAGCGGCAGGGTTCATAGTGGAAGTTTTTCATCCGGAATGGTTGGCTAATCCGGTGCTGGTTCTAAAGAAGAATGGGAAGTGGAGGATGTGTGTGGACTACACAGACCTCAATAAAGCTTGCCCGACTGATCCTTTTGCTCTACCTCGCATTGATCAGATTATTGATGCCACAGCGGGGTGTGAGCGGCTGAGTTTTCTGGATGCGTATTCAGGTTATCACCAGATCAAGATGGCAGTTGAGGATCAAGAGAAGACGGCTTTCATAACCCCTTTTGGTGCTTTTTGCTATGTGTCTATGCCCTTTGGGCTCAAGTGTGCACAGGCAACTTATCAGCGTTGCGTTCAGAATTGTTTGAAAGGGCAGATAGGAAGGAACGTGCATGCTTATGTGGATGACATCGTGGTCAAATCAAAGGAGGAAAGAACAATGATAGAAGACCTCAGAGAAACCTTTGATAATCTTCGGGCTTACAGGATGATGCTTAATCCGGAGAAATGTGCTTTTGGTGTACCGGCTGGTAAGCTTCTGGGATTCCTGGTCTCGAACAGGGGAATAGAAGCCAACCCGGAGAAGATCAAGGCCATCACATCTTTGACAAAACCGGTCTGCATCAATGATGTTCAGCGCATAGCTGGCCGGATCACGGCGCTGAGCCGGTTTATCAGTCGCTTAGGAGAAAAAGCGATCCCGCTTTATCAAATGTTGAAGAAAACGGACCGGTTCATTTGGAGTGATGAGGCAAATATAGCGTTTGAGAATCTGAAACAGCAACTAGCAAAACCACCGGTTTTAGCTGCTCCCATTGATAAGGAGCCTTTGCTGTTATATGTTGCTGCGAATACACGGGCAGTCAGCATTTCGATTGTGGTTGAGCGCAAGAAAGCAGGGAAGGAACATCCGGTTCAGCGCCCGGTTTATTATGTGAGTGAAGTACTCATCGAGTCTAAGCAAAGGTACCCTCATTGGCAGAAGTTGGTATATGGTGTGTTCATGGCAAACCGGAAACTGAAGCATTATTTCCAAGGGCATCCAATAACTGTGGTTAGTTCAGCTCCGTTGGGAGACATAATCCAGAATAGGGAAGCTACAGGCAGGGTAGCCAAGTGGGCCATTGAGCTCAGTCCGCATGAGTTGAAGTATGTACCACGTACTGCTATAAAATCTCAGGCATGGGTCGACTTCATCAATGACTGGACAGAATTGCAGACTCCTGAGGAGAAGCCGGATCTTACTTATTGGACGATTCACTTCGACGGTTCAAAGCAATTGGAGGGTTCAGGGGCTGGAGTTGTCTTAACTTCCCCCAGAGGTGATAAATTTTGTTATGTCCTCCGGTTATTATTTCCTTGCACTAATAATGCAGCAGAATATGAAGCATTGCTTCATGGTTTGCGATTGGCAAAGGAGATGAATTTGAGCCGGGTTAAGTGCCTGGGCGATTCAGACCTAGTAGCACAGCAAGTTTCGGGCAAGTGGGATTCAAGGGATCCCCTCATGGCGGCTTATCGGCGAGAGGTTGAAGCGATTGCAGGATACTTCAAAGGGTACCAGGTGGATCACATAGACCGGCGGAGGAACGAAGCGGCTGACGCGTTAAGCCGGCTAGGGTCGCAACGTAAACCGGTACCACCAAACACCTTTTTGGATGAATTGCACAGTCCTTCGGTTCAAGTACCTTCGGAGAACGACATAGCTATTCCGGACCCGGAGGCACAATTGGTTGCAGCACTCCATATTATTCCGGATTGGACGTTACCCTATTTGGCATTCTTAAGCCGAGGAGAGTTGCCAGAGGACGAAGACGAAGCACGGCAGATAATCCGGCGTTCCAAATCTATGACAATTGCCAACGGAGAGCTGCACCATCGTAGCACTTCTGGAATATTTCAACGGTGTGTTTCAGCTGAGGAAGGTTGTGAGATTCTAAGAGAGATTCATGAAGGGGATTGTGGTCATCATGCCGGATCAAAATCTTTAGTGGCTAAAGCTTTCCGACATGGCTTTTATTGGTTAACCGCGCATGCAGATGCGGCGGACCTGGTCCGCAAGTGTGACGCTTGTCAGAAGTTCTCAAGACGTGCCCTTGTTCCGGCACAGGAACTCCGGATGATACCAATAACTTGGCCTTTTGCAACTTGGGGGCTTGACATGGTTGGTCCTTTCAAGAGATCCCAAGATCAGAAAACTCATCTACTGGTAGCAGTAGACAAGTTTACGAAGTGGGTTGAAGCGGAGCCTATAAGCAAGTGTGATGCGGCAACAGCGGTCAAATTCATCAAAAAAGTAATATTCCGGTTTGGTTTTCCACACAGCATCATCACAGATAATGGCACCAATTTATCTCAGGGTGAGATGGAAGAATTCTGTCAACGAGAGCATATTCGTTTGGACGTGTCTTCTGTGGCTCACCCCTAATCCAATGGTCAGGCAGAAAGGGCAAATCAGGAGATTTTGCGAGGAATCAAACCACGGCTTATGACACCTTTGCAGAGAACCCCAGGTTGTTGGGTTGAAGAATTACCATCTGTCCTTTGGAGTATTAACACTACACCAAACCGGTCTACAGGTTATACACCTTTCTTCATGGTTTACGGCGCAGAAGCAGTTCTTCCAAGTGACATACGCCATGATTCACCGAGGGTAGCGGCCTATGTGGAAGCTGTTAATGAGGAGTCAAGACAAGACAGTTTGGATCGGTTGGATGAAGAGCGTGATATAGCTGCAGCCCGGTCGGCGATTTATCAGCAAGATCTGCGCAGATATCACAGCCGCCGGATTAGAACCAGGACATTCCAGGAGGGTGACTTGGTACTTCGGCTTATCCAAGATCAAACAGATATGCACAAGCTATCCCCGCCATGGGAAGGGCCCTTTGTGGTCAGCAAGAATTTACACAACGGTTCATATTACTTGGTGGACATTCGAGAACACAAGGATTCACGGACATCAGAAGAGGAGACGAAGAGGCCGTGGAACATCGCCCATTTACGGCCATACTACACTTGAGCTATGTGCTCCAATGTATCCTATGTATATATTATGAATAATGAATAAACCGGCACCCTCAGTAAACCGGGGGCTCAGCCCTTTCTCCATATACACAAATTTTGCGACAAATAACCATATCAGTTTGTTATCAAATATCATATTTCAATGTTGGCCGGTTTTAGAAACTAATCTTTGCAGGATATGTGAAGGAGCGGTAGAACTCTCGGGAACAAGAGATTATATCCGGTTCAAGAAGAGAAAAGCCCCATAAAAAAGAAAAACCCAGAGTCAGGAGGAACTTTAGAGGCCCCTTGGGACAGTCCGGTTTGCCCACGTCCCATTGATTGGCTATGTTTACGATTCCTTGGGCCCTCTGAACAGTTGATACGCTCACGTTCAGGGATGGCTCGGCCCCTTGGGACAGTCCGGTTTGCCCACGTCCCATTGATTGGCTATGTTTACGATTCCTTGGGC
>LR738715.1:21853875-21881646 GCA_902687465.1 Secale cereale | reverse complement strand
GCCGGTGGACCGGGGGGTGCTCGGCGGCGGCAGTTGATACGTCCAAAACGTATCTATAATTTCTGCTTGCTCCATGCCTCTTTTGGGTGATATTGCTATGATATTTATACACTTCCATACACTTTTGATCATATTTGGACTAACCTATTAACTCAGTGCACCCCAGTGCCAGTTTCTGTTTTCTGCTGTTTTTGTATTTTAGGTTTTCCCATTACGAGAACTGCCAGAAAAATCCCGGAAAAATTATATAAAAAATCAGCGTTCCAGAAGCTTCCCAGCAGCCAAAGTACAGCCGGAGGGGGGCCACCAGGGCTCCAGGCGCCCTGGTGGCGCGGCCCCCCCCTGGCCGCGCTGGGGGGGGGCGCCTGGGCCCCCCGGGCCTCCGCAGATGCCCCCCTTTGGCATATATTTATATCGTGTCCCGAAACCCTCGAGACGGGAACCCTTTTTCGCGATCTCATCTCTGTTCCGCCGCCGCCGCGCTTCCAAGATCGGGAGCACTAGGAGAACTCTTCCCGGCACCCTGCCGGAGGGGAGGATCACCACCGGGAGCCTCTCCACCACCATGGACGCCTCCCGGATGAGTTGTGAGTAGTCTCCCTTGGACCATGGGTCCATGACCAGTAGCTATGTGATGTTCTCCTCCCGTTCTTGTGCTTCACTAATTAGTCCTCGTGAGCTGCCCTACATGATTGAGGCACATATGTAATCCTTATGCTGTTGCTATGTTGAGTTTGCTGGGATCCGATGGATTGTGAGATTATGTTCAGATTGTGTTTGAGTAATATATTTGATCTACCTCTTTTATATTTATGTTCGTAAGTAATTCTTGCATGTTCTCCGTTGTTATATATTGCTTTGGCCAAGTAGTAGGTAGTGACTCCAAGAAGGAACGTTATGCTTGATTGTGGGTTCATGCCCCTCGATGACTAGCATGAGTGACAGAAACATGAGTCTAGGGGATGTGTTGTTGCCACAAGGGGGAAAACAACGGTGCTTGTGCCCGCGGGTGCAAGGATTGTTTACTTTACGCAAAGTTCTTTTAATGCAGTTGTTTGTTGCTTTGAGTTTACACTATGGGTGGGACTCGCAACTTAATACCTGCGAGATGTTCTGGATAGATATCTCAAGGTGGATGATTAGTAGTAGATGCAGATGGATTTCGGTCTACTTGCCTTGGCGTACCGCCCATGCTTTGAACCTCTACCTTTCTTGTAACATAGTTAGCATTGGTTTGCGCACATAATTCTGTCAATTGCCCAGCTATAATTCGTTCACCTCACATAGCTGTTTTATCGTCTTTTGGGAGAGAGACATCACTAGTGAACATCATGGGACCCCGGTCCATATTACCATCATTGATCACATCCGCTATTTACTTTCCGCTTTTTACTTACTATTGCAGCAATACCTATCACTATTATCACTTGCGTTTGATCCTTTGTAAACGACAAGGCCGGAGGGATTGACAACCTCTCTGTACTCGTTGGGAGCAAAGTTATTTGTATCTGTGTGCAGGTCCACGTTGATTGCTAATATCGGCGCCGTTAGCAGTTGACACCTTCTTGGTGAAACTGGGAGTCTCAGGGAAATCGATCCTTGGTATCTTTGCCAAGGGAAAACTTCTGCTACACTGCATCTCAAACCTTCCACTTGGGGTAACCAACGAGGGGAGAGAAGCCATCAAGCATAGTTTTCTTGCGCCGTTGCCGGGGACTCCACTCTTCAGGAAAGGGGAGTTGCACGCTATCTTTTACCTTTGCTTTTTAGTCTTGTTAGTTTACCTTTCTGTTTTTTGCTTTAGTGTCTTCTATCAAAAATTACAAAAAAAAAATTATTTGCTTTTCTGCTAGTAGTCCTTTCTGTTTAGTCAAGCATGTTAGGATTTGGTGCTTTGAGGGAATCTGAAGTCCTATATTTCCATCAAAAGGATGGAGAAAATATGAAGAAGGCATGGGACAGAATTTCTGATGCACATAGGAGAATTATGCCTTGGATACCTATAAAAATTGTGCTTAGAAATTTTTACCATGGTCTTTTCAAATGGTGTAAACACTCTCTTGATATTATAGCTGAAGGAGATTTCCTAGAGTGTGATGAAGCTAGAGCTCTTGAAATTATACATGGTCTATCTAGTTACTTTGTTTATGATCATAACTTTGATACTGTCATAGATAGACTTGCTACTATTGAGAAAAGAATGGATGCTCTAGACTTGATGAAGGTAGAGAAACCCAAACCCAATAAGAAAGACATTTTGGAAATAGACAATGATTGGGAGCCTTTTGTTAGGATTAGCATCTCTAATCAAGACTTCCTTGCTTATTGTGATATTGGATCTATGGTTTCTACTATGCCAAAAATTGTTCATGATTCTTTAAAATTTAACATGGATAGATTACCATCTTATCATGAACACACTAATGGAGATATTTCTGAACTCCAGGGAAGAATAAAAGACGTGCCAGTTAAATTCCTTAAAGGGATTACAATGGTTGATTTCTTCATCAAAGAGCCAAACCAAGGAAATATAGTGCTTGGAAGGGACTTCCTCCGAGCGGTAAAAGGCTTCATCGATATAGGTAAGGGACAAATCCGCTTACGCGGGAAGGCAAAAGGTGTGTACCCCTTTCCTAGAAGGAACAAGAGTGAACTTGTTGAGGAACCATTTTAAGCAATTTATAACTCCGATTATTATGATGGTTATTGATTCCTCTTTGCATTATGCCTAGCTTAAAGGCATAAAAGAAAGCGCTTTTGGGAGGCAGCCCACATGAATAAAAAATTTATTTTTGCTTTTGTTGTGTCTTGATGTTGTTACTACAGTAGCATCATCATTGTATCTTTGCTTTTCAACTTTGTGCCAAGTGTAGCCTCTGATTGCAAGAAAGTTCAAAAGTTGTGACGTGCTGTCCAGGAAACAGATTCTGTCCTTGGATAAAAAATTCGTATAAAATCACCAGATCATCTTTTTGGTCTGAATTGTTTCGACAGCGTGCTCTATACAATTTTCTTTCGTGCGTCTGTTCTGAGTTTTTTGATTAGAGTTGCAGAAGTGCCCCGAAAAAATCATTTACTACCTGATGTTCTGTTTTTCACAGATTCTGTCCTGTTTTGCCTTTCCTTCATTTTGCAAACCTAGAGCTTGCTTTTTCTTTGCAAAAACCTTTTGGCAATATTGAGAAACAGTAGACCTTCAAGAATATCCTTATTTCCAGCAAGGAACAAATATTTTATTATGGGTACTAACCTCGCTAATCAGATTATGATGAGTTATGTATGAAGGGAGTTTTCAAGTGTGCGAGGGAAGATGATAAAAAGATTCAGGAGTGTCAAACGCTCAAGCTTGGGGATGCCCCTATGCACCCCCAAGAAATATTCAAGGAGACTCAAGCATCTAAGCTTGGGGATGCCCCCGTGCATCCCCTTCTCCATCAACATTATCAGTTCGTCCTTCGTTCCACTATATTTTTATCACTTCATGTGTTATGTGTTATGCTTGGAGCGTCTTGCTTTTAGTTTTCCTTTTTAGTTTTCTTTAGCTTTTCATAACGAGTCGGAACTCAGCTTTCTGTATGTGGGAGAGAAACACGCTCCACTTCTACCTAGAACATAACATAGAATTTTCATGTCTATCTTTGCTGTGTGTATTCTTTGTCTTTCAATAGCTACTATCATGCTTAGCTTTTAGTTTTCATGCTTATCTTTTTAAAGAGCTTTTGTTTAGTTGGTTGCTTGAACTCTCTTTATTTATCATGATTATCTTATTAAGAGAGTTTGCTTCTATTGCATTAGTTGATATGCCTATGATAAAGATGCTATGTGCATAATGGTGCTTAGTAGTTCATGTTTTCTTATGGTTAGTCTCAAATAGCTGGGGGGTTTCCAATGTGTTATTGGAGTACCAACATGATTTGTCTGCCTATGATGTGGTATGGTTTAGTAATATATTCCTTCCAGAATTTATTTTGATTGACTTGGCGTATGCTCACGCATATTTAAGACTGTAAATAAAGTCTGTCAAGCCTTGATGATCTTTTATTTCTGAGTAGCGATATAACTACCATGCCTGATTCGATGTTGCTTTGTCGCTCTGCATGATTATGACCGTCATTGCTCTCTTAGTTGGTCGCTCCCAGTCTTTTGCTAACCTCCACCTATACTAAGCGGACTGACTGCTTGTGCATCCAAATTCCTTTAAACCAGTTATGCCATATGAGTCCACCATACCTTCCTACATGGTATTTACCTGCCATTCCTAACGAAGACTTTCATGTACCATCTCGAAATTATTCAAAAAGAAAAAAAATGCATTCCTATTTTGTGCCTCTGTTTTAAGTCAATGAGGAAGTACAGCCGGAGGGGGGCCACCAGGGCTCCAAGCGCCCTGGTGGCGCCCCCCCCCCCTGGCCGCGTCGGGGGGGGGTCTGGGCCCCCCGGGCCTCCGCTGATGCCCCCCTTTGGCATATACTTATATCGTGTCCCGAAACCCTCGAGACGGGAACCCTTTTTCGCGATCTCATCTCTGTTCCGCCGCCGCCGCGCTTCCAAGATCGGGAGCACCAGGAGAACTTTTCCCGGCACCCTGCCGGAGGGGAGGATCACCACCGGGAGCCTCTCCACCACCATGGACGCCTCCCGGATGAGTTGTGAGTAGTCTCCCTTGGACCATGGGTCCATGACCAGTAGCTATGTGATGTTCTCCTCCCGTTCTTGTGCTTCACTAATTAGTCCTCGTGAGCTGCCCTACATGATCGAGGCACATATGTAATCCTTATGCTGTTGCTATGTTGAGTTTGCTGGGATCCGATGGATTGTGAGATTATGTTCAGATTGTGTTTGAGTAATATATTTGATCTACCTCTTTTATATTTATGTTCGTAAGTAATTCTTGCATGTTCTCCGTTTTTATTTATTGCTTTGGCCAAGTAGTAGGTAGTGACTCCAAGAGGGAACGTTATGCTTGATTGTGGGTTCATGCCCCTCGATGACTAGCTTGAGTGACAGAAACATGAGTCTAGGGGATGTGTTGTTGCCACAAGGGGGGAAACAACGGTGCTTGTGCCCGCGGGTGCAAGGATTGTTTACTTTACGCAAAGTTCTTTTAATGCGGTTGTCTATTGCTTTGAGTTTACACTATGGGTGGGACTCGCAACTTAATACCAGCGAGATGTTCTGGATAGATATCTCAAGGTGGATGATTAGTAGTAGATGCAGATGGATTTCGGTCTACTTGCCTTGGCGTACCGCCCATCCTTTGAACCTCTACCTTTCTTGTAACATAGTTAGCATTGGTTTGCGCACATAATTTTGTCAATTGCCCAGCTGTAATTTGTTCACCTCACATAGCTATTTTATCGTCTTTTGGGAGAGAGACATCACTAGTGAACATCATGGGACCTCGGTCCATATTACCATCATTGATCACATCCGCTATTTACTTTCCGCTTTTTACTTACTATTGCGGCAATACCTATCACTATTATCACTTGCGTTTGATCCTTTGTAAACGACAAGGCCGGAGGGATTGACAACCTCTATGTACTCGTTGGGAGCAAAGTTATTTGTATCTGTGTGCAGGTCCACGTTGATTGCTAATATCTGGCGCCGTTAGCAGTTGACACCTTCTTGTTGAAACTGGGAGTCTCAGGGAAATCGATCCTTGGTATCTTTGCCAAGGGAAAACTTCCGCTACACTGCATCTCAAACCTTCCACTTGGGGTAACCAACGAGGGGCGAGAAGCCATCAGCGGTTGAGTAGGGGAATCAAGGGTGCGGGGGTCGGCGGCGACGGCCGGTGGACCGGGGGGTGCTCGGCGGCGATGGGTACCGGATCTGGCGAGGTGGGATAGCGATCGAGATGGAGGGGGGGTCGAGATCGAGTGTCAATGAAATTTAAAAATATTCATGATAGTTCAAAAAGTGCCCATGAAGTACAATCGAGAAATGAAGGCTACGATTTAAATACAATCGATCTTAGCTAGCTATCTGTTCACAATCTTCTTGCCCTTCTTCTTCGCAAATGGAGTTCTTCTGTGGAACGGACGTCCTTTAGGTAGGGTCGTACTGCTTCTTCTTGTGGTGTATGCTGCTACTTCATCATCGTCGTCATGTTCGATCCTCGGGTCGCCGTACTTGTCGAAGTCTTGCTCATTGGCTACTCCATCCATTCCGATGATCTTCCTTTTGCCTCTCCTCACGACAACACGACTGGGCTTTGACGGGTCGGTAATGAAGAAGCATTGGTCAACTTGGGAAGCCAGTACCCATGGCTCATTTTTCGCGGTGACGTTTGCGCCCGCGGTCTTGGATTTGGCTTCGGGTATAACCATGGTGGTGAAATACCGGTCTTCTTTTAGGACGCTCTTGGCCCATCTGACACGGAACATCGGGACCTTCTCTCCAGCGTAGCTCAGCTCCCAGATCTCCTCGATCCTTCTGTAGTATCTGTCCTTGTCATTACCGGTGTAGGATTCCATCGTTACCCCGGAGTTCTGATAACCATCGCTCTTCGTGTCCTTGGCCTCGGTGTAGAATGTGTAACCGTTGATATCGTACGCCTCATAGGTCATCAGGTTGTGCTCGGCGCCCTGTGACAAGGCGAATATGAGTTGTTCTTCCGCGGAAGAATCCTCATGTAAAGGGTACGACAGAAGCTTCTGCTTGAACCAACGCGTGAAACATGAGTTGTGCTCTTTGATTATATCTCCGTCCGTCCTCAGTTGGCCTCGGTCATTGTACGTCTTCTCAATAAAGGTTTTGTGCTCTACCACCCAAGGATCGACCACGTCTATGTGTTCTAGCGCGACTAGGTTTGCTCTTTCAAAGTCGGCAAGTCGACCCTCGAAGTCGACATGCATTTCGCGGCGACCCTCATGATGACCCCATCCAGCGAGCCTACCGAGGTGCCTGTTGACGGGCAGACCAACGGGGTTCTCGATGCCTAGATAATTCGTGCAGTAGGAGATGCACTCTTCAGTCAGAAAGCCCCTGGCTATGCTTCCCTCCGTACGTGACATGTTGCGAACGTATCCTTTGATGACACCATTCATCCTTTCGAACGGCATCATGCTATGCAGGAACGTCGGCCAGAGTTGGATGATATCGTCCACGATATGGACCAGCAGATGCACCATAACGTCGAAGAATGCGGGAGGGAAGTACATCTCAAGCTCGCATAGTATCACCACGATCTCTTCATGTAGCCTTCTGAGTTGCCTCACGCCAACAGACTTCCGAGAGATGACGTCGAAAAAGTTGCATAGGCCAAATAGGGTTTCACGGACGTGCGCGTCCATGATCCCACGGATTGCAACTGGAAGTATCTGCGTCATCAGCACGTGACAGTCGTGAGACTTCATCCCGCTGAACTTCAGCTTCGCTGGGTCTAGGTATCTGCTTATCTTCCCCGCGTAACCGTAAGGAAGTTTTACTCCTACGAGGCAGGTGAAAAATTGCTCAATCTCGTCCTGACTTAGAGTGAAGCACGCGGGAGGGTATTCATTTCCGGTCTTCTTGGCCTTTTTGCCTTTGTGACGACTTTCCGTGTCCTGCTTCGCCTCATCATCATCATCATCATCATCATCATGATCATCATATATAGCGTGAAGCTCCTGCCTGATGCCCGTTGATTTCAAGTCTGCCCTTGCTTTCGGCCCATCTTCGGTCCTCTCTGGCATGTTGAGCAGGGTACCAAGCAGACTCTCGCACACGTTCTTCGTGATATGCATTACATCAAGGCTGTGAGGCACATGGTGGATCTTCCAGTACGGCAAGTCCCAGAAAATAGACCTCGTTTTCCATACCTTCAGCAGCGGCTCTGGCGCCTTTCGCTTCTTTCCCGGCTCTAGCGCCTTTTGCTTCTTTCCCGGCAGTGGGCAATCTTTCCAATTTTTCAACAGCTCGTCTATTTCCTCGCCGCTCCTCGTACGCGGGAGTCCTCGGGGTTCGGTTTCACCATCGAACAGATCCTTGCGTTTTCTTCACAGGTCATCGTCGCGAAGCCACCTTCGATGTCCCATGAACACGGTTTTCGAAGACCCGGGATCTCTATCTAGCTGGCGATACGTTGTGTCATCCATGCACCTGACGCATCCAGAAAATCCGTGGACCACCTGCCCCGCGACATATCCATAACCGAGATAGTCGTGCACCGTCGTGAGCAGCGCGGCTCTCATAGGGAAATATTGTTTCTTTGCGGCGTCCCACGTATTGGCTGGTGTTTTCCACAGCGTGTCTAGCTCCTCTTTCAGCAGCCCCAGATACAGATTGATGTCGTCCCCTGGTTGTTTCGGTCCTTCAATTAGCATACTCATGTGAATGTACTTCCTCTTCATGCACAACCAGGGGGGAAGGTTGTGCATCCACACAAACACAGGCCAGGTGCTATGTGTGCTTCTCTGTCTGCCAAACGGATTGACTCCATCGGTGCTCGCGCCCAGCACGATGTTCCTTGGATCGTTCCCAAATTCTAGGTCTTCGAAGTTCAACGCTTGCCACTGGCTCGCATCCTTAGGGTGACTCAGCATCTTGTCTTTTTTATCTATCTCCGGATCATTTGCGTCATCTTCTCGCTTCTTCTCCTCCCTATCCGCGTGCCAACGCAGGAGCTTTGCTACCTTAGGGTCCGCGAAATACCGTTGCAGTCGAGGAGTGATCGGAAAGTACCACACCACTTTTCGAGGAGCTTTCTTCCTCTTCTTGTATCGAGTGACGCCGCACACCGGACATATGGTAGACTCCGCGTGCTCGTCCCGATAAATGATGCAATTGTTCATGCACACATGGTATTTCACGTGCGGTAAATCCAGAGGACACACGGTTTTCTTCGCCTCCTCCAAACTGGTGGGGCACTTGTTCCCCTTGGGAAGACGTTCGTGCCAGAATGACATGTTCTCGTCGAAGCATGCGTCGGTCATTTTGTGTTTTACCTTCATCTCCAGAGCCATGAGCGTTACTTTCAGGCGGGTATCCTCGGGCCTGCATCCTTCATACAATGGAGTAACCGCGTCTAACTCAAGTTAATCCATCTTGGATTTCTCTCGGGCGGCAGCTCTTGCGTTATCGGTCTGCTTGAGAAGCAGCTCTTGAATATGAGGTTCCTGCACCCAGCCCATCGATGGTCCAGCATCGTCTGCTCCGCCGGCATCATCATCTTCATGATCATGCCCGTCGTCTGCTCCGGCATCTTCCTCATCATCATGTCCTGCATCTTCTACATGATGACTGTGTACAGCATCACCGTCGTGATCATCTCCTGGGGATTCTGCGTCTTCTCGCCCGCCCGAGTCGCGGTGGTTGTCTTGCTGCCCTTCCTCATTTCTTGCCCGGCCCCCATGGACGACTTCGTAGTCATCTTCATCACCTTGCCACCGATAGCCATCCATGAAACCACGCAAGAGCAGGTGGTCCCGCACCTGCCCGGAATCCGGGTCCGCAATAAGGCTCTTCAGCTTGCATCTTCGACACTGACTTCTTATCTCCGTCTCGTTCTTTTGAAGCATCTCGGCCTTCGCGGACCTCAAAAACCTATTCACGATGCATTCGGTCATCGTGCGCACCATGGTCGCCTGCGGGGTAGAGCAAAACGATATTTTAGAACCCAAAAAAAATTTGCCATGACTTTCCCTAAAAATAGGACAAAAAAGAATGCTTAATGCCAAATTCTCACCGAAACGGAAATGAATCAACATTCCGGGAAAATATTGGCAACTATCGCATTTCAAATACCGGTACACCTCCAAACACAAACACATATGCAACACAACAAACATATGCAACACCACAAACATACATAGATCTAGCTAGGCCATAAAAAGTGCATGTGCACATTGTTGTAGGGAGAACAACATAAATATAGCTTCCCCCCTTACTTACCTATCAAAACAAGGTAATTTAACCACTTAATTTGAATGAATCTATGGTGGAAATGAGGTGAAAAAGAGGAGGGACCCGAGACAAGGAGGAGGTGGAGAGAATGAAGTGGGGAGAAAGTGAGTGTGGGTAGGAGAGGCTGTCCAAAATATCTTGTTGCTGCCCACTTACTAATGGCGCACCCACTATAAATACGCCATTAGTAATCAAGGTTACTAATGGCGCATCTTCAGTTAGTGCGCCATTACTAGTTTTGAAAAAAAATACTAATGGCGCACTGTCCCACAGTGCGCCATTACTAGTTTAAACTAGTAATGGCGCATAGTAGTTTTGCAAAAAAAAGAATAAAAAATATAATAAAAAAAGAACATTAGTGGCGCACTTTACTGCTGGTGCGCCATTACTAGTTACAACTAGTAATGGCGCACTCTGTCTGGATGCGCCATTAGTATGTTTGGACAGGCGCACTAGTTCAAAAAAAACTTTTTGATACTAATGGCGCACCCTGGGCCAGGTGCGCCATTAGTAGTTTGAACTCTAATGGCGTATCAGAGGTTGGTGCGCCATTAGTATATACTAATGGCGCACTGCTTGTCTGGTGCGCCACTAGTATCAATTCCATCTATAGCCCTTTTCCTAGTAGTGATACCCTCAGCCCCGAGGTTGGACTACTCCCTCCTCGTCATGGAGAACGCCAGGATGATGAAGATATCCATCGGAGAGGGATTCCCCCCCTCCGGCAGGGTGCCAGAACGGGTCTAGATTGGTTTTCGGTGGCAACAGAGGCTTTCGGCGACGGAACTCCCGATCTAGGTTATTTTCCGGAGGTTTCAGTATATATAGGAGGTGTTTGAGTCGGGGCCAAGCAAAGGGGGGCTATGGGCTGTCCACGAGGGGGGCACACGCCCCCCACCCTCGTGGGCAGCCCGTGGGTCCTCTCGTCCCCCTCCGGCACTTCCTGGGCTTCTTTAGGTCCAAAAACAGCCTCGTGATTTTCAGGTCAATTGGGCTCCGTTTGATATTCCTTTTCTGTAAAACCCTAAAACAGGAGAAAAACAGAAACTGGCACTGGGCTCTGGGTTAATAGGTTAGTCCCAAAATAATATAAAAGTGTATAATAAAGCCCATAAAATACCCTAGAAGGATAATATAATAGCATGGAACAATCAAAAATTATAAATACATTGGAGACGTATCAATGGGCGCCGGGGCGAGGGCCGAGGATCCCGGCCAGGACGGGGGCCTGCGGCACTGGCATGGTGTACGCGTGGACCACCCCCATCCAAGGGTTGGTCGCGGCGGCCCACGGGGCCGGGGGCAGCTGCTGGCGGGGCGCCCACCCCGCGCCGTGCTGCTACTGCTGCTTCTTGCCGTGGCGCCCCCCCGCGGCGACGACCGGGGCAGGGGGCGGCGGCTGGTACGCTGGTGGCGGAGGCGCCTGGAAGTAGGCCGCCGGTGGCGGTGGAGGCCGTGGTGGCTGCGGAGCCGTGGGAGGAGCGGCGCGGGAGGTGCCCGCGGCAAGCGCCATGTGCGTGGCCCGGGACTTGACCATCTTCATCCTCCTTTCCTCCAACCGAACATAGGCCACAACCCGAGGGAAGGTCGGGTCTGGAAGGAACGTGAGGTTGGAGGCCGCGTTGCTGAACTCTTCGTTCAGGCCAGGCGTGAGCGTGCTAAGGAGAAGCTCGTCGGAGACCCGCTCCTCGAGGTCGCGAAGCTCGTCGGCAAGTTTCTTAAGGCGCATACAATAATAGTCGATAGACGAGTCAAGTTGATGGCAGCCAAAAAATTCTTGCTGAAGAAACACGCGGCGCTGGAGGGCGTTGTCGAGGAAGAGCCCGTTCAGCTTCACCCACACCGTCTGCGCGTCATTAGTGTCGCAAACGATGGTGTGGAAGATGTCCTTGGAGATGGTTTGGTACAACCAGCACCTGATGGTGGCGTCGATGGCCAGCCAGTCGTCGTCCACTAACATGAGGTCAGAGTCGACGGAGCCATCAACGTGATCGATGAGGTGGTACTCGTGGAAGATGAGGGAGAAGTAAGTCTTCCAAGCGTAGTAGGTGTAGGTAGCGTAGTCGAGGATGACAAGCACGGGGCGAAGATGTCGAGATCGCGAACAATGGCCATCGGTGGAGGAGCCGGACCATCGAAGGGGTTGGAGTGGAGGGGCATGGCGCCATGGGGAGAGGCCATCGGTGCGATGGCACGACGGCCAAAGGGGGCGCGGCGGCGCGGGTGGGTTGGGGAGGTGGTGGCTCGGGGGATGGGGCGGGGCGGCGTCCGAAGGGAGGCGGCGATCGGCAGGGAGGGAAGGGTGATGGGTGGCGATCGAGAAGGAGGGGAGGGGAGGCGCGCGCGGCGGCGAGATGCGGCGGCGACACAGAGAGGTGGCGGCGGCGGCATCAGCGGCGGGCTGCGCCGGCGGCGGCTAGGGTAGGGTAGTAGCGGAAGCTAGGGTAGAATCGGGAAGGAAACTGATACCATGTTGAAGGCAATGCAACTCTCGATGTATTGATCGGGTGCACGGTGCACGTATATAAGTACAAGGGGCAGCCATCAGCCTCATCTATACAAGGAAACTAGAGACGGGGCCAGTAGGAGATTATCCTAACAGATACATGCACATAAGAGCATCTCCAGTCGCGCCCCCAACAGGCCCCCCAGGCCACTTTTTCGGCGCCGACGCCGAAAAAACGGCCCAGTCGCGCCCCCAGGACGCCAAAAATCGCCGGTTCGGCCCTTTTTTCCGCCCGGCGGTCACAGGTCGAACCCGGCGCGCTGGGGAGCAGTTGGGGGCTTCGGCCCAAGGGAAAAGCGCGCTTGGCCCACACCGTCAGGGGAAAAGTCAAGGTTTTCTTCCCCGACTCGCCTCCCACCCCCCGCGCCCTCGGCCACCACTAGCTATATCCCGGCACCGCTCGCCGCCCTACTCCGCTAGATAGCCGTTCCCCGCCGGAAAATAGCAGCTCTTCGCCGCGGCAGCCCCTCCAACAGCAGTTGGGCGTTTCCGGCCGCCGTTTCCGGCCGCGGAGGCGCGGTTTAGTGGCGGGTACACGCCCACCGAGTGCAAGGTGTTCGGCGATTTACCTGCCTCGGCGATTCACAATTGTTGCCATTGGCACATAATTTGTATTGAACTATTTGTTGTTCTACTATTTTGTTGAAGTATTTGATTCTTCTGTGATGAAATATGTGATAAGAAATAATTGTGTTGATAATAGAACGCCGAGACACGGCGAAACCACGCCGAATATGGGTCTATTCTCGCTCATATGGGCCCTTTATTCGCCGAAATGGGGCTGCAAAGTGGGCCAATTTCGGCGCCTGAGGGCGAGCTGGGTCGACGACTGGGCGCAAAACCGCCCCCAGCGCTGATTGTATCACCGGCTCGCCCCAGGGGCGATTTTTATGCGTCCTGGGGGGGCAACGGCTGGAGATGCTCTAATATGTTTGACAGAGACAACTTCTTATATGCACGGACGCAGATGTGTTTGATGTCTTGTAGCTTTTCGTTTCTATTTTCATTGGCTCATGTGTATGCCTCCACTTTACTCCATTTTTCCATTTGATTTTTTAAATCCACACACTCTGTTATTCCCTACTAACCCATACATTTCGTTAGAGCATCTCCAGCCGCGCCCCCAACATGCCCCCCAAACCGTTTCTTTATCGTCGAGGCTGAAAAATTAGCCCAGTTGCGCCCCCAAAAGCCCATCTTTCACCGGCTCGGGCCGAATTTGGCGCCGGCGAACTCGGCGCGCTGGAGGGCATCGGCGAAACATTTTTTGGCGCGAAATCCGATGGGTCCGCCTTGGCAGCGACTCGACGCTTCTCGTTGCTTCATCGTCCTCATCACCTCGGTTCCCATAGGGGAATCAATGCCAAAGTTGTCGCGCTGCCGCGCCGGTCAGCCTCCATTGATGCCCTCACGGGCGGCGCATTGAAGGTGCGGCAACGCGCGTCCCTATCC
This sequence comes from Secale cereale, assembly GCA_902687465.1. Lineage (NCBI taxonomy): Eukaryota > Viridiplantae > Streptophyta > Magnoliopsida > Poales > Poaceae > Secale > Secale cereale. The sequence goes on along the minus strand of LR738715.1, from coordinate 21,867,800 downwards.
CATCACGCGGTCACACGGCGGCCACGCGGACGCCGCCCGGACCACGGCTATAAAATCCGACTCTCCCCCGCTAGTGGACACACACTTCCCCTCTCCACGGCCGACGCTCCCGCCTCCTCTCTCTCGCCGTTCCTTCTCCTACGTTGGCCGAGCGCTACCCCGGCGATGGTGCGGCGGCCAACAGCTGGAGGCCACAAACGGCGTCGAGCCACGCGGCCGCCACAACTCCGAAGGGCGCCGCCGATGGTGAGGCGTGCCCGGCCGCACGCTGGAGGACGTCCTCGAGTACATAGAGGGTAGTAACACACCGCAGCTGGAGTACCCACCGCAGCTTCTCTAGCCGGCGTGGCAGCTCATGGACGCCGAGGCGCATGGAGCCGACGTCCTCCTCCTCGTCCGGCCGCTCGTCCGGCTTGTCCTCCCTTCTCCCCATCAAACTTGAGCCACAGGACACGCCGACCGGTCGGCGCACCCGTGGCGGCAGCATCCGCATCAACGAGCCCTCCCCCACCTCTACCCGGCTCGTCAGGCCGAAGGTGGAGCCGGGCCTCGCCGCGGAGTACGAGGCCATGGATCGGGCTGGCTTCGACGACGAGGCCGCCCTAAAATGGGCTCGGGACGATTACCTCCGCGACGAGATGGTCCGGCAGCGCCGAGCCCTAGAGGAGATAGCCGCTCGACGGAGTAGGCGCGAGGAGGACGGCGTCGTTGTCCTCGACGACAGCGATGAGGACGCACCCGGGCCGTCCAACCCCCCGCGCGTCGGCGACCCTAGGCAGGGGAGCAGGGACGGAGGCCGCGGCGGAGGAGACGACGACGATGATGACGGCGGCGGCGACTACACGAAGTTCTACAAGCTCCTCTGCATGCAGAACTTTAGGGCGGCGGTGAACGGCGACGGCGACGGCGGGCCGAGTAGTGTTTAGGGTTTAGTGGGCTTTTTCCCTTTTTTAATCATGTATCTGTAAAAAGTCGATGAACTAGCCGAAGTTTGGTCGAATCTGCGCCGGGTTTGCCTGAATTTGTGGTCGAGTTTTTAGTTTTGAAAACCCGAGAAAACGCTGTGGGATCGGCGGCTGGGGAAAAAACGACCCCACGCCGCGGTTTTCGCCGGCTCACCTCCAGACAGCGCTATTTAGGCGTTCCTGGGACCGAACCGCTGGAGATGCTCTTAGTCAAAGCTTGGCACAAAATCAAGTGGTTTGAAAAAACCGGGACAGAGGACGTAGTTGCTTTTCTCCACCAATAAGTTGTCAACTTCCATATGATAAATATTATAATATGGGATACGAGATTCTATGAATGAAACAAACATAAAATAAGGGCATTCATAAAGAAGACGCCGAAGACTTTCGCCTCAAAAATTGTGCTGAAGACGGAGCGGCCGTACGTATACTTGTATGATTACATTGATCACATGGCTGATTCAGTTGACGATGATTAAGAAACTAATGTGTATTTGCATACACTTTCGATGGCTTGATGTACCTATCATGCTTCTTATGTTGTAAACAATCTGGGTGTAACTCAAAAAGCATAAGACATGCATACAACTACCAAAGAGGTGTACAGTAATCGAGTAATCACGCACATCAAGAACCCGAGGGAGTTGTGCTAGCAGTTAGAGATTGTTTAGGACTTTTAACTTGTTGGTGGCCTGCGTGACATCCAGCACTAACTAAGGAACACTTATATTACCCCCGTCCAAAATTCTTGTTTTAGATTGACTAGATACATCCATATCTAGACAAATCTAAGATAAGAATTTCGGGACGAAGAGGAAATATAAAGTAAGAAAATACTCCAGCTTCAGAAATGTCGGTAGGCAAGACAACTGAACGGCTGCATATATGGTGTGACAAAACATAAGTTGGCCAAGCAGAAAAGCCAAAATATCATAAACGTACACCCTTCAAATCTGTTCAAGTAGAAGCCCTCGACTTGGTAGACTAGTCACTAGTCCCAGGAAGAATGTCAAATCGGTTGTTCAGTTAACCTGTCATTTTGAATGTATATTTAATGAAGAAACGAGCTAGTGGAGCTGGGTCCATCTGACCTGCGTTCGATCTTGGATGATTAGGACGCGCAAGTCAATCCGTTGCGGTTGCAGCCATGTGCAGCTCTACGATCGTTGGAACCGCGATCTCATAGGTTAGTTCACACCACAATCATTCCTGTCCATCTAAACTCATTCCTCTCCACGGCTTCATTCATAAGGTAGCTAGGTAGATTCCTATTTAAGCACCGCCATTGTCGCAATCATCCCTCACATCCAAACCCACTCGATCGCCACAATATCTAGCAAGCCAGCTGCGTGGGAAGCTCAACAATCTGATAGATCTCTCCCTGTTTCTGGGACACTCTCGGCAGAAAGATGGCAGCTGGGATGCGCTTAAGCTTCCTACAGCTGTTCGCGGCGGTTCTCGCCTTCTGCTCCGTGCCCGCCAAGTCCGGCTACTGGCTCCCGGCCCATGCCACGTTCTACGGCGGCGCCGACGGCTCTGACACAATGGGTAAGCTAGCTAATCATGGCTTAACTGCGCGTTGTTCCGGGACCATCAATTTTCCCAATATTGTTATCATGTATTCATGTGTGTGTGCATGTCTGACTATACGGTTTTGCATGTGTAATATTCAGGTGGCGCATGTGGGTATGAGAACCTGTACAACGCAGGGTACGGGATCAACAACGCCGCGCTGAGCACGGCGCTGTTCAACAATGGCTTGTCGTGCGGGCAGTGCTACCTCATCACCTGCGACACCAGCAAGTCAAACATGTGCAAGCCCGGCACGTCCATCACCGTCTCCGCCACCAACTTCTGCCCTCCCAACTGGGCTCTCCCCAGCGACAACGGCGGGTGGTGCAACCCTCCGCGCGTCCACTTCGACATGTCCCAGCCATCCTGGGAGAACCTCGCCATCTACCGCGCTGGCATCGTCCCCGTCCTCTACCAGCAGGTCGCGTGCCAGCGGCAGGGCGGCTTACGCTTCACCATCAACGGCTTTAATTACTTTGAGCTGGTGCTAGTGACCAACATCGCTATGAGCGGGTCGATCAAGAGCATGTCGGTGAAGGGAACCAACACGGCATGGATCCCCATGTCCCAGAACTGGGGCGCTAACTGGCAATGCCTAGCGGGTCTGACAGGACAGGCACTCAGCTTCGCGATCACCTCCTCCGGCGGCCAGTACAAGGTCTTCCAGGACGTCGTCCCGGCCTGGTGGCTGTTCGGACAGACCTTCAGCACCTGGCAACAGTTCGACTACTAGCTATAACAATGTATAATTTTACTTATGTACTATTATCAGTTCGCTTCGTTCAGACCGAACAAGCATGGAACTGTCCCGACGTATAAATTTTTTTTAACGGTGGCAAAAAAATTGCCTCATCGATTAATTAAGAAGAAGAGAATTGAATTGCCCAGTTAATTTTCGGAAAACCTGAGGAAAACCGATACAAACATCCCAAAGTCGTACTACTCACACAACAGGAAACACCGTGACCGCACATGTGACCCTCCCAATGCACCACAACCGAAACCCTCGACACTTGTGCAACGCAGCAGAACTTCAGACAAGAACACCGACCACGATAATAACGAAGCACCCTCCATCATGAAATCGCAGGCGTCTTCCCGATCACACCACCCTTCTTGCTTTTGTTTCTCTTTGCTTTCTTCCTATTGGGTTTCTTCTTGAGGAGGTAGCCACTTGTGTTGTCGAGTCCAGGCTGATCAGCCACCCATTTGTCGAGAAAATCATAGAACTCATTGTACTTCTTAATGTAGTTGTCATCAACCAAGTGGCTCCTACTAAGGGCACGCAACAAACAGACCGGCCGCATCGACATCAACGACCGAGGAACCCCCAACACAACATCCTCCACCACAGGAACCATCGACACAATGGACTTCGGCGCCTCCCGTTGCTCACACGACAGAGGCAAAACATGCCCCTCACACAAGGCCGTCGACGAGACCACCTCCAACCGCTCCAAGGACAAAGGTGAAGCAGGGATCGAACATATATCCCTAAGCTTGGGCATGAGCTGCAGCACCGGAGCCGCAAGCACGGCGATGGACTCACCCACAGCGGCAGGCACAATGGATGAAGCAGACATCAACGGTGAATTGTCCCAAACACAAGGGGAGAAACAACCATAAGGCTCTGCCCCTTCGTCCTAACTGGAGCCAACATGAGGGAGTGGCGTCTGTGTGGCCAAAAACGTAACCGACACAAAGGAGAGCCTGCTCAAAGCAGCCTCCACCCGCTCTAGGAAGCTCTCGATTCGTGTCTGCCAACCTTGAAGCAACTCAGTCTGATCAGCCAGAGAGGTCTGAAGCACTTCAATGGATGGGGATGTCGGGCTAGCTGAAGCAGAAACCACAGACGCCCAAGATCCATGGCGACGCACAATGAAAGGGAGTGTAGATTTTAATTGGGCCTCTCTTGGAGCAGGAGGTTGACAATGCTGGGTGCCGAGGTGAGAGACCGGTGGGCCATCAAGACATGCCAGCGAGCTGAGAGGACGCCATGGGTTGCAGCAATCACGAGTACGGTGACCGCTCTCCAAGCAACGAGAGCATCTGAAGGGGTCTCTGCAAACCACCGCACGGTGTCCAGGGACGAGGCATCTGCATCATCGACTGCGGAGCTAGGCGGGGATAGGCCGGGGAGCCAGAGCCGAGGGTGGCGACGCCGAACGGCGACTCAGGAGCAGCAGCGACAACAACAGTAGCAGTCGGATCGCTCACCCCTCTGGAGCACCTAGCAGCCAATGGCATCAGCGGGGCGAGCTCTTCGTCATCCTCAATGCTGCAGACGTCGTCGGCGAGGGAAGCCCATGACACGGCCAACGACGGCTGCGGGTCCGCACAACGGTGTCAGGGGTTGCACCTAAATTTGGGCCAACAAAGGGAGCTCCACGAAGACCATCATCTTCGGCAGCAGCGACGGGCGGTGTGGTAGGCGTCGGAGTCGCCAGGCCCAGATCGGAGCTGGCCAACGTCTTGGTTGTGGAGGGCCGCAGCAGTTGCAGGCGTCCCCGCACTGCTAGGTCGGCCTTGCCGAAGGCAAGGAAAGTCGCAGTGGCGCCGTCCACAGAGGGCAATGACAGACGGGCTGAGGCGGCCTCCATCGTCGTAGCAGTGGTGGCGCCATCAGGAGTCAGAGAGGGCGGGGCGACCTCCGTCGTCATAGCTTTGGTGGCGCCAGAGATTTGTTGCCCAACGAGTGAGGGGTGCGAGGAATCCTGGTAGAGGGGAGACAATAGAAGAGATAAAAGGTTGGGGGGGCAAATATATAAATCTATAGCATCTTAAACTAACAATTTGTGCAAAACTATATCATGGGGAGCCATGGCCCCTGCTCGCCGACCCCTGGCTCTGTTCCTGCATCTGCATCGAGTGGCAGTAGATTTGAATTGTAAAATCTGTAATCCACGACCACCTTGCGTTAAGGACTATTTGACGTGTAACAGTATCGACCCTCCCCTCCATCTAGAACTATATATACCAGAAGTGGACATGTCCGCTTTGCTGTATCGTTTTCTCTCCAATGTTTCAGCTTTAAGTTTTGCTTTCATGGTTAAATTTAAATTATGTTTTACATGTCTATGCCAAATTTTCAGGATAAGTTATCCATCCTGCTAATGGGTAAACATGTAGAATTGTATAGTTCAGGAAGCAAAACATTGCTACTTCTCGAGCTTGCGTTGTATTCCCTCGAAGAGGAAAGGGTGATGCAGCACAGTAGCGTAAGTATTTCCCTCAGTTTTTGAGAACCAAGGTATCAATCCAGTAGGAGACCACACGCGAGTCCCTCGCACATGCACAAAGAAATAAGAACTTCGCAGCCAACGCGATAAGGGGTTGTCAATCCCTTTACGGTCACTTACGAAAGTGAGATCTGATAGAGATGATAGTTTGATATTTTTGGTTATAAGAACAGAAAGTAAAAGCGGAAAAGTAAAGTAGATTGTAGTTTGATATGTTGAGAATAGACCCGGGGCCATAGTGTTCTCTAGTGTCTTCTCTCATGATAGCGATATTCTACGACGGGTAAACAAATTACTATCGAGCAATTGATAGAAAAGTGAATAATTATAAGACTATCTAGGCATGATCATTATATATAGGCATCACGTCCGAGACAAGTAGACCGAAACGATTCTGCATCTACAACTATTACTCCACACATCGACCGCTATCCAGCATGCATCTAGTGTATTGAGTTTATAAAAACAGAATAACGCCTTAAGCAAGATGACATGATGTAGAGGGATAAATTCAAACTTAGTGATATAAACCCCATTTTTTTTATCCTCGATGGCAACAATACAATACGTGCCTTGCTGCCCCTACTGTCACTAGGAAAGGACACTCCAAGATTGAACCCAAAGCCAAGCACTTCTCCCATTGCAAGAAATATAGATCTAGTAGGCCAAACCAAACCAATAATTCGAAGAGACTTGCAAGGATATTATAATCATACATAAAGAGTTCAGAGAAGAACCAATTATTTCTCATAGATAATCTTGATCATAAACCCACAATTCATCGGATCACGACAAACACACCGCAAAAAGAGATTAGATCGAATAGATCTACTCGAAGACCGAGGAGAACTTTGTATTGAGATCCAAAGAGAGAGAAGAAGCCATCTAGATACTAGCTATGGACCCGAAGGTCTGTGGTAAACTACTCACAGCTCATGGTGAGGCGATGATGATGATGTAGATGCACTCCGTGGAAGATCCCCCCTCCGGCGGAGCTCCGGAAAAGGCCCCAAGATGGGATCTCACGGGAACAGAAGGTTACGACGGTGGAACTTGGGTTTTCTCTCTTGTTCTGATGGTTTCGGGGTACGTAGGTATATATAGGAGGAAAGAGGGCACCGGGGGCCAAACATGGGGCCCACGAGGAAGGGGGGCCGCCCTCTAGGGGGGCGCCCCCCACCCTCGTGGGCACCACGTATGCCCTACTCCGTGGTTCTCAAGTCTCCCGTGTGTGATTTTCTCCAAAAATATCTCTCCCGAAGGTTTCATTTCGTTTGGACTCCGTTTGATATTACTTTTCTGTAAAACCCTGAAACAGGCAAAAAAACAGCAATCTGGACTGGGCCTTTGGGTTAGTAGGTTAGTCCCAAAAATAATATAAAAGTGTATGACAAAGCCCATTAAACATCCAAAATATCATAAATAATAGCATGGAACAATCAAAAATTATAGATACGTTGGAGACGTATCAAGCATCCCCAAGCTTAATTCCTGCTCGTCCTCGAGTAGGTAAATGATAAAATCAGAATTTTTGATGTGGAATGCTAACCAACATAGTTTTTCAATGTAATTCTCTCAATTGTGGCATGAATGTTCAGATCTGAAAGATTCAAGACAAAACTCTATATTGACATAAGAAATAATAATACTTCAAGCATTGTAACAAACCAATCATGTCTTCTCAAAATACTATGGCTAAAGAAAGTTATCCATACAAAATCATATAGTCTGGCTATGCTCCCTCTTCATCACACAAAATATTCATATCATGCACAACCTCGATTTCATCCAAGCACTTGTTTTCATACTATATTCTTTCAAACCTTTCAACTTTCACGCAATACATGAGCGTGAGCCGTGGACATAGCACTATGGGTGGAATAGAGAGGTGATTGTGGAGAAGACAAAAAGGAGGGAGATAGTCTCACATCGACTCGGCGTATCAACGGGCTATGGAGATGCCCATCAATAGATATCAATGTGAGTGAGTAGGGATTGCCATGCAATGGATGCACTAGAGCTAAACTGTATGAAAGCTCAACAAAAGAAACTAGTGGGTGTGCATCCAACTTGCTTGATCATGAAGACCTAGGGCATTTGAGAAAGTTCTATAATGAAAATTCCCACTAGTCTATGAAAGTGACTAAACATGAGACTCTCTATCATGAAGAACATGGTGCTACTTTGAAGCACAAGTGTGGAAAAAGATAGTAGCAATTTTCCCTTTTTCTTTTCTTTTTTCTCTTTTTTTGGGCCTTTCTATTTTTTTTCTTTGGCCTTTTTTTAGGGGCTTTATTGATTTAGCCTTTCCTCACATGGGACAATGCTCTAATAATGATGATCATCACACCTTCATTACAACTCGATACTAGAACAAAGTATGACTCTATATGAATGCCTCCGACGGTGTACCGGGATATGCAATGAATCAAGAGTGACATGTATGAAAAATTATGCATGGTGGCTTTACCACAAATACGATGTCAACTACATGATCATGCATGGCAATATGACAATATGATGCGTCTCATATGAACGGAACGGCGGAAAGTTGCGTGGCAATATATCTCGGAATGGCTATGGAAATGTCATGATAGTTAGGTATGGTGGCTGTTTTGAGGAATACATATGGTGGCTGTTTTGAGGAAGGATATATAGTGGGTGTATGGTACCGGCGAAAGTTGCGCGGTACAAGAGAGGCTAGCAATGGTGGAAGGGTGAGAGTGTGTATAATCCATGGACTCAACATTAGTCATAAAGAACTCATATACTTATTGCAAAAATTTACGAGTCATCAAAACAAAGCAATCAACGCATGCTCCTAGGGGGAGGATGGTAGGAGTTAACCATCGCGCGCCCCCGACCTCCACAGAAAGGTTGACACTTTACAAATACCTCATGCTCTAACTTCGTCACATAGCGGTTCACCATACGTGCACTCTACGGGAATCACTAACCTTAACACAAGCATTTCTCAATTTCATAATAACTCCACTAGCATGACTCTAATATCACTATCCTCATATCTCAAAACAATTATCAAGCATCCAACTTCTCATCATATTCAATGCACTTAGTGTGAAAGTTTTTACTACATTGATATTGGATGTCTATCATGTGAAGACTAGTTTTATAGCCTAAGCACATTACCATGCTGTTTTAATATACTCTCAAAAGGATATAAGTGAAGCATGAGAGTTCATCAATTTCTTCAAAATATAACCACCACCGTGCTCCAAAAGATATAAGTGAAGCACTGGAGCAAAAACTATTCAACTCAAAAGATATAAATGAAGCTCATAGAGTGTTCTAACAATTCCTAGGCCATATTTAACTCTCTCAAATAGGTGTGTCCAGCAAGTATAATTGTGGTAAACTAACAAGCAAAGACTCAAATTATACAAGACGCTCCAAGTAAAACACATATCATGTGGTGAATAAAAATATAGCTCCGAGTATAGTTACCGATGGATGAAGACGAAAGAGGGGATGCCTTCCCGGGGCATCCCCAAGCTTAGGCTTTTGGTTGTCCTTGAATTTTACCTTGGGGTGCCATGGGCATCCCCAATCTTAGGCTCTTGCCACTCTTTGTTCCATAGTCCATCAAAGCAATACTCAAAACTTGAAAACTTCACAACACAAAACTTAGACAAAAATCTCGTGAGCTCCGTTAGTATAAGAAAGCAAACCACTACTCAAAAGTACTGCAATGGATTCATTCTTTGTTTATATTGGTGTTCAACCTACTGTATTCCTACTTCTCTATGATTCATACTTCCCAATACTACTCATAGATGCATTGAAATAAGCAAACAACACACGAAAAAACAGAATCTATCAAAAACAGAACAGTCTGTAGTAATCTGTAGTTTTCGCATACTTCTGTAACTCCAAAAAATTCAAACTAAATTGGTAAACATGAGGAATTTGCCTATTAATCATCTTTAAAAAGAATCAACTAAATAGCACGCTCCAGTAAAATCTGGTGATCATTCTAGCGAGCGCTAACGATTCTGTTTTTCACAGCAAGATCACATAAACTTCACACAAGTCTTCCCAAAGGTTCTACTTGGCACAAACACTAAACAAAACACAAAGTCACATCTAAACATAAGCTAGATGCAATATTTATTCCTAAACAGAAGCAAAAACAAAAATAAAATAAAATTGGGTTGCCTCCCAACAAGCGCTATCGTTTTACGCCCCTAGCTAGGCACGATACATGGATAGATCTAGGGAATGCCATAATGATACGATATATCACGAAAACTCATCTCATATTCCCTACGTTCACCAGCAAGTTTCCTTTGTGGCAAGCAAAAGTAATCAAAAGGGCTAAATTTAATGGGACAAAAGTCCCCCACATCAATCTCAGGAGGAATAGGTTCCTCTTTTGGCCCTTTGTAGTGAACAACCAATTCATCATTATGGGCGTTCATTTGGCAGAAGGTCATAAGCCTTTGCTCAAGGGAGAAACCTAACCCATTGTTTTGAATAGCAAAATCATCATTCATCTCAGAAATTCTATCAACCAAGACATCGGTAGGAACCTTTTTTCTAAGGTTTTCATTAAAAGCAACATGCTCAGGAGATCGCAACCGCATTATGTCTTCTTGATTAAATAAGATAGCCTCTATGGGAGGTCGACCGGCATCTACCCCGTAATGAGCAAAGATTTCTTTGGCCTCTTTCATGATAAATCTAAATTCATGAGCCAAAAAGATAGTAGATGCACGCTTAACAGAAGAATGCTCAATATTGGAAAACTCCAAAAAGATTCTCTGAATACAGGGATGCATATGGATAAACTGCCCTTCAGTTTCAACTATAAGTATAGATACAGCATCCGCAAGGCTACTAGTTCTGTGAAGAATAGAGCCACCCATAGTGGGCAAAGCACCTGCACAAGTAAAGAAGTCTTGAAGAACTCCTTTTCCAATGATATTACAACTACCGACCCGAAACTTCTTAATATGTAAAGTGCTAGTTTCATCCGGGGGGTCAACATAGACGTTGCCCTCGACATTACTACCCTTCTCGATAAAATCATCCCCCATCTCAGACATGAGGGCAAGCGAACGATAAACACCCGGCGGAAGAAGGGCAAATAAAACGGCAAGGGTGAAGTGGGGGAGAGGAAAACGAGAGGCAAAGAATGTAATGCAAATGATAAGAGTTTGTGATGGGTACTTGGTATATGACTTTTGCGTAAGCCTCCCCGGCAACGGCGCCAGAAATTCTTCTTGCTACTTCTTGAGCTTGCGTTGTATTCCCTCGAAGAGGAAAGGGTGATGCAGAAGCACTTCGTGGAAGATCCCCCCTCCGGCGGAGGTCCGAAACAGGCCCCAAGATGGGATCTCATGGGAACAGAAGGTTATGGCGGTGGAACTATGGTTTTCTCTCTTGTTCTGATGGTTTCGGTGTACTTAGGTGTATATAGGAGGAAGGAGGGTACAAGGGGCCAAACGTGGGGCCCACGAGGCAGGGGGGCGCACCCTATAGGGGGGAGCGCCCCCCACCCTCGTGGGCACCACGTATTCCCTACTCCGTCGGTCTCAAGTCTCCCGTGCGTGATTTTTTCGAAAAATATCTCTCCCGAAGGTTTCATTCCGTTTGGACTCTGTTTGATATTCCTTTTCTGTAAAACCCTGAAACAGGCAAAAAACAGCAATCTGGACTGGGCCTTTGGGTTAGTAGGTTAGTCCCAAAAATAATATAAAAGTGTATGACAAAGCCCATTAAACATCCAAAACATCATAAATAATAGCATGGAACAATCAAAAATTATAGATACATTGGAGACGTATCGAACATATACGAGGAAATTACACCTAGTGCCAACAGACTCCAATCATGGCTTGACGAAATACTTCTTAATAAAAATTCTTAAATGTACACTATAGTGCGGCTTTATATAGTTTATCGTCTTATCCAGTTAGTCAGATTAAGTTAATTAGAATTACATCCACACCTCTCCAAGATTTGATCAAGATGTATGTACAAATCCAAAATTACTCTCTCTTGCAAAAGTTCTAACCCATAATATAAACAACTCATATGATGCAAATCTAACCGAATTAAGAGTGTATTGGCATAACCCTGAAGCGAAGATAGTAATTTAAAAAAAGTGGACACATTGAAAGATAAACGAAATCACATTACAACAAGAGGTATTTGATATGATAGTGAATAGTAAGAACAACACTTTTCTAATTTGCCAACAATTCTCCCAACAAATAGAACCGAATAGTAAAGAAGTCTGGTTGTCGGACTTCTTGAACCTATACCACTATGTGCTAGCCATTAAGTAGATGAGGTTCACGGCAGCAATGGCGGTGGTGACCAGGTAGAACAAGCCTACACTCCCCTTGTCCAGATCCCGGGCCAGCTATTTAGGCTGCCCACCCCGGCATCACATCGCCCTGTGCACCACTGTCACTGTCATCCCACTCTTGTAGCTTGCCAACGCGAACACATGAAGTAGAGCGCTCCTGTCATGCTCCGCATATTCTCTAGGAACTATTGGTAGTACAACTCAATCTGCCTGACGGCGCCTAATGACCCACAAGTGTAGGGGATCTATCGTAGTCCTTCCGATAAGTAAGAGTTTCGAACCCAACGAGGAGCAGAAGGAAATGATAGGCAGTTTTCAGTAAGGTATTTTCTGCAAGCACTGAAATTATCGGTAACAGATAGTTTTATAATACGTAAATAAGGTGCAGCAAGATGGCCCAATCCTTTTTTGTAGCAAAGGACAAGCCTGGACAAATGCTTATATGAAGGAAAGCGCTCCCGAGGACACATGTAAATTATCGTCAATGTAGTTTTCATCACGTTCATATGATTCGCGTTCGTTACTTTGATAATTTGGTATGTGGGTGGACCGGTGCTTGGGTGCTGCCCATACTTGGACAAGCATCCCACTTATGATTAACCTCTATTGCAAGCATCCGCAACTACAAAAGAAGTATTAAGGTAAACCTAACCATAGCATGAAACATGTGGATCCAAATCATCCCCTTACGAAGCAACGCATAACCTAGGGTTTAAGCTTCTGTCACTCTAGCAACCCATCATCTACTTACTACTTCCTAATGCCTTCCTCTAGGCCCAAACAATGGTGAGGTGTCATGTAGACGACGTTCACATGACATCACTAGAGAAAAAGACAACATACATCTTATCAAAATATCGAACAAATACCAAATTCACATGACTACTTATAGCAAGACTTCTCCCATCTCCTCAGGAACAAACGTAACTACTCACAAAGCATATTCATGTTCATAATCAGAGGGGTATTAATATGCATAATGGATCTGAACATATGATGTTCCACCAAGTAAACCAACTAGCTTCTGAACACTACTAGTAACCTACAGGTACCAATCTGAGGTTTTGGTACAAAGATTGGATACAAGCTAGGGTTTGAGAGGAGATGGTGCTGGTGAAGATGTTGATGAAGATAGCCCTCCCGAAGATGGGAGAGTTGTTGGTGATGACGATGCCGACAATTTCCCCCTCCCGGAGGGAAGTATCCCCAGTAGAACAGCTCCGCCGGAGCCCTAGATTGGTTCCGCCAAGGTTCCACCTTGAGACGGCGGCGTTTTGTCCCGAAAGCCTCGTTATGATTTTTTCCAGGTCAAAACACCTCATATAGGAGAAGATGGGCGTCGGGGAGTCACCAGGTGGCCCACGAGGCAGGGAGCGCGCCCCCACCCTCATGGACAGGTGGTGGCCCCCCTGACGTATCTCTTTCGCCAGATATTTTTTATATTTTCTGAAACAGTGTTTCGTGGAGTTTTGGGGCTTTTTGAGTTGTGCAGAATAGGTCTCCAATGGCTCCTTTTCCAGCCCAGAATTCCAGCTGCCGGCGTTCTCCCTCTACATGTAAACCTTGTAAAATAAGAGAGAAAAGGCATAAGTATTGTGACATAACGTATAATAACATCCCATAGTGCAATAAATATCAGCATAAAAGCATGATGCAAAATGGACGTATCAACTCCCCCAAGCTTAGACCTCGCTTGTCCTCAAGCGAAAGCTGATATCAAAAAATATGTCCACATGTTTAAAGATAGAGGTGTCGATAAAAATAAAATATGGACATGAGGGCATCATGTTCATTCTTATAACAGCAACACACACA